>JAJEOX010000290.1:1442500-1472500 GCA_020740385.1 Mylabris phalerata
AGTTCTATCTTGAAAGCGTTATTAGTTTTACAAGAACAAAACAAACAAATCATACATTTGCTACAGTGTGAAAGATCTAAACCTACAGATATGAATACAGATGATTTACCATTTAAATTGCCAATAAAACATTGGAAACAACTTAAAATTTTTGACAATTATTTGAAGGGATAAACAAAAATTTCATAAATTTGTAAGTTCATAGCATGATGTGTCATTGAATTAAAAAGCAGTCTATAACATTTTTCAGGTCAATTACTTACATCAACAAGGAGGTCACGGGGTAGTGGGCAAAACAAATACTTTGCTGCGATTGACAATTTGTGACAAACTGGGAACAGAACTTAGCTTATATGGGACTCGACAGAACAAAGTATCATTCATAAAATTGAATTTGAAAGAATGTATAGTATGTAAGTGATAACAATTAGTTATACATTGTATGAAATTATCCTCACTGTGGTTAAATTTTCAGCTGCTGTTCAAAAGGCTTTGCCAACAGTTACATGCAATGACATCAATTCAGCAATTAGCAACTGGTTAAAACATTCTCCCTCCCGTCTAGCCAATGACATGAAACGATCAAAGTAACAGTGAATAGGACTGTTCATTTTTAAAGTTAGTGATTTACAAGTTTTAGTTTTCGTTTTTGTTTTTCAGAGTTTATTTTTGTTTTTTTTTTTGTATTTATGTTCACATATTAATATTTACATTACTTTAGAATCGTAAGTTTTGTTCATTGAAGATAGATTTTTAATATGCGGAAACACAAGACTTACAGACAAAAAGACGTTGTAGGCAGAAGGCAGATGTATCGTAGAGTACAGCAGGCCATTTCAAAGAAAAGTGAATTAAATGATTCGCGAGAATATTCCAATTTCTCTGTTAAATCTGAAATTGATCAAACTTCAGAAAATGAAATGACTTCTTTGAGTGGTCAAAGTAATTTTGATAACAGTCAATTTTCACAAGAGATTTCGACTTCGGAGGTGCAACATTTACCTTGGAGTTTGATCAACATTTCATGTAGTTCTGCTAATAGCTTTCATTCTGAATTTTCTATTTAATCTGAAATTGAAGAGAGTCAAAATTTTGAGGGTAATTGCAATAAAAATTTTCAAGTTATAATTAATGAGAATAACTTTAAGAACGATATAAGATGTTGGGTTTCTGATCATCCAAAAATATCTAGAACAGCTGTAAATGACTTATTACACGTGTTGTCCCCCTACTCTCCAAATTTACCTTTAGATCACAGAACTTTACTTGAAACTCCTATAAAAACAGAAGAAAACTTAACAATGTCGAATACATTCATTTGGGTTTTGCAGAACATTTGGAAAAATTTGAAATTTACATCCAGATATCTCACGAGTAAACCTTTCGAAGTCGAAACTCCCGATTTTGATGATTTTTTGGTATATAAGTACTTCATTCTATTCTAAGGGATGTGTGTTTTGTCATTCGTGCCCATACGCAAGTTTAAGGGAGAAAATGGGGGTTGAAGTTACCCCTGCAAAATCAGTTTTTTAGCAATATCTTTAGAACGGTTCAATATTTTTTGATAATTAAGAAACTGAAAGATAGACATTTACGAGGGCTATAACGTGGTAGAAACCAATTGTCAATATCTTATTGGGGTGGAAATGACAGGCACTTGTGTGCCGTTTTTTACGGTTTTTTTGCAATTTTACACCGCACGGTAAAACCTAGCAATGCGAAATTTTTTGTAATAGTAGAAAATTACAAAATAAAAGTTACCTGTTTGAGGGTTTTTCATTATTTTCAATTGTTATCCCATAAATAATTCTTAAGTGTTGTAAATTTAGGGGTGAATTTTGGCTATGTATATTATTTTTTGAAATCGTATTTATGTGGGTTTTGAAGACATTTGAAGAACCTTTCAAATGATATATGAATGAGTACCCCAAACTACCCCGTAATGAATTATGCTAAAATGACTTTATGAAAAGATATTTTATTACTATTAGTGATTCTACTCATAGTAATTTTTTTATTTACCTTATATAGTATACAGGGCTATTCAGCTTAAATGAGCCATTTGGCCCCTCTTTGCATGCAACGCATAATACATAATGCACTTATTCCTTGATTCAAAATAAAATTTGTAAAATGTCGAGAATCAAAGTATATGTTGTTGAATCAAGTTATTAAGAGTTTTTTGGCACACTTGTCAAATTTAACAAAACAACATACTTGGATTCATGAAGCCTTAAAAATTCCGACTTGAATCAAGTAATAAGTGCATTATGTGTTATGCGTTGCATGCAAAGAGGGGCCAAATGGGTCATTTAAGCTGAATAACCCTGTATAATTATCCAATTTTTTATTTTAATTACTATTTTTACCAATTACAACCCCTTCTGAATAATGATATATAATGGCAACAAAATTTGGTAAATTGACGAAAGAACGATTTGAAGAGTGTTTTACCAATGTGTTCATCCCAAACAGCAACACAAAATCTGTTTGGGCAGAAAGCAAAGGCTTGTATGAAATAGTCCCACTATCCACATGTGTCGAAATTATGAATTTACCAAAGGAGTCTACTGTACTTATTCAACCTCTAGACGTTTATGGCTTTCGCCAATTAAAGAAATTCGTTAGACAGTTCTCGAACATTGTGTTGTTGTCACGATATGATTGTAATACTCACTTAAGGGATAACATAATTAAACTACAATCAGTCCATAATCAGTTTTCTTCCCCAAGATATACAGACTTATTCAAATATGCGTGGTACCAGAGTGAATTTCTAAATGAAAGACCATATTTTTCTACAGATTTTTCATTCAAGGCTATCATACAAGCCGTACATGTGACGTTTGTGAATGTAACCTGCAGATGGTGCAAGCAAAATCTTTGCTTTGAACATTATCATTACTATAACAATTGCTGGCCATAAGCAAGTTGTTACGTATATGGAAATATGTAAAATGTAGGGCATTTCTAGAATAATAATGTAAATAGAATAATAGAATATTTTTCTATAAATTTATATTATCATACTTCAGAAAGGGTTGTAATTGGTAAAAATAGTAATTAAAATAAAAAATTGGATAATTATATACTAGATAAGGTAAATAAAAAAATTACTATGAGTAGAATCACTAATAGTAATAAAATATCTTTTCATTAAGTCATATTAGCATAATTCATTAAGGGGTAGTTTGGGGTGCTCATTCATATATCATTTAAAAGGTTCTTCAAATGTCTTCAAAACCCACATAAATACGATTTCAAAAAATAATATACATAGCCAAAATTCACCCCTAAATTTACAACACTTAAGAATTATTTATGGGGTAACAATTGAAAATAATGAAAAACCCTCAAACAGGTAACTTTTATTTTGTAATTTTCTACTATTACAAAAAATTTCGTATAGCTATGTTTTACCGTGCTGTGTAAAATTGCAAAAAAACCGTAAAAAACGGCACACAAGTGCCTGTCATTTCCACCCCCAAGAAGATATTGACAATTGGTTTCTACCACGTTATAGCCCTCGCAAATGTCTATCTTTCAGTTTCTGAATTATCAAAAAATATTGAACCGTTCTAAAGATATTGCTATAAAACTGATTTTGCAGGGGTAACTTCAACCTCCATTTTCTCCCTTAAACTTGCGCATGGGCACGAATGACAAAACACACATCCCTTAGAATATAATGAAGTACTTATATACCAAAAATCATCAAAATCGGGAGTTTCGACTTCGTAAGGTTTACTTGTAAGTGGAATGAAAAGAAACTTAGATTATCAATAAATCAAGAAATTTCTACACTTGTGAACGAAGAGGCGCTTGAACGACATCGATATTATTTACGTTCAGTAGCAGAAGTTATACAATTTCTTGCTGTAAATGAGTTACCTTTTAGAGGCAGTTATGATATAGAAGAACATGAGGAACAAAGTTTATTCAAGAATCGGTTCGAATTTACTTTACGTAAAGATAAAAAACTGTTAGAAAATTCGAAAACAATTCCAAGAAACGCCACATATACATCACCTGGAATACAAAATGATATAGTTCAAATTTTAGTTGATTGTGTGCGTGAAAATATTGTTACTGAGGTTCAAACTGCGGATGTACCCTGGTATACAATTCTTGCAGATGGGACAAAGGGATAAAAACAATCGCGAAAACATTTGTATTGCTGTTCGATATAATAAAAATGGAAAAATATATGAGTCGACGTTATGTATAGTGATGGTTAGCGAGCTAGGAGCAGAGTCTATAGTAGATTTGATTTTGAAAATTCTTAACGAAAACGAGCTGAATTCCAAACACTTACTGAGCCAATGTTATGATGGAGCTTCAGTAATGAGTGGCAAAAAGGGTTAAGTTCAAGCCTTAATCCAACAAAGATTAAACAGAACAATTCCGTATGTCCATTGTTGTAATCATCGTCTCCATCTAGTTATCCTGAGAGCGGTAAATGATATAGCTTCTATAAGACAATTTTTTGATCAGTGTTCGATGCTCTATCTGTTCCTGAAACGTGGAGCCGTTGCTAAGGTATATGAAGGGCAATCACTTAGTCGTCTATTGGAACAACGTTGGTCTGGACATTTACATGTTACCACAATAATTTATAATAACTATGAAGAAATTGTTAAAGTGTCGAGACTTGTAATTGAAAGCAAAAACAATAGTGGTGATCTTGTAACTGAAGCTGTAGGTTTATATAATACAATAACGAAACCTATCTTCAGATTTTGTGTAGTCTTTATGAAAAACATATTGCAAACATTAGAACCAGCTGATAAGCAGTTACAAGCTCGAGAAACAAGTCTTCATGATCCATCGAAAATTATTGATTCAGTAATACAAAGATTCAAATATATTCGAAACGACGAAAAACTATTTGAGGAAACTGCAACAAAGTAACTCGAATCAATTTAAAATTGAAAAAACTGAAAATGAAAACACTAAGAGAAGAAAATTAACTAACTCTTCTCTAAAAGATTTTATTGTTATGGTGAACAGTCCAAATGAAGATTCAAATTGCTTTAAGCAAATTTTTTACGAAACCTTGGATATTATTTTGAAAGACATGGAAAGAAGATTTCACAACAACAGAGACTTATTACTAATAAGTTATTAGATGCTATTGATGCAGCTGAGAGATTAGACTATGAAAAAATTCAGTATTTATCTACATTGGGAATTAAACTGCCAACCAAAGAAGAAGTACTAGTAGTCAAAGCGTACTTAAATAATATTAATAATTGTGATACTTTCAAAGAACTTTATAAGCAGAAAACAGACTTTAAAGATACATATGATTTATTAGCGACTTGCCGAACGTTTGGTTGTAGTTCAGCTACATATGAATCGACATTTTCGGTGCTTACAAGAATAAATCGTCCACAACGATTATCTACTACACATCAACGACTATCAAATCTGGTATTTCTTGCATTTGAAAAAGAAAGTACCAAAAACATAAATTTTGATGCGTTTTTACATAAATTCAACAAAATGGGTAACAGGCGCTTACAGTTATTCTAATATACTTAATATATCTATAGTTATTGTATTAATCTTCCTGACATTTTCATTAAAATAGATCTTTTCTTCTTCATATAATTGTTATATATTATGAAGTCTATCTTTTAAAAAACACGCCCCTCCTCCAAAAATTGAGCCCCACCTGAAGTAGTTTCCTAGATACGGCCCTGTAACATGCGCAACATTAATGCAAATAATTTACCACCAGTGGCAGAATTTGCTCTTGTGTATATGGTTGTCAGCCTTAATTATGGATGAAAAGTACCTGTTGCTTACTTTTTTATCAAGAATATACAAGCGGAAGAGAAAGCTAATATAACGAAAATTATTATTCAAAAATTATTGGATTTAAATGTCGAAATTGCTTGTGTTATATGTGATGGTCTCTCAACGAACATTAATGTTGCTAAATTATTAGGAGTTCGTTTCAGCTATTCAAATTTCAGTTCGACAATAACAAAATGCAATACAAGTTGAAACATCCAATTTATTTAAGATCCAAGTCATTCATTAAAATTAGTTAGAAATATGTTTTTTGAATATAAAATATTATTGGATGATAATGGAAACGTAAGATGAATTAACGCCTTAAAAAATAACTCTTTTTCTTTTGTAGGAAATCTATGTTAATTATTTAACCCTTCTGCAAGAATTGCCAGAGAAAGAAGATCTAAACTTCTAAACTTCCGCTCATCTTAAATGGGAAAAACAAACAATGAAAGTTAGTTGGGCCGCACAAACTCTATCAGCAAGCGTGGCAGATTCAATTGACTGTTGTTGAGAAGTCTTATTATTACAACAGTTTCAACGCTCTGAAGCAACAACACGCTTTATCAGATTCATTGATAGGCATAAATCAGTTTTATTTTATTTAATTTTTCTACCAATATCTAAAGAAATATTTCTTTTAGATTGTTCAATTTTAGTAATTCAAGAAATATTTTAGGAAAACATTTTAAGGCTCCTCTGAAACAGAGTAATGAACTTTATTGGAAACCATTTCTCAAAGATGCATTTAAATATTTAATACAACTTAAAATCAAAAACGGCCAGTTGGTGATAGAATCGCGAAGAAAAACATGTATTTTAGGTTTCCTAACAGCAATAAAAGGCTTTCAGGAAGTATTTGATATGGTTGTTAAACAAAAGTCTAACCTTAGGTAAATATCCTCATTAATAATAATTTTGTGTAAAGAAAGTAACAATATTTTATTTAGATACCTACTTACTTATCAGTGCAGCCAAGATCATCTGGAGCTGTTTTTTTTCCTCAATTAGGAGTAAGGGTGGGTTTAATAGTAACCCTACTGCCAAACAGTTTATTGCAGCCTTTAAAAGATTGTTAATTTATCACGAGCTAGAATACGTTGCATCTAATTGTTTGGCGCTAGATAATTGTTAAATATTGAATGTTTCCAGCTCGAACAAAACCAAGTGTAAAATGTTTGAATGGGATGAAGTTGACAGCTAGTTCAACAGTTTAGTCGAAATTTCAGAGCATGACTATGCGAGTATATCTTCTTCAACTATGTCTTTATATATAGACAATATAGTTGAATATATTTCTGGATTTATAGTAAAAAGGAAATTAGAAGGCCTTTCTTGTTGTACTTGTTCCAGTGTCCTTACTTCTGCTGGATCTTCCTTTTCTTTAATTAATTTCAAAAACAGAGGAGGATTAGTCATTCCTTCTGAAGATGTAGTAAAAAATTGTTTAGAATGTGAAAAAATGTGTAAAAAATTGAATCTCATGCCTCAACCCTGTTTGTTTGATGAATTATTGACAAATCTTGTCTTACAAATCTTGTTAGTTACATTTAGAAACTTGCCCAGAAATATATTCAACCATATAAATGGGCATTTATTGGACTGTGAGACGTTTGGTAGCAATCACAATTTCAATTTAATTAAAAAAATTGTTGACATGTATTTTAAAATTAGATTACATCATATTAATCGTAAGTTTAATTTACGTCTCAGGGGACAAAGTATTAGACAACAATTTAATAAAATTATTCTTTTTAAACACTAATAAAATAAATAAATAGAATAAAATCTATCATTATTTCATTTTTAACTTTTTACGCCTATTTTGAATTAGCCGCTTAATAAGGACTCACTAAGATGGCGATGTTAACTTCAGTTTTTTTTACTACCTCCACTACCTTTTTAATAGCTAGTGTATAATAGATATCTGTGTCTTACTGTGACAACTACGGCGGTCCACTGTGGCAAAAAATATTAAAATTCGTTAATAACAAAAAGAAACAATGCTTACCTATTAATTAAAATAACGTTAGTTTTAACATCTAATATGGTCTTAATTGAGAACACATGCGTATTTTATTCATATTTTTTTAGTTCCTCCGTAATTTATTTAGTAATAAAGGCATAAACAAGTAAATACATTCTTTTGATATGTTACCGACAAAAGGTTCCGAAATCAGTAATTTTTATAATACTAGGAAACTAACTAAAATACTAGGAAAATAACTGTCTCTGATTTTAGTTAATATACTTCAACATATTGCAAAGCTCTGTATATCAAGATACCAACTTTCAATGAGAATAAAGGGGTCTACACAGCAAGCAATCGTGCAACCTGGAACACCCACACATTAGGGCCATGCTAGTAATTTTGGACCAATCAGTGTGCCTAAAATAGTTGATAAATCTTCTAATCGTACTTGGAAGACCAACCCATGAATAAAAAAACTAATATTTGGAGTCCAGGTATTATTTCTGTCATCGTTGCAGATGTAGATGTTTTTCTAAGCCGCAATCAAGTGGTCGCAGTACCATTTTTCTAGTGGACCGCTCGCCGTGGTAGAGACCCGTTATCAGTTGCTGGGGTATGAGCTTTTTCAAAAAAAAAAAATCAGAACCCTCCAAGTAAATCGTTGAAATACTCTTCAAATTATTCCCCAAATGATGGACGTTGCTCTAAGAACTACTATTTCAAAGAGAAGTACCTAGACAAATCAGCATTTTAATATCAGTAAGTAAGTAAGGGCCAGTTTCATAATCGAAGCCTAAAGGCTTCTTTATTAAAAGTCTCCTTTAGCTTAAAACTTCCTTTAAATCGAATTTTAAAATCAACCTGTTTCATAATGTCTTTTCAAGCTTCTCGAACGTAAAGGGTCCTTTAACGTAGTTGAGAGATGTTGGTATGACTGAAATACTATTGAAATACTATTTTTATGTCAAACTAGCCAACTAGGATGGTCCACATTAGACAATATAATTCAAAAATAAGCATTCTTAGTAGGCGAATGGTTCGAAAAATATTTCAAGGATTTATGCAGTAGTTCCTAGATACTATTTTATTGAAATTTTCAAGAGAAAATCATTTAAAATTTGATCAAAAAAGTGCTAGTTTCTAATGGTGCCGCAATTACAAAAACGAGCTATACATGGCTACCAATGATTTTATAATTCGTCTTACACTGATTTTTTGAAATTTTTCTTCACTGTATTCTCGAAAAAAAAGCGAAACATTTTCATCTATTCCATTTTAAAATAGAGAAAAATGGAAAAATCAATATTGGAAGGATTTTCGAGTGATTCTCAAGCATCTTACAAATGTAGTTCGTTTTTGAAAATCCCAACAGTCTTATGAATACTACTTGGTGTAATTCTAGATTTAATTGTTGTTATTTGTTATTTTGGACATTTTTGTTATAGCTTGAACTACGTGTACTCCTTTTATGAATAAAAAATATCATAAATATTAACTTATGTCGTTTTGACAGGAAGGAGTTTTTAAATATTTTAAAGTCCCGTCAACGGCACTTTAATTTAAAGTCAGATTATGAAACACAAAATGTTATTTAAAGGAGCCTTGAAAATTAAAGTTCCCTTTAAATTGATTATGCAACCGGGCCTTAAACATTATCCAATTATTAGCTACATTTAACCTTTGTGTTACGGCTTTGTTAAGAAGTTCCTTATGTAAAACGAATCACCACTGTCTGAAATGAGTCCGTCTTATCTCCAACACTTGAGGCAAAGCTATTGTCACAATTTCGTTTTTGAGAAGCGCTTTCCGATTTTCTATTGACTATTAACGATTGGTATTTCTCGCACACGGATTCTTAAATTATTGCCTCATTGTTGAGCGAATAATTACCTGTCAGGTATAGATGGCAGCCACTGACAGGTGATTATAGTCACCTATAGAAGCTAAAGCTTCTAAATTTAAAAAAGAGCGTATCTGAGACTTTTAGATAAGAAGGAACAAGCTTTAAATGTTAGTTACATTTACACAGTGATACTCTTTTATGGTTTTCTATTAATACAAATATACGGAAATAATTAAAAAGTATTATAATAATTATCTTCTGTTTCAATGCATTGTCTTCTAATGAACGCCAAAATTATTTATTTTCACTGCGAATATAAATGAGGTGCTTACTAATATTGATCTTTCAACCTGACTGATAATTATCATAAATGAATTTAAGGAGCCCGTGTAAGATTAAAAAAAATCAGTTTGTAAATTGAGTTAAAAAATGATTTTTGCCATCAATAGAAATGAATACATGTAACAATTAGAAAAATGCTGTAGAATTGTTGCAATCAATTAGATCTGACTGTCGTTATAATTGCACTAATTTTAATTTTTTGGTAAAATTTATTCAAAATTCTGTTTACATAAAACATAAAACGGATGGCAATTTAGGGTTATTTTGATAATTGTATTCAAATTTTGAAAGTCCTCAATATTCGTGTATATAAAGTGAATGCTGAAACCAAATTTAATTCTGCTGATAACTTTCCAAATTAGTAGTCGAGGTTAGAGAACTATGGATTCAAAAGCCGAAGATACATCAGTGTCGGGAATAGAAATCAACATTACCGGTAAAAATCAAAATAAGATAATTATTTAAGAGAATTGTATTAAATTTTCTTCATTCGAAGGAATCGCCGGAAAATTTGCTGAAAGTGAAAATGTTTACCAATTGCGTGATAATTTGTTCAATAAAGTCGATATGGTAACTGAGGATGATCGACGATGGTCATTTAAACATCCTGAAATTCCCAGTCGAGCTGGAAAAGTTCCCAATATCGATAAATTCGATGCTGGATTCTTTGGCAAGTTTGATTTTATTCAAATTAACATAAAACTGAGAATTAAAAATAAAATTATAGGGATCCACCACAGACAAGCGACATCAATGGACCCAATGTTGCGTTTGACGCTGGAAAGAACTGTTGAAGCGATAATTGATGCTGGTTATCATCCATCTGAATTTGAAGGCACGAAAACTGGAGTTTTTGTAGGTTGCAGTTCTTCAGAGACGGAACAAACATGGTTTCGTAAAAATCTAATGGAACAATACTTTTCTGTCACTGGGTAAGTATCAAGGATTTCCTCATTCTTTGAACAAAATTGGAAACAAATTTGTTGCAGCTTAACAAGATCGATGATTGCACACAGAGTAAGTTATTTCCTAAAACTGAATGGTGTGTCGCATAATTCGGATGCTGCTTGTAGTAGTTCTCTACATGCTCTTAATGGCGCTTATAGTGCAATCAAAAATGGACACGTCAGCGCTGCCATTGTTATTGGTGTGCATCTCTGTCTCAATCCCTTTCGCACGTTACAGGCTTCTCGGTAACATTAATCCGCTATGAATATTGAAAATGATCTAACTCATCCTTTTTTGATTTTTTAGATTTGGTGTTTTGAATAAAAGTGGCAAATGTAAAGTTTTCGATATTGATGCAGATGGTTATGTTCGTTCTGAGGCAGCTGGTGCGGTGTTTCTACAAAAAACGAAAGACTCAAGACGTATTTATGCTAGATTGATACATTCTAAAACAAATTCTGATGGTTTTAAACCGGAAGGAATAACATTCCCATCACAAGAACAACAAACAACATTATTTAGGGACATTTTTAAAGAATGTCAAATAGATCCGGCAGATTTGACGTACTTAGAAGCACATGGGACAGGTACAATCAACTCAATTTAAAATGGAAATATTCATTTGTATCTTGTGATTTTAGGAACTGTCGTTGGCGATCCTGAAGAAGTCAAAGCTATTGATGCTGTATTTACAAAGAATCGTACAACTCCTTTGTTAATTGGATCAGTGAAATCAAATGTCGGCCATGGTGAACCATCATCCGGCATCATTTCCATTGCTAAAGTCATCATTGCGATGGAAAATGGAGCACTACCACCAAACATCAATTTCACTGCTGCACGGACAGAAATTGAAGCTCTAAAAGAGGGTCGTATGCAAGTAGTTAATGAAACAACACCATTGCCTAATAACAGTGGACTTTTTGGTAAATCCTCAAACAATATAATGAGAAATTTGATAATAATTTTGGTGAAATTTAGGTATCAACAATTTTGGCTTTGGTGGTGCAAATGCCCATGTCATCCTGAAATGGAATACAAAAGTCAAAATTAATCATGGATGGCCAAGTGACGATTTGCCAAGACTAGTTTGTGTTAGTGGCAGAACTGAAGAGGGCGTCAATTCACTTCTAGATGCTTTAGAAAGTAATAAATTGGACAATGAGTATGTTCGATTATACCACCAAGTATTTAGTAAAAATTTTGACAACCATTTCAATCGTGCTTACACAATTTTGACCAAAAATAAAGAATTAGAAAGATGCATTTACAAGAATAGAGGTATTGAAAGCCCTATGTATATCATCTTCGGTAATTTTTCGAACAACTGGTGTACAATTTATAAAGATCTGAAAGAATTTCCAATTTTCTCAATTTCATTCCAACGTGTCGAAGATATTCTGGAAACTAGAAATCTAAAGATGACAAATTTAATTAAAAATTATACTGCAAAATCAAGAAATTCGTCTCTGGCTCAAATTATTGGCAATTTAGCGATTCAAATTGGTTTTGCTGATATGCTGAAAACATTGAAAATTCAACCTGAAGGCATTTTAGGCATCGGCTTGGGTGAATTTATTTGTGGCTATTTTGAAAATTGTTTGACATTGGAGGAAACCGTCAATTGTGTCTATCAAATTGCATTAAATATAAGTAGCATTATCGAAAATGACACAGTTTCTTATTTTATCGGTGTGAAAGGAGATGTCGTGAGTAATAAATATAAAAAACTAATTCTCAATTCTTCATGTTAATTTTCTTCAGCTGAAGCTACTTCCAGATGAGATTACAATTACACAAATCCATCCAAATGGTATAACGATAACCGGAAATAAAGATATTTCAATCAAATTCATCACTAATTTGAAAAACGAAAATGTTTTTGTTAAAAACATTGAGAATGATGCTTTTAATCTCCAAGGTGGTGATTTCAGCAAAATTAGTGAGGAATAAATTTCAATAAACCGAATAAAAGCTCTTCAAATCCAATTTTAGGAACAACGTTGCTTGAAAGTTTATCACAAACTTTACCTAAAACTTATCCACGACCTGTTCGATGGTTATCAAATGTTAATCATAATCTCCTGTCAACTGAATACTTTTTAGAATCAATCTGTTCAGTTGTTGATTGGTGTAAATTTGTTGAAAAACTGAACAAAACTTCTATAATTTTTGAAACAGGCACAGGACAAACTCCAGACTTTGAGAAGAAATTTTCGAAAATCAGTTTTTCGAATGATTCTATTGTTGATGGTAAAATTTTACTACTTAAAAATTTGGGAAGGTGTTTGATTCACAAGAACTTCTGAATTTCCATTTCGTAATTTAGAATTTTTTTAGGTTATACAATTTGGGATGCAGGATAGATTTAGCACAAATTTATCCAAAAGTGGAATATCCAGTCAGTCGATCGACTCCAATGATTTCACCTTTCATTAAATGGGATCATTCGAAATCTTGGTTCATCACAAGATTTGATAAACAAGCAGAAGAGCGAAGAGTAAATGATTGTTGTTACATTATTGACCTTAGCGTTGGAGATTTCTCTTATCTTTCTGGCCATACTATTGACGGTAAACATTTATATTTCGAAACGTCATTTGTAACAATCATCGTTTGGCTCATTTGTAGGCAGAATCTTGTATCCGGCCACAGGTTATTTGTGCTTAGTTTGGGAAAGTTTAGCAACAAAATTAGGAAGATACATGGAATCTTTAAGAGTTGCTTTTAAAAATTGTCGCTTTTTAAGGGCTACAAATGTGTCTAAAAATAAATCAATAGAACTGGCAGTTTCGTTGGATGACTTGGGTTATTTTGAAGTAAATTTTCGACAATCGTAAAAGATGAATTTATTGTTTTGATATTAACAGGTACTGGAAAGTGATTCTGTAGTTGTCACTGGTCAAATTTTCGTAACCGACAAAATCGAAGATTATCAAACTGATATTTCTTTGACATTTTCGTCAAAGGACACTCAAACTTCTCCAACATTAAGCAGTAAAGACATTTATAAAGAATTACGACTTCGTGGCTACAACTATTCGTAACTATATTGCAGTTAAGATTTATTCTTTTCTTAATACACTCATTCTACTCTTCTCTGCAGAGGAGAATTCCGTAGTATTGTTGAATGTTCCAATGACGCTTTGGTTGGTAAAATTCGTTGGAATCAAAGATGGGTCACATTCATGGACAACATGCTGCAAATGCGAATTTTACAAAAGGACACTCGTGGACTTTACGTGCCTGTTACCATTCAACATTTATCGATTGATGCTCCAGGCCATCTTGCTTATACGCAAATGTTTAATGAAATAGCGGATATTCCGGTTCATGTTGATAAAGATAGTGGAATAATCAAGCAATTAACATTAAACTATGAAATAGACCAATTCAAAGCTAAATAAACGTCTTTAATTTTAGATCTGGCGGCATTGAAATTCGTGGCTTGAGAGCGAGCCGAATTGCCCGTCGAAGGCCACTGGAAAAGCCCGTCTTAGGAACGTACCAATTTGTACCATTTGAAGCCTGTTTAAGTGTAGAGAATGCTGTTCGTGTTAACATTCAATTGGCACTAGAAAACACGCCAATCTTTAAAGTCAAAGTTGTGGAATTATTTGATGAAGAAACAAACAATGATATTGAACCGTTGGCACCAAGTATTTACGAAACATTAGTCGATTTACCTTTGATTCAGGCTGAGGTTTCAATTTTTACCAAGAAACAATTGGATCTGCCGAACATTCAAGTAGAAAATCGCAATATTGCTTCTAAAGCTGGATGTTATTTGATTGTTGGTAGCAATTTTTCAAAAAGTCCTTTGGTTTGTTATCTAACAAAAAAAAAACAAATCATGTTTGCTTCATTCGTTTTTCTTCCCTGCTTAGGTATTGAATCAGGTTATGACATCACTCCTTCACAATGGTTTTTTTACTTTCAAGAGAATCATTGGACTTTAGTCCAATACAGTTTAAACATCCACAACTTACCATTCTGACAATTTATGCAAACGAGACTGAGAAATTGGTTTTGTATCGAAAATTTTTGCCTTCGTTGAAATTACCTATTACTGTTAACGTGGACGATTTGGAAACATTTTCATGGTTACCAAAATTACAAGAACTGTCAAAAAACAATAAAGATGTTGTAATTTATTCACAAAATCAATCTGAAAATGGTATTTTAGGTTTGATCAATTGCATTCGTAAAGAATCTGCGACAAGTAAAATACGAGCTGTGTTTATTAACGATTCAGAAGCGCCTGAATTCGACGTAACTGTTGAATTCTACAAAGAACTACTGCAGAAAGAGTTGACTGTTAATGTTTATCAAAATGGGCTGTGGGGTACTTATCGACATTTGAAAATGGATGAATTAAAGGAAATAGAATGTGAACATTGTATCGCTAACACCTTGGTCAGAGGTGACTTGTCGAGTTTAAAATGGATTCAAGGACCTTTAAAGTCTGATATAAAGGTGGAATTGGAACAGGAACTTGTTCATGTATGTCAATGAGACACTACCTGTATATCAATTTTTATTGATTTCGATAATTTACAGATTTATTACGCCTCACTCAACTTTAGGGACGTTATGACTGCTTCAGGCAGAATACATGCTGAAGGTAATGAACGTAACCGTGAGGAGTTTTCACAGGGTATGGAATTTGTTGGGAGAGATTCAACGTAAGTTGCATATATGATTTCGATAAGATTTGCAAATTTAACGAAAATGAATGGCATTGCTTTGTTAGTGGCAAAAGGGTCATGGGAATGGGCAACCCCGGAGCCTTATCGAATCTTTGTTCAACCAATCGTTATTTTCTTCTTCCCATACCCGATCACTGGACAATGGAAGATGCTGCCACTGTACCTGTGGTTTATGGTACACTTCTATTTGCCTTTCTCATTGTCAGTGCATTCAAAATGTCTGAAATGTTTGCATCATTTCTCAACTGATTTCCATTTTAGAGATCTTCGATAAAACCAGGTGATAGTATTTTAATCCATTCTGGGAGTGGTGGAGTTGGGCAAGCTGCAATCAGTTTGTGTTTACATTATGGATGTAAAGTTTTCACAACTGTAGGTACACAAGAGAAACGGGAATTTCTAAAGAAACGTTTTCCAAAATTAACCGGTAAGATTTACTGAAACATTTTTTAATTGTCACCCATTTTTTTTATAATTTAAAGATAATGTAATTGGAAATTCCCGGAATACAAGTTTTGAACAGATGATTTATCGTGAAACAAACGGACGTGGAGTTGATTTAGTTTTGAATTCGTTGGCTGAAGAGAAATTGTTGGCGTCTGTGCGTTGTTTGGCACATGGTGGGCAATTTTTGGAAATCGGTAAATTCGATTTACAAAGCGACAATTCACTAAGTTTGTTATTCATGGAAAAAGAGGCTTCGTTCAATGGTGTGATGCCTGACCAAATTTTTCAATCAACACCAATGCAAATAAATAAACTAATGTGCTTAATTAAGGAGGGTGTAGCTGATGAATCTGTGAAACCATTAACAAGGACAATTTTTGATAAAGACGAAATTGAAAAGGCATACAGGTTCATGATGTCTGGTAAACATATGGGCAAAGTTATTATCAAAATACGTGATGAAGAGGAAGAGAAGGTTGTTGTACCTAAAGCTATAACAATGAAGGGTGTTCCAAGGTAGATAAAGCGTAATTTTCATCAATTTCTTGGATTCTAGCTAAGACTTTTTAGGTATCGTTGTGATCCTGGAAAAGTTGTCATAATATTAGGTGGTTTGGGAGGATTCGGTTTAGAATTGGCCGATTGGTTGGTACTGCGTGGTGCCAAAAAGGTCGTTTTGACATCACGAAAAGGTATCTCAACAGGTTATCAAGCATCTCGTATTCGGTAAGAATTTTACAACAAAATGAAGCAAACAGATTAGAATTTTTTGAAATTAATTTTGGTAGAATTTGGAAATCGTATGGAGTACAAGTGTTAATTTCAACTGCTAATATCACAACAAAGACAGGCTGTGAGGAACTGATTACTGAAGCTACTCAATTAGGAAGAATAGAGTCAATTTTTAATTTGGCGGTTGTTCTACAAGATGCACTGCTGGAGAATCAAACTCAAGATTCATTCAAGACTTCATTTGCACCGAAAGCATATGCTACTCATTATTTGGATGAAATAACTCGTACAAAATGTCCTCAATTACGTGATTTCGTTGTCTTTTCTTCAGTGTCTTCTGGACGAGGTAATGCTGGTCAAACAAATTATGGAATGGCAAACAATGTAATGGAACGAATCTGTGAGAAACGTAAACAAGACGGCTATCCAGGTTTAGCAATTCAGTGGGGAGCTGTTGGAGATGTTGGCCTTGTTACTGAAATGCAACAAGACAATGTTGTTTTAGAAATAGGTGGTACTTTGCAACAACGCATCACCAGTTGTTTAGAAGTCTTAGACACATTCTTGATACAAAATCATCCAATCGTCTCGAGTATTGTCGTTGCTGCTAAGAAAGGTGTCGATGCAAGTGGGAATGTTGTTGAAATTGTTGCGTCAATCATCGGCATTAAGGATTTGAAAACTGTCAGTTTACATTCAACGCTAGCCGAATTAGGAATGGACTCGATGACAAGTGTAGAAATTAAACAGGCACTAGAACTCCAATTTCAACTAATTTTAAGTCGACAAGAAATACGTAACTTGACTTTATCGAATCTGTACGAATTACAAGATAAAGCATCTGAAGATAATGATGATAATAAAACCAAAGTTGTCATCAATGCTGAAAAATTTGAAATGTTACTATCGCAAATTATTGACGAAATTGTTACGAAAACAGAATTAGTTGAACTCGAAACTAAATCATATCAGCAATCAAAGAAAATTGTGTTTTTCCCAGGTATTGAAGGCATTGCAAAGACTCTTCTACCACTCAGTAGAAATCTGCACAATAAAGCAATTTGTGTCCAATACTCAATGGAGAATCCAAAGGATACTATTGAAGAGATTTCAACAAATCTATTTCCTGTAATTCAGCATTCCATCTTATTCAATTATAATTCTTATCATTGTTCTTTTTTCTAAACAGCATATTTTGAACATTGTACAAAAATCAGAACCCTTCTATTTCGTGGCGTATTCTCTCGGATCTGGTGTAGCCCTTGAAGTTGTTAAAATGTTGGAAGCTAAAGGGTATTTTGGTCATTTAATATGTTTAGATGGCGGACCAGAACTTTTAACTCGAGCCCTATCAAAACAATTTGACTCCAACAATTTTGAAGATGTCTTTCAAATGAACTTTCTGAGTTACCTAATGGCATACTACATTAAACAAGAAGTTATATTAAGCAATCAGGTAATGTTTTTTTTTAATAAACTTTGTGGTTTTAGTAAATTTATTATTTTAGGAGTTACTTGTTAATTGTAAGTCGTTGACCGAGCGCTTTGATATCATTGAGACGTTTTTACCGAAGGATGGTCAGTTTTCACCGGAGCATTTGCGAACAATCGGTGAATCTTTGTGTAGAAGAGCAATAGCGATACGTAATTATCAACCTGAAATGAAGTTAAGAGCAACAAAACTGTCATTATTTAAACCAAATGTGTTACTTGTAAATGGTTTAAGTGATGATTACGGCTTATCAAAATATTGCGATCAACATGTTGATATAAAAACAATCAAAGGAAATCATGTTACAATGTTGGAAGACATGGATTTAGCAAGATCGATAGATTTATGGGTTGATGCATGAAATTAACCCTCAAGATTGATACCTCAAGATAAAACAGAACCTAATTAATAGGAGAAATATCTTGAAACACCTTATGCACAGAGGCTCACAAAACTCACGGGACAGCCGCAGGAAAATGCTAAAATGTTAAGATAATAATAAATGTATTAGTAAAATGAGTGCATCTTAATTGGAATCCTAATAATCAAAACAGTAACTAGTTACTTAATTTTATGTTGATACATTGCCAACTAGAAAGCGAAATTCAAGTAGGTTTTGTCGATATGCTTATAGCATTGAAATTTCAATCAGAAGTCATGCTAGGCATCAGCTCGAGTAAATCGATTTGTGGTTATTTTGAAAATTGTTTAAGTAACCGTCAATTGTGTCTATCAAATTGCATTAAATATTTTTATCAATAGCGAAAATGGCACAGTTTCATATTTTATTGGTGTAAAAGGAGATTTCGTGCGTAATAAATCAACAAAAATAATTATCCATTCTTAATGTTAATCTTCAGCTGGAGCAACGTCCAGATGAGATTACAATCACACAAATCCAACCAAGTGTAATAACGAAAGCAGGAAGTCAAGAAATTTTAAACAAATTCATCACAATTTTGAAGAATGAAAATATTTTTGTCATTTAAAATAACGTTAATAATTTTCAGAATGGAGATTCCAGCAAAATTGATATGAGCAATAGGAGCTAAATTAGCCAAAATTCTAACCTAAATTCTACCTGAACCTCAATTCCGACTTGCTCGATGGTTATCAAATGTTTGATTTGTGGCTATTTTGAAAATTGTTTAACATTGGAGGAAACCGTCAATTGTGTCTATCAAATCGCATCAAACATTTGTAGCATTAGCAAGAATAACACCATTTTTTATTTTATCGGCGTAAAAGAAAATGTAGTGAGTAGTAAATTTGAAAAAATTGTTCCCAACTCTTAAAGTTAATTTTCTTCATCTGGAACAACAAATCCATCCAAATGGTATAACGATAGCTGGAAATTAAGAAAATTTAATCAAATTCATCATTAGTTTGAAGAATAAAAATGTTTTTGTTAAGAAAATTGAAAATGACCCCATTAATTTTCAGAATGGCGATTTCAGCAAAATCAGTATGAACCATTTTTCAAATAGTTACATAAAACTTTTACATACTGACAAATTTTAGGAGCTTAATTAGCCATAATTCTAACCCAAATTCTACCTGTACCTCAATTACGACCTGCTCGATGGTTATCAAATGTTAATCACAATCTGCTTTCAAGTGAATACTTTTTGGAATCAATCAGTGGTACGGTTGATTGATCTAAATTTTCTGAGAAATTCAACAAACGTGCTACAATCTTTGAAACTGTCACAGGACAAACTCCTGATTTTGATAATAATTTTCTAAAGTCAGTTTTTCAACAAACGTGCTACAATCTTTGAAACTGTCACAGGACAAACTGCTGATATTGATAATAATTTTCTAAAGTCAGTTTTGCAAATATTTCAACTACTGACAGTAAAATTTTGCTACTTGAGAATTTGGTAAGCTTTACAATTTTTCAGAAATAACGAACTTCTATTTCATAATTTTTAATTTCTTTCAGATTCGATAATTTGGATTACAGTATGGATTTGGCCCAAATTTGTCCTAAAGTGAAATATCCAGTCTTTCAATCGATTCCAAGATTTGATAAGCAAGCAGAAGTGCGAACGGTGTTAGTGTATTTTTAATCGATATGGTTGACTACACTCCCACTCTTACACCCGACTTTAAGAGAGAAACTAGATTTTTTTAGCAAAAGGTGCAATATAGTTGCTGTAAAGTTCAGTTCAATAAAATATTTGCTATTTACAAAAATTCAAAACAATTAATTTGAGAACTCTTCATTGTTACACAAACAAACGGCCATAATATTGATGGTAAAGAATTTTATGTTGGAAAGTCAATTATAATAATCATCGATGGATTTACTTACAGGTAAAAGTTTATATCCAGGTATTAGATATTTGTGCTTAGTTTGGGAACTGTCGCATCAAAATTAGGAAGTTCTATGACTAATTTTAAACGTGTCTTCAAAAATTGTCGCTTCGCAAGAGCCGCAACTCTTTCTGAAGATAAAGTGCTAAAAATGACTCTTTCACTTTAAAATGTCGGTCATTTTGACGTAAATTTCATTACTCAGGAGCAATTTTCATTTGTTTGCCGAGGAATTTTTCGTTCACCTCTACCAGATATAATCTTATTGATGCCATTGCACCAATTATGGCAACACAGTTGCATGAATTTTCGAATTAAATCATATTTAATTTCACCAGAATGTTCGCATTTTTCAACAAAATGAAAGTTAACATTCAAAATCAAATAATTCAATAAAATTTCAAATGCATTTGATAAGTAACATATCTTTGGCAGCAAATATTTGATTATATTATAGCACTGACACAAGCCTTTGATCAATTGTGGAGTACAATATTTTAATTTATTTGGTATAGAATTCAAAAACTCTTTTTCGATAATTAGATCATGCCACTCCGCTATTTTATCAACAGCTATCAAATTATTTTTACATTTACTACAAATTTTCAGTGTTTTTATTTCTTTTTTGATAAATCCACTTATATATCCAATGGCCAATTTATCTATATATGACCAGTTTTCATTGGAAATCGTCGTCTCAGTCAAATTAACATTTTCATTGTTGATTTCATCTGGATCAGAAAGACTTTGAGTAATAAATTGTTTTGCAGGGATAATCATTTGTTGAGAATGATTATCATTCTCACAATTTGCTGAAACAGAGTGATAAGATGTTAAATTATTAATCAATAAAGTTTTATAATGATGAATGAATTGATCCGCTGTTGGATTTGTATTTCTAGCTCCCTGTTGCCGTATTTGACCAAAAAAAATTTCGTGCATCTTGATTAAACCCTCTTGGCTTAAAATAATTGGCATTATGCTTCTGGAGAGTTTTAAAGAGTTCATGAAATCCACACAAAGTGATTTGCCAATTTTTTAAACTCGGTGGTATGAATTTTGTACCATTTTTTTCGAAATACATAGTTTTTATAATATTCCTCGCACTAAACCAAAAATCTACATGAAGGGAATCCACACGAGCAGTACATCTTAATTTATTTCCATTTTTTGCAAAAATGGCTTTACCGTTGACGCTATCAAATAAATCATTGAAAAATTTTAATATACGAGCTGTGCCGATAGCACTTTTATTTAGTTTTGCTTTCCCATCGCAAATACAAGTGTTTCGTGTTATTAAACCTATTATAGATGAGACGGTGTGACTAAAAACTTGAGCGGCACATGAAACTTTCATTTTTTTAATTTTCGCCGGATTAACGTGTGCTTCCGTTAACTTCGGCATAGTTCTCAACTCAAAAGAACAACGATCAATTTCATAAGCTGTCTGAATGTTAGACCACTTAGCTACAAATTTCTTGCCATCCAATGTAGCTGATAAGGTATACGTTAATAAATTATTACGAATTCCTTTCAGCAAGTGTGGAGGATCATAAATATGGATAATTCTTTTGTTATTAACAAAAAAGTATCTCAAATTATCATTAAGATCTGCTGAAGTTGTTGTTTTCATCAAATAATGAACAGCAGTTTGATTATTTGAACCTTGATCGCTTATAGTGGCAACTAAGACAAGGCCTGTTTCTTGAATTTTTAAAATGGTCTTTTTTAGTAACTCAACTAGTACCATAGTTTTCACAACTGAATGTGAAAATATAAAGGCAAGGGGCTGTTTCCATTCCTTCGTTATCCCTTTTAACATTAATACTAATGCTTTATCAGCAATTTTTGATGTTTTACGTATACCATGATTTTCGAATCCTTCAAATTCATTTTTGTAAATATTCAACTTAATATGTGGTTCTATTGCAATTTCGTCAAAAAGTAACACACATAATTTATTCAAAGATGTTAAATTTTGAACCTTGGCTTTAAGATTATCAAAAATTATTTGATTCAAACCAGGTGATATTTGAATTTGGTTTAAAAGAGTTGAAATTGTTTTTCTTGAAGGAAGAGCAAAAATTTTCTGACAAAAATTTGTATCCTTTTCTAGTCTGTTTTTGTAAAATAAGTCCTAAAATTTTATCATCCATATTATATCTTCTTCCTTTTGGATGTATATTAGATAAACGAATTTGACTTCTAACAAAACATTTCACAGGACTTGTTAAATTTTCTAAAAGATTTTCAATAATTTTTGCTTTGTTATACTTATGCGATTTTTTGAACAATTTATGATATTGCTTCAAGCGATTAATTTTTTTTTCTAGCATAAAGGATTTCTTGTGATGTGGAAATATTTTGGTTAGTACAGGTAAAATCACTTTGTGATGGTTCAGGATCTTTCGATGTGGAAGGTTTTAGTGATAACTGTGGCAGGTCATTACAGGATGGTTCTAAAACATGTTTAAAACATTGATTAATAAATACTGAATTTTATTAGTAAAAAAAGAAGATACAATACAGTATAATAAAATTACTATTTATATTATTGTAGCTCAAGTAGACCTAATGAATACGAATATTATATGGATTTTAGGATACTTACGTAAAGATAAAGGTTCCGGTAAATTCAATGATGGAACAATTTTTTTTTTTTTAAATTATTTGATGTTCTATCTTCAGTTCTAAAATGCCTATGGCAAACTCTGTTTGAACGATAAATGATATCACTATCTTTATGTAGTAAACCCTTATTTCCACATAGCACCAACCATTTATAAAATCGATTGTAATCTTTCGACGGATTTGGAAAACGATGTCTTGGAGATTTTATAGCATCACAGCCCAAAACGGAGCATTTTCTATAACTTGACCTTCTAAAATAACGTACATAATTTAATTATAAACAATGTTTTTCAGAAAATTTACTGCATATCTTACCTTTTTATGATAACAAACTAGTAATATAAAAATAAACTTATTTACCCAAATATTAAAAAAAGAAGACAATTAATAACAGATCAATTTAACAATCAACTTGAAACAACAATCAATTTAAAAGAAATCTGGCTATTTAGAAATTCTACACAACAAATTCAAATTGAAAATAAGGTTAAAAACGATAAACTAAAATGGCGACTGTAGCGCTACCAGGCGGATTTTTTTCATAGTAATTAGATTCTGAATTAATATTGAAAGCGATTGTAGCCCCAACTAGTGGTTCGTTCTTTTACTATTTTTCAATAAACTGACATCTCGCCATATAAGTGAGCACCCCCTGAGAATCTGTCTACCGTTTCAGTAATTGAAATTACAGTAAGAATCGAAAGTCACGTACGTCTATTCTCTACGCAGACGATTGTCACGCGGCATCTAAGGCTGGTAGGCCGGGAGCTATGTCAATTTAATTAAAACTATATTAATGTAAATTTAAACCAACCGAACGCAGATGTTAATTAAAAATGAAAGAAATTAATGAAACCAAATTCGATTTTTCTAGACTGGGGAAAATTCGTTCCTCGAGCGGGACTCGAACGCCGCGACCTATTGCTTTCATGGCAATGGAGATGATACAAACCATTAAAGAGATCAAATACACTTCAATTTTATTCCGCCCTTCATCCCCAGTGCTAGAAATCATCCACATTCCTCATTTTATTTTTGACAATTTAATCCGCCATGTTTGTTTATAATTATGTCAAATTTTCAACCGATGCCTACTTGAACCTTTAATAAATCAATGCTTGCAATGCTTATTCACAGGTACTGTGTTTTGTATATGCCATGCTGATGCAAGGATATTGCGATGACAGAAAATCTTAGAAATTTTAACAATTTTTTTCTCGAAAATTTTCTTATGTAACCCCCTGCAATTTTTACATGTCTGAAAGCAGAAAAATATGCTCTTCCAGAAAAAAATTCGAAAATAGGGGTTCTAATTAAAAAAAAATGATGATGACGCCATTTCTTCGCGATGGTAACTGGTAGAGTCATTTTGACTCAGATATAAAAAAATAATTAAAAAATAAAAAGTTACCTGTCTCGGCGTTCAAAATTTTGATAAATAAAAAAGTTATTTGCATTATGCGGAACTTTCGGTCACAGTGTATACCACTTTTTTCTAAATTTGAAATTAAATCTTTATTTGATGTTAAAATTTTAATATTTAATGATGGATTAAAAACCATGTTTATGTTATAAGGTTTAAGAATTTTTTTAACAAATAATGAAATTTGTCCTAAATATGGTATGGAATGAAATTATTTTTTAAATTTGAAATTTGTTCTAATTTTGTAATTGAACGCAAAAGAAATTTATATTTAAATTTATTAAAAAGTTTATCAATTAAAATTTTTGGATATTTATTAACATGAGCAATAAATTTAATAGCTTTTAATTCAAAATTAAAATTATTGTTGTTCATTGGAATAGAAAAGAGTCTATGGAAAAAGGAGTTAAATGCAGCTAATTTATAAGTTGTTGTAGGTTTTCTATAAATTCAAAAATCAAATTTAAGGTTATTAATTTTATTTTTGATATCAAGAAAAGAAATATTATTATTGCCAATTTCTAAAGTAAATTTTATATTTTTGTGTAAAGAATTCGTAAAATGTAGAAAAACGTCAATTTCTTCAGTTGAACCACTAAAGATGCAAAATATATCAACATATCTTTTCCAAAAACGGAAATTTTTAATAAATAAATTTTCTTTTGATAAATTTTGTTCAAATGAATCCATAAATAATTCAGCTAAAATTGGTGATAATGGTGAATCCATTGCTAATCCTGATTTTTGTATATAAATTTTATCATTAAATTGAAAGAAATTTTGCGATAAAGTATGTTTTAATAAAGTAATTGTTTGTTTTTGAATATTCAATGGTAAAATAAAATTATTTAATTTATTACTAATAATTTTGACACATTCTAATGGTGATATAGATGGAAAAAATTTTTTAACGTCAAATGAAATTAATTTATCGTTAGGTAGTAATTCAAATTTATTTAAAGAATTAATTAATTCAATTGAATTTTTATTAAACATGTCCGTTTTTGGAAAAGATATGTTGATGATATATTTTGTATCTGTAGTGGTTCAACTGAAGAAATTGACGTTTTTCTACATTTTATGAATTCTTTACACAAAAATATAAAATTTACTTTAGAAATTGGCAATAATAATATTTCTTTTCTTGATATTAATATTAAAATTAATAATTTTAAATTTGATTTTTCAATTTATAGAAAACCTACAACAACTTCAACAATAATACCTTTTGACTCATTTCATCCATTTAATTATAAATTAGCTGCATTTAACTCCTTTTTCCATAGACTTTTTTCTATTCCAATGAACAACAATAATTTTAATTTTGAGTTAAACACTATTAAATTTATTGCTCATGTTAATAAATATCCAAAAAATTTAATTGATAAACTTTTTAATAAATTTAAATATCAATTTCTTTTGCGTTCAATTACAAAATTAGAAAAAATTTCAAATCTAAAAAATTATTTCCATTCCATACCATATTTAGGACAAATTTCATTATTTGTTAAGAAAATTCTTAAATCTTATAACATAAATATAGTTTTTAATCCATCATTAAATATGAAAATTTTAACATCAAATAAAGATTTAATTTCAAATTTAGAAAAAAGTGGTATATATAAATTATCTTGTACTTCTGGAATGTTTTATGTTGGTAAAGACTATTAGAAATTTCAATATTTGCAAAAAAGAACACCTAAAATGTATTTCAAGTTTAAATTTAAGTAAATCAAATTTTGCTAAAGATATTATCACATATAATCATAATTTTGATAAATTTTCAATTTTATAAATTCAAAATAGAAACATAAATTTAGATTTAATAGAACAATTTTATATTACTTCATACAAAAAATCAAATCAGAGTATAATTAATGAAATAACAGACTTCAATTTTAAATTTTTTTTTAATTTAAAATTTGACTTTAAAAAATTTTTCAAAATATTTCTCTCAATTTATCTTTTATTTTTTAATATTTTCACAATTTTACTATTTTACCATTTTAATTTATTATTTACATTTGTTTTTGGTAAGAATCATCAATATTATATAAAAACCAAATAATTAATTGTTACATCTAAATAGGATCTGATGACGGGATTTTTCCCGAAACATATGTAATCCTACATTTTTGTATTTTATATATTATTGATTTTGAGTTTTTGTATTATTTTATTAATTAAATTCCATATTTTGAGTAAAAATGGATTCTTGGTTTTTAAACGTAAAAACTGAAATATAGTCATACTGAAGCTGCCATAGTTATCGGCGCACATTTATGTCTACATCCATATCATACAATGCAATTTGCTAAGCAATTGAAAGTCATAATTAGAGTTAGCATTTTACCTCGTAGAAGAGGCGACATAAAATCTGTTCTGAAAAATTTGACATAAGCAGCACATTAAATTTTATTTGAAGCTAGTTGTTTTCTCCGTCAACAACCAACAACAAAACGAGGCGCTCTATATCGACATCTACAGAATTTAGAAAAGTTGTAGGCTAATTAAAATGGTCCATTTGATTGAACGACGTTATCGCTAAAATTCAGTTACTTTTTGAGTACTTTTCTCTTTATTGTATATAATAATTTTCCCCTAAATTAACTCTTCTTTCTAACACAATTCTAAAATAGAACTACTTTTCACTTGGTGTCAATCAAATATTACAAATTTTAGCGAATTATAAACTATAAATTGCTTGTTGATAAGACAAAGATTCAATGAAGTTTGTCAGAAATTATGAATGTTATTTCATCTCGTCTATGCAAACAAGACCTTTGAATGGAAACCTATATAGTATTTTTTATTTTGGAGTAGTTCTAATGCAGCTTCCATTATTTGACGAAGAATTTGGAAAATATTTCAAGAACTTTTAGGAAGATCCTTGGGAATGATTTTAGCCAAATTAGAACTCCGTAGCTCAAAAATGCTTGTTTTTAGTATGGTCACATTTTGAAGAGATACGCACATGAATCACTCAAAATGACGCAAGGATCAATTAAGTCAAAAAATGTTTTAAGGATTCATTGTTTACCAGAATTTCAACTCTGTATCTCATTCTAAACTTGTTCATTCCTAATTTCTAATAATGTCAGAACCCTCCATGTAAATCCTTGAAATACTCTTCAAATTACTCCCCAAATACTGGGCGTTGTCGTAAGAACTATTAGTTCGAATATCTGTAAAACATTATCCGCTAATAGTTGGATTATCCAACTATTAGCTCCATTTAAACTTTTTATTACAGTTTGGTTTGTTAAGAAATCCATGTGTAGAACGAATCGCCTGTGCTAATCTGCAGCACTTGGGGCTTTTGTCGCAAGATCGTTTTTGGGAAGCGCTTTCTGTTTTTCCATTAGCCCTGTTTTTCTATTACCGATTGATACTTCTCGCACAGAGGCTCTTGAATTATTGCCCCATTGTTAAGTGAATTATTACCTGCTGGGTATAGATGGTACCTAGTGCCAGGTCAATATAGTCACTTACAGAAGCTAAATGCTTAACATTTCTAAATTAAAAAAAAAGCTAATCTGAGACTTTGAGATAAGGAGGAACAAGTTTTAATTGTTGGTTATGTTTACACTTTTATGGTTTTCTATTAATAAAAATATACGGAAGTAATTAAAAAGAATTATTATAATTATCTTCTGTTTCAATGCATTCATTGTCTTCTAATGAACGCCAATATTATTTGTTTCCACTGCGAATATAAATGAGGTGCTTATGAATATTGATCTGTCAACTTGACTGATAATTATCATAAATAAATTTAAAGAGAACGCGTAAGATTTACAAAAATCAGTTTGTAAATTGAGTTAAAAATCGATTTTTGTCATTAATTCAAACAATGAAAATGAATACATGTAAAAATTAGAAAAATGTTGTAGTATTGATGAAAACAATTAGATTTGACTGTCGTTATAATTGCTCTAATTTTAATTTTTTGGTAAAATTTATTCAATTCTATTTACATAAAAGTGACGACAGCGGATGGCTATTTAGAGTTGTTTTGAAGATTGTATTCAAATTTTGAAAGTCCTTAATATTCGGGTATATAAAGTGAATGCTAAAAGTGAATTCAGATTACTTGACTATGCAATAATAACTTTTCAAATTAGTTGTCAATGTTTGAGAATTATGAATTCAAAAGCGGAAGATACATCAGTGTCTGGAATAGAAATCAACATTACAGGTAAAAATCAAAATAAAATTAGAATTTAGAGAATTGTATTAAAAGTTCTTCATTCGAAGGAATCGCTGGAAAATTTGCTGAAAGTGAAAATGTTTACCAGTTGCGTGATAATTTGTTCAATAAAGTCGATATGATAACTGAGGATGATCGACGATGGTCATTTAAACATCCAGAAATACCCAGTCGAGCTGGAAAAGTTCCCAATATTGATAAATTCGATGCTGGATTCTTTGGCAAGTTTCATTTTATTCAAATTAACACAAAAATTGAACGAAATATTGAGAATAAAAATAATAATAAAAATTTGAAAGGGGCCGAATCTATGAACCGGCCTAATAACTTCCCCGACACGAGTCCGAGTTTTTTAAAAAAACGAGTACCGTAGCACGAGTTTTGTATACTATTTTTTCTATTGGAGATACTTTATTAAAAAAAAAAAACTAACTTACTATAAAAATCAAAATCGGGAATCGAGAACCGTGGCTATCTCACAACCACCGAAAAATTCAATGAGGAACCAGCATCTTGTCAACCAAAACTGTGTTCACCGATCAGTGGTTCCACACACACCCTTTTCAGTTCAACTTTCTTATAAACTCGATTCACGATTCAATTGCGAAATTTTGACAGAACGACAGAACTGTCATTTGAGCGTGGAGTAAAAAGTAGTACGGTAGTCCCAACAAAAACATGTAAAAATTCAAATCATATGGATTGAATTGTCGAGGGAATATACATTTCTTTTTTGTGGAAAAATCAAAATTTATATTATTTTAAAACATTTGTAAATTAAAACAGCACTAACCCAAACACAAAACCCGTTCAAAAGAAAGCTTGAAAACCAATTACATATTCTAAGGTTATGTTCCAAAAACGACAGAAGATTGTAAACAAACGCGTAGGATTTTCTGCCTTCAGTGATACCAACAGTAGATATCATTCTGTCTTTATAAACTACCGTTTATAAATTTTGCTACGCTTTAAAAATTATGTTGGATAACCTTCTAAACTGTCATTTCAAAATTTCGCAATTGAATCGTGAACAACAACTCTTTTCTATGGCAACCGATCCCTGATAGAAGGCGGCAAATTTGAATTGGTTGACTAGACTATTTTGCCAATTTTGTGCCCTTATTTAAAAA
>JAJEOX010000290.1:2190000-2237500 GCA_020740385.1 Mylabris phalerata
CTGACAGATTTGGAAAGCGCTTTTAATTAGCCACATGTTGTGTGAAATTCATTAGAAAATAAACAAAATTTGCCACGTTATGAGGGAAAATATAAAAAAAAACTGTAAAAAATGCTAAAAAATATGCTTCTATACTTCCTTCTGTAACTCCAAATTACAGCCGAATTTCAAAAAATCATATATGTACTTCCCTCCCTCTTGAAATGCCCTTTTAAATACCGTTTAGAACATTGAAATCCGTTGGAAAACAAAACAGGAATCCTGTTTTCCAATTGCTGCCGAGTCTCCTTAATGTCTTCAATATCATATGATCATCTGCATGATCATCGACAGGGTACAAAGCAGAAATAATCGACCATTTAAAACAAAATTCATCGTCATGTTTAACATTAATACAGGCGTGTTTATTTTGGATTTTTTCAGGTAACTGTAAATATTGACTTTCTCCCCTTAAGATGTATGGTCAGTGAAGCAGGCAATTTTCAACGTAAAAATTTCGTGCATTTTCCAATGGATTTTGATGATCTACACGGCATTTGAAAGGGCATTTCTTCGTTGTTGTCGTGAGTTATCAGGTTTTTGGAAATTCGAACGTGGTCCGGAGTTACAAAAGAAAAACCGGAAGCATGTTTTTTTTATATTTTCGTTCATAACTCTGTTAATATTGCTTATTTTTGAATGAATTTCACACAGCATGTATAAAATTAAAAGCGCTTTCCAATTATGATATTTTCCGATCGCATTGTTAGTTTTTCGGGAAATTTATGAAAAACGAATTGTTGTTGTTGTTATGAGTGGCTTACTTCATCTAGTACCGGATAGGGGGCCTCATCATAATTACAGATTGCTTTATCATATATCTGGGGCGACCACCTTACGTGTTTGCAATGTTGTCAAACCTCTTTTTTATGATTGAAACCACGCCTTCGGTAATTTTGTAAATATTATTCGTATTTATAAAATTTCGAGTATTTGTAAGCTTTTTTCGTTTGTTGTTTTGTTGGTTGAAAAAAAAATTACAAAAATATATATATAGACGTCCCTACTTGTTTAGAATGTCATTAAAAAAACATAAAAATTAAAAACCCTCAAACAAGTAAGACGAATATATGACCGTAACTGCGTTGAAAACCAGAAAAAATACTGATAATTGACAAAGGAAATAAAAACCGAAAGTGTGGCTTCAATCATAAAAAAGAGGTTTGACAACATTGCAAACGAGAAAGGTGGGCGATCGGAAAATATCATAATTGGAAAGCGCTTTTAATTTTATACATGCTGTGTGAAATTCATTCAAAAATAAGCAATATTGGCAATGTTATGAACGAAAATATAAAAAAAAACATGCTTCTGGTTTTTCTTTTGTAACTCTGGACCACGTTCAAATTTCCAAAAATCTGATAATTCACGACAACAACGAAGAAATGCCCTTTCAAATGCGGTTTAAAGCATCAAAATCCATTGAAAAATGCACGAAATTTTTACTTTGAAAATTACCTTTTAAACAAGCTTATCTGATGATGGCCATTAACGGTTTATATTCATTTATATTGATTTCTAAATGAGTTATTCCAGTTAATGCCCAGCCACTATCTCGTTCTTGAAATCCATTCATTTTTGTTATCATTAATTGATAACTTGATTGGATCTCATCTTCATTCTGTACCAACATCATTTTTGTGTTGAAACTTTTAACAGTGTTGTTCTGTTTCAACAGAGTGTTGTTGTTGTTATTCTGATTTTTGTTTCATTTGTACGTAATCGGCAAATAGTTCCAAGTTAAATTTAAATAATTTATGTTGTAGCAATTGTTGTTTATGTTCAAATATTACATCTTCTTCTGATGATTAAAAAAAATCTTTAAAATTCAAATTAGCTAAATCACAATTCTCACAAATATATGTTTTAATTTTTTCTTGAAAACTACTTTTTACTACTTTCAATTTAGACGTATACGTTTCTGCTGATTTCAATCGATGACTAAAAGTACGTATATGACACAACCATTTACCAACAGGAATATCTGCTGAACATAGGTGGCATCTTTCAGTTTTAATTACAGGTTTCTTGTACACTAAAAAAAATTGAAAACGATAAGTTGAAAAAACTACTTGCAAGATTTGATAAGATTTACCTGTTGGCAAATGGACTCGTTTTGTATGTCGATTTAATGAGTCTCTTCTTGAAAACGATTTACCAAAAACATTACACGACACTTGTGCTTTGGCGTTTTTTACAACTTCGTCTGATATTGTTCAATACTTTCAACGAAATAAACAATTAACTGTAGTTAACTTTTATATATTACTAGCTGACCCGGCAAACGTTGTTCTGCCGGATAAATTATTTCTTGTGAATATTTTGGTTGATAATTAAAAAATAACGAAAGAATTGTAAGTTTTTGTTGATATATAATCTATGACAGTAACAGGAAAGAAGCGCCTTAGACTATGACCGCCGGTAATTTTTTTATTCTAAAGTAAGAGATTGTCAGTCCCTCTCTAGCCAACACAAATAAGTTCGATGACTTTTTGGAAATTTTATGCAATAAAAACTCCAAATTCCAATCTAATTTGTGTATTTTTATCAGCGTCCGGAAGTCTTCCGTTTCAGTTTCCCAAATCAACCAAAAATAATTAAAATTGAAGCTGGCTCAAGTTCAATATTTGGCACACCTTTGTAATGACCATAAATGACATGGCGGCGCACGGATTATAAAATGGCGCACTGTTGTCAGCTTCATTTTCTAAAATAATATAATAGCTAAAATAAAAATTTCAATTAAGTATACAAGAATAGTTTACCTATTTTATAGACGAGATATCAATTTAGTTGCAAGACATTTCTATATCTAAACTTAATAGGACAAAATTGACGAGATAATTGTCGTTGTAGTACCCATATTGGCAACAATGTTCGTTTGTTCTAGTCACTGTGTGCCTTATTTTCGTTAACACCTGGAACAAAAAAAATATAACATTATATCTTCAATTTGTCAATGTTTGTAAAATGTTTATAAATGGTTTTATCACCATTTTTAAGTCTTCATCTTCGTCAACTAACCTGGCTAATTCTTTGATTTCGAACCATTTAATTTGTTTGATTTCCTTTCGATTATAACGGAACCGTTGGTTCTTATCAACATTCCTAACAACATACAATCCAACCAATGATGCATCACCTTTTTTTGGCTGTACATACTTTTCGTAGTATTCGTTCTTTGATATAATTTCGCTGACATCAAATTTTAATTCTTCATATATTTCTCTAATTGCACATCTTAATGTATCGTTATTATCGTCGATGTCTAATTTTCCTTTCGGAAACGACCATTGACCACTGAAACCACGAATTAGCAGTACGGATCTTTTATCGGCTGCTATCAGAATTGCTCCATAGCGCGGCAATCGTTTAGATTCTTTCACATAGGTGTAGATTTTTGATATGAAATCTTTATTAAGGTTCAATTTTTTGAATACAAACTCTGTGAAGGTTCTACGATCATAATCGTTGGTTCTTGATTTGTGTAGATATTCATCAATGTAATACCAGTAAGCAGGCTCAATTCGCGATGAAATGAACAGTGGCATCAATTCATCATCGAGGTTCGATGGCAGTTTTCCGACACGATCAAGAATTTCGGTTTGGATTTTTTCTGGTGATTCTATGAGAGTTTGTTTGAACCAATTGAAATTGCTTCCCATTTTAAATTTGTTGTAATCCATGTTCACCTCTTATAATTTCAAATTTTTGTAGATTTTGAACAATATACTATGTATCCTTATAAATAGTATATTTGAGAATAATTTCATTTACTATTCATGTATAGAATAGCTGACCCGGCAAATGTTGTTGTGAATATTTTGGTTGATAAATAAAAAATAACGAAAGAAGTGTAAGTTTTTGTGGATAGACTATGACCGCCGGTAATTTTTTTATTCTAAAGTAACAGATGAAACAAAGGGAAGCAATTTTAACTTCGAAGAGCAATTGAATGTAGTATATTTTTTGTCAGTCCCTCTCTAGCCAACACAAATAAGTTCGATGGTTTGCCCACGCGAGAACATGCCACGTATAATTGCCCGTGTGAAAAACATGCTGTGCTCAAATCTAAGCCGCAAACAGACATCGTTTGTTCTTGCGACTTATTTGTTGGAGTTGTTTCTCTGTTCTTTCTGATCTTCTATTTCGCGTGTTTGTTGCTCTATTCATTCTACGGCCCAAATCCGCTCCTTGCGTCTTGCTGGCATTGTTCAATGTAATTCATAGACACAAATAGACAAAATTGTTGTCCTTACTGATGAAAAACTTTATATCGATAATGTATTTGTTCTTTTTGTATTTTAGCAATCTTTTTACAATCATAAATTAAAATTAATTACAAAATTTTTTGAATGGAAAATGAAATTTATCAAATACGATTAATTTGCACAAACGCTAAGTTGATTGTAAAAAATTCAACAATAAATATATCCATGGTAACCAAATTAAATACTGCGCTACTATTTGTCTGTTAGTTAGTGCAAGGGCTGCTTACAAAAATAATAAAATCTTGATTAAAAAATTGAAGGATAGGGACAGGAGGGTGAAAATTTGGATATATATGCATTTTTGATGAATAATAAAAAAAATATTTTTGTGAAATATTTTTGCATTTGTGATGGGGGCACCCTAATCACCTAGGGGTGTGAAATATACTTTACAACCTATTCTCATACCTACTAAATATACATAAAAAATTTCATGAAAATCGGTCGCGCCGTTTCGGAGGAGTTCAGCCACAAACACCGTGACACGAGATTTTTATATATATAGATAGAAGATAGATAGAAGATAGATAGATAGATAGATAGAAGAAGAAGATAGATAGATTAAGATTAAAAAGAGGCGTTTTTGAATATTCGCGCCACCGCGTCATATATTTGGCAACGCAGACTGTACGTCATAGTTGTTTACCAAATGACCAAATGAGCGACATAACCTCGCAACAATACAGGAAAAACTCAGGCAGTTAATTGTAGTACAATTTCTAACCCGTAGCATCAGAAATTCATTAATGTGTGAGATAAATTAAAGGATACACTCACGAATGTATTAAAAAATCGGAAAATTGTCGTTTAAATAGGAAAATTTGATAAACAAAATCAGCGTGCTTGAAATGTCGAGCGAATGTTAACATTGTCACGTGACAAACGTACATTTGACCGTGTCCATAGGCGTAGTAAATTTTTCTATCTTAATTCTTAGGAATTTTACTAATACTCCCTTATTTATTTTAAAAACAGGCAGAAAAGGTCGTAAATGCTAATTTTTATCAAGTTTTTTTATTTAAACGACAATTTTTCAATTTTTTAATGGAATTTAATACAATTTTGAATGTATGTTTCGATCTATATGCTACACCAATGAATTTCTGAGAGTGGAAATAGAAGATAGATAGAGATAAACAATTTTCAATGTTGCCAAATCGTGCGACATGGTGACGTCATGGCTCCCTGTCCCTACAGGGAGCCAAACGCCTCTCTTTGAAGATTATAAATACATAGTTATGTACTTCGATATTCTTTTGAAGATTTCTATTTATTGCATCTTTTTATTTCGGTTATTGAGCCTGTGAATGATAGATAGCGCTTAGAAAGAACTTACAAAATCATCCACTTTAGTCGAGGACGCTACTATTCAGTATAGTAAAAATTAGCCGGCATTTTAAAAATAAAACTTTAAAATACCCGTTTTAGCAAAATTATTGACGTTGATGTCCAATAATTTGATTCTTATCAATGTTTTGCGCGCATTCTACATCCTAAATTTGGTTTCAAGTGTATAGTACTGTAAATACGCAATTTCGTAATTTCGGCGTTTTTGCCAAACCTACTCGTTCAAAGTTATTAAAAAAAATAGAGAAGCTGTATAAAACCTATTTAGATGTGATTCAAAAGTCAACGAATTTTCTATCGAGTAGTTTTTGAAATAAAAAATAAAAACCTGTAAAAACCATGTTTTTTTGAGGTTTTTTTCGCTTTTTTTGGAAAACTACCCAATAGATGTGTTGTTAATTTGGCATAAACGATGCTTAGGGTAGTACTAAACTATGGTAATTTTTTCAGAATTTTTGAACGAGTGGTTTCAATTTTCACAGAGTAGAGTTCCACCTTAACTATACAAAAAGTTATCTGAGTTAGACAAACACCTATTTTTCGACATAAAATTATGATTTTCCAGATTTCCGGAATCCAGTTAATTTTTTCAAAGAACTACTATTGCTCGCCATTAGAGAATCACATTTAGAATAATATAAGGCATTTACCATTTCGATATCTGTCACCGTTTTTTAGTTATCCGAGTTAAACGATGCAATGTATTTTATAAGGAATTGACGATAGACTAGCCGAGTAGAACATTTACGATTGGAACGATAATTTATTTTTTTCTGCCTACACTGTCAAGTAAATTTAACAAAAAGAACATTATTTCTTCAACGTCTCCAATTATTTAACTCGTTTTCAATTTTGTTTTAGATGAACAAATTTTCTTCACGATTAACTTGAATATTAACTTTACCACATAGATAACAGTTGCAAAAATTGCAAATAATACTGCAAAAATATCCAACAAGTAATACTGATACCATGGTAACTCCATTGCAACTTCGTTACGTAAATGTTTAGCACCATTGTGACGTAAAACGTATTCAATCCACCATGCAGCCTTATCAATATTTGAACCGGGTTGGTCTTTTGATAATTCAGCTATTTCGATCATTTTTTGCCTTATATCTGCCAATATAAAGAGCTCAGTATCAAACCTAAGGTACTTAATATAGTCGGATGCTTACTTTTCATTGCTGATAACCTCTTCAATAGTCTCACTTAATAGATTTTCGTTTAATTTGTCTTTATTAACGACTAAAGCAACACCACGTCTCATCATTTTGTTACCGTTAGATTTTTGATCACCAAAAAATGGCACAATTACTAGCGGTACGTTCATAAAGATTGCCTCTTCCATCGATTGTAGACCACCTTGGGTAATAAATAACTTGACATTTGGGTGTCCTAAAGTTTAACGGATCAATTTAACACGTTTCAAACGATATTTAAGTGAAGAATCTATACTTAAGACGTCCTGTTGTGGTACCCATTGGACGATTTTGACATTTTTTGGTACATTTGGTATATCGACATTGAATTTCCATAAGACTCGATAAGGTAGTTTTTGAAAAGCATTCAAGAAAATTTGACGCATTTCTGGATTAACGTGGTCCTCATTAACGTTAGTACCTAAACTGAAATAGATCAAACCATTTTTGGCACCATCGAGAAATTCCGATAGGTCCTAAGGAAAAAAATCGTTGCAATATCCGATGAACTGATTATTGATCGCTTAAGACAATATCTAATGTTTTGAATTTAGAGCTAACTTTCGAAATTAGGTAACATTTTTTGAAATTTTACAAAAATTGTGGTAAATTTTGAATTAGTGACATTCAGTTTTCGGTTGTTTTTTTTTTTAATTTTTCTATAAAAATGTTCCAGTACATCGGATATTATCCTTGGTATGGATTTTGCAATTCATCTGATACTGGTTGTTTTTCTAGGTTATTTTTATAAAAATTGTTGAGATTACCTTTGGTAATGGTTTTGGCGGTTGTAGATGGACACCACCACCGAAAGCTATCGTAGCCGGTCCTAATGGACGTTTATTCAGAATTGGATTTGTATTAATCAAGATTAAACTAGCATTTTTCATAATTTCTTCTACTGGTGGTAGATTTTCCCCAAAATGCTTCTTAATAGTAGGCTCTGGAGCACTATAACCATTGAACCATATAAATGCATTTATAAAAAACGTTGTGATTGTATTCTGGAAACGTTCCATGAATGTCATATCTATAGAGCTGTCATATGGTAGCATAATATCCGGATATAAAATCGGATGTGTTGGATTGCCAAATAATGAATGGGTTGCTGCCGATAAATCCATCGAAATAATACCAACGTATGGACAATTAAAATAGTTGCTAAAAGCAAACATTGTTGGAAACATGTATTCGACAATTACCAGATCGAAATGTTCGTTTTTATCGTTCAATAACTTCTTAACAGGTGGATATTCTAATTCTTTATCCATTAAAGTGTCCAGAAGTTGTGTTATTTCTCGATATGCTCTAAACACATTTGAGTTAATATTGACAATTTTTTGTGTAATATTCAGATCCCGCCATAATTTATAAGTAAAACTTAAATCAATTTGTTTGATATTTGTTAAATTTTGATTTTCCCATGGATCTGTAGTGAGAACAACTAAATCATGCCCTTTTTTCGCTAATGCCTCCCAAACTGGGCGGTAAACAATTTGATGACTGTACGATGGCATTGGAGCAACACACAAAATACGTGCACAATTCACAAATATTATTAAACAATTTATAGTTAAAAATATGAAAATTAAATTCTTAAAACACATTTTGAAGTTATAATAGTTTGTATAACGAATAAATCGAGACTGTGGTGTCGAAGTAATATCTTCGACTCTGTTTATCAGGTTGTATTGATATATCAATATTTCTTTATAAGGAAATGTTTTATCTACGGATGATTTTTGTTATGCGAATTGAAAATCGTCAGTCGATACTTGAGAAGGCATGTTTCTAGGAATTGTCAATTTAGCAAAAATAAAAAAAGATCAAATTGTACCGATTATAAATCGCGAGTCTCGTAAACAAGTTGTTGAGAGATAATTATACATGTGTGTACATATGTATAATTATTTGATAAATTCAACCATGGGAGGTTTCGGTTAAGTTATCTTCAGTCACTCAGCTACAAAAAAATATATAAATTAATTAATTAAGTTGTTAAACTTTTATTGTCACATGTCCAAAAATTTAGTCACGACGGTGTGGGATTCTAAAAGACTTTGCCATATATGTAGGTATTCAATTAACTTAGGCTAAGCACATAGTGAATCGGCGAGCAAAGCGGCGAGCATAAGAAAGATTTGCCAATACATAGTGACGCGTCGACCAAGGGTCACGAAACAAACATGGAAAATTCTTCGCTAAAAATTTGGTATTTACTAAAACATAAAAAAAAACGAAGTTGTAATGTTCACAAAATAAATAGAAGCAGGCATGTATATGGTGAGTTTCATCATCTATATGAACAACTTTGAAAACAGCCAATAAAGATCAAAGCATATCGTCGAATGAGAATGTCAACATTTGATTATATTTTGGACAGGATTCATCCCATAGATTGTCTAAAATAAAATGATTATGGTGTTGAATTTTTTTTTGATCCCACAGAGGTTTTTTAGCAAAAACACTACTTATGAAAGTCTCAACATCCATCCAGAACAATGAATTGAATAACGATGAGAGCGAAGAATTCAAACATGTTTGAAATCGTCGCTTTGCTCGAGTATCACAGCGCTGTTGTCTCGTTGCTCGCCGCTCCACTATGTTCTTAGCCTTAGCCACAGCAACGATTAATTTTACCAAAAAAGTCTCCTTTTTTGATGTGACAAAATTGTTTGTTTGTACTGTAAAATTAATTGAATATGAGTCAAAGTTTTTTGCGTATGTTACAATGAAAGTTTGTGGACTGCACTAAATTACGAAAATGAATTTTGAGTCCGATTCAACTGTTTCACAAGGTATGAGATATTTCTAAAGTTCTAAATTTTCCAAATTTCATAAAATTCGGTTTTTGGCGATTGTTAGAATTTTTATTTTCGTTTTTTTTTTCCCTCTATAAATAAACTTCGATAGAAATTCATTAGTCCTGATGCCAGAATTTGATATAATGAGAAAATTGACATTACAGATAATCTAATTGTCTTGTAGATAAAAATGATTACACAGAACTTGTGTACTCGATTTATTCAATAGTTGGTGTTACTTCAAAAAAAGGTATAGATTATTAATTAAGTCAGCCTGTATATCAGTATAAATTATATAAAATATTTTAAATCGGTTCTAAATTACAACAAAAATGATTAAATTAGGGTGCATTAATAATAACAATGATAATAATAATAATAATGATGCTAATGATAACAGGTGTATGGATTAGAATTTAGAAAAAAAATTAATAAGTGAACTAATATAAATAATTCCGCAATAATGTGCAGTAATGATAATACTTATGATAAGAACTTACAATTAAAACTACAGGAAAAATTTACACACGTTTCAGCAAATTACACAAAATAAATTGGACAATCCTACCGATAGTAAACATTTTTCGAAAGCACCTTGGATTTGAAACAAAAAACGAACACGAGTTTTATTTCATTTTAACTGAGGCAACCTATTTGTGTCTTTATTTAATTTTCTATGCTTACTAGATAGGCAATTTTGAATACCTGCTTATTAACCAAGGCCTGCTATGTTTCTCAGTACTTTGCTGTATAACAATAGAAATTACTACAATTTTTATTAGTACACGCCGTATTGAAATGAGCTTATTACAATAGGCACTGCAACCTAAGACTGATTGTACACTACAGTTAGTAGACCCATTGTCACCCACGACTGGAATTAATAAGAGCTATGGGAACCACCCCCGTGGAAGCACCATTAGACCTGATTCCGCTCCACTTACAGGTGCGGAAAGGGAGGCTCTCTGCTGCCTGAAGACTATACCAGACTACAAAATTCAAGCCAAGTTACTGGCAAAGACACTTTCGCATTTTGAACCAAATAAATACAGAATTATTAGTCAAATCCATCGGATATTGTACCGAAGAAATTTGACTTCGAAACCCTGTTCGAAGGGGTCTGAACAACAGCATGACAAATTCTCAAACCGGTTTACTGACGGATTAAAAAATAGATGAAGGGACTGGCATAGGAATATACGGATTCAATTATAGGACATCTATAGCAATGGGAAAGTCCCCTTCAATAATGCAAGCGAAAACTCTTGCGATTGAGATGTGCGCCAAAGAGTGTCTACTAAGAAACCTCACGAATGCACAAATATATATTTTGACCAACAGTCAGGCAGCATTAAAAGTTCTAAAGACTTTAAGTCAAAGACCGCCTGGAAGTGTCAACCCCTGAAACTATAGGCAGGGGCCAATAAACTTACCGTCGCTTGGGTGCCAGGGCATCAAGTAATTAGAGAAAATGAATTTACCAAGGCAGTTGAGGCTTCATTTGTAAGTCCTGAACCGTTATGTGGGCTAACAAACACCCAGTGGAGAAAAGAGATCTGCCGATGGGAAAGAAGCAGTAAAAAGCTTCACTGGAGGCAAACTTCAGGTATGAGACAGGCCAAGTTGTTCATCGTTTACTCGCCTAAGAATGCTAAGAAATTATCGACCTTACTAGGAACGAATTAAAAGTCTTAATGGCGCTCCTAACAGGACATTGCCCCGTCAGATAACACCTCGGAAAACTGGGCTTAGCTGACAGTGAAGAATGGAACATAATGAGTGATATTCAAATAATTGTTCAAGATAATCGTTAAGGATGATGATCAGCATCAAATTTTCGTTATTGAGAACTTACACAATTGCTTATTCCATTTAATTTATATTGGAGTAGAGAATCGAAATCGAGATCACAATAGGAATAATGATGATGATAATTTTGAGAAGAATGAGATAGAGGAGTTGTGTAGTCGCTTATGTGCTAGTTGTATCTGTTTGTAAGAAATTTTCAAGAATCTGTAGGTTCGGCACATTGTATGAACTTCATCTCAATAGTAAGGGTAGGAAGAACTGCAGTTGGCCAAAATACTACATGAGAGTATTTAATTTTAAAGAGTGAAAGGGAATTCTTTTCTTGAGAATAATGTTGTTCTTTGCTTAAAGATAATGCTCGCCTTTCTGAAAATATCTGAACACCACCCACTATGCTTAGCTTTGGCACGCAATAGGTTTACTCACCTCAGTGGCAAAATTTTTTCCCCTGGTATGGAGAAGGTCTCCCAGAGAGATAATTAACTTCGCAGAGAAGATATCCTTTCTGGGATAGGTAGAAAGTTATGACCAATAGGTCGAATTAGTCGCCCCAATTAAACTAATTAACTTGTTTATTAGAACTCTTTATTTAATATTCTTTAGTAAGTAGTCCTAAAATTGACTGTTTTAGGATTGATTACTAAAAACTGGAATCAATAACGGGTATTACCTCCTTGTTTTTCGATTGCAGCCGGAAGCTTTCGATGCATAGATGCAATCAAACCTTCAACCTGAGATTTCATTCCACGTTTCTTCAATTTTCTCCCACGATTCTTGTGAACTGTGTGGCAAGAAGTCTCTCAAGTAAATTCTTGTTATCAACAGTTTCCCCTAAATATATTCTATTGGATTCAAATCCGGACTTCTAGTAAGCCATGGCAGAACAGCTGTCTCAGCGTCTTGTAACTACTCTTTGACAGTTCGGCTGGTGTGGTTGGAACTGTTATCATGATAAAATTAATCATTTAATTAAATTAGAAATAATCTGCACAGAAATATTTAATGTGATGTGTATACCTATAACACAAAATTTCCAGCTTGCTCTTTTGAACAAGCCGAAGGACTTGAATTTTCATTGAAAAATGAACAAGCTATTGTTCGTCAAAATTTATACTTTTTTTACCGACTACTAGTCCTGCTACTTGATTTGAAATTGATTTCATCTGTAACTTGATAAGATTATATGCAATTTATGCTGATATACAGGCTGACTCAGTAATCTGTACTGTTTTTTTTTGTCTGATAGATGAAATAATCAGATTTAAGGTCCTTATTGACTAATTTAATTTGTAATCTTTTTTAATAACGCCAATTATGATTAAATAAAGTTCCTCGATAAGTTCTGCGTGTTTGTTTTTATCTTAAAAACAATGTACTCATTTAGATCCATGTGTTGATAATATTTATCTTATCAATTACACAAATACAAATTTAAAAAATCATCAAAACAATCGAATAATAGCCAATTTTAGAATTATCACACTAAAAATTTGTCTTATCATTCAAATTAATAAACTCTTCAGAGCCGGAACTAGGATTTTTACCGTCCGTGGCAAGATACATTTTTGCTCCCCCATATGCAAAATGTTTTTAACAAAGTACATTTTTTTGGTTAGCCTACAAAAATTTGCGCCCCATGGAAGTCTGCGCCAGTGGCGGGTGCCACCTTCGCCACACCCTAATTCCGGCTCTGGAACTCTTATCGAATTTTTACCCGTGGAAGAAACATTGTAACATTTTGAAGAAATTGCGCGTGTAATTTTCGGTGTTTTACATTTTTTGAAAGCTTTTACATGGGGAAATTCATCAATTAAAAATAATTGTTGTGTACTAGGTTCTTTTTAGCTTGTCAACGATTCTTTGATTTTCCAATTGTATTATTGTTATATGAAAAACTTGCTTAGTTTTGTTGAAAAAACAAACTAACGGTAGGTTTACAAACATCTGAGGGGCTATTCGTTCATGTAAACGTTTACAAATAGGTCAATTTTAGGCCAAATTTTGCTTAGAAGAGTGTAAGTATGTGAAGAAAAACTGGGTTCGAGTCATCAAAAGACAAATTGTACATTTTGTAGGGGTACAATTTTGGCTTATGTGATACTTCTTGGGGAAGATTTTTTGAATTCTAGATTGGATTTTACAAAATTTTCGCCCGGAACCATTCGTTTTGAAAAAGTCTTACTTTTAATTGTGGAAATTTAGTCCGAAATTCAAGCGATTTTCTCATTTTATACCGAATTTTGGCACTTTTAGCCTACCTTTTGGAACAAATTCATCTTAAATCATTAATTTTTGATTAGCTTAATTCTTACAGTTGAACTGGTAATTGCTAACAAATTTTCACATCATTTTCCTTGATATTTTCCTGCGCTAAAGCTTAAAAAAATGCGACATTCAACCACTATCTTCAAAATAGAGAAGTATCTTCCAAATTTTGCCATTTTTCTTAATTTTCTGGAAAAGTACCAAGTTTATCGGAAAATTTCTTGGATATTTGGAAAAAAAAAACAATTTGCTGTTAATTAAACTCCATGATCACTAAGTAGTCTATATAGGAGATATTTTGAACGGAAGTTCCGTCACTTTTCACGATACGGATTCTATAACTGCCAGAGGTCGCTCCACACGTATTGTTGATTGCATACCAATGGCGGGAAATTACTGTGCTGTTACAGTGAAGCCAACTTAAAAGTGCAATAGCTAAAAATTCTCTAAATTTGAAAAGTGTAGCCAATTGTATCACTGTTAGATGGCGGGAAAATTCGAAAAAGTTGTAAACAATAAGCAAGATCAGCATTGTCGGTTGTCAGCTAGACAAGTCTAAACGATAGAAATGCAATATTGTATACGTGTGGGAGGGGGGGGGGGTCACGAAAGACCTTCCTAGACTATATATTTTCATGCATTATAATTGTTTTTATAGTATTTATTTCAGTTGCATGATTCACAATTTTAAAGTAATGATGTACAAGTATGTTAAACGATGATGATGTTGTCTTTTATGGATTGAATTTTAAGAAAGATATAGAAAAAGGTTACAAGATTGACTTCAAAATAATGAAAATACAAAGTTAAAATTATAGATTTAGATTGTGAAGTGAATTTGAATCATTTATTCGTGAAATTTGAGATCGAGACTGATAGAATTGGAAAATTTATTACAAGAGTTGAATTTAAAATCACAACCACTAAAAATGTAAAGTCTATTAAAATCATAAGTGCAGATTATAAAGAAAATCTTAAACATTTATGATAAAATGTGGAAATCAACATTTTTTACAAAAATAATAGGCCAATCGGAAATAGAACAGAATTATCTACCTAACCGTATGTATTTCTAAGCAAAATAATTAATTATAATAGGTGAAAACAATGCCAGAAAAACCAGTTGGTTTTTCCGCGATAACTCAGGCAATTTCCATAATCTCAAAAAAAGCCTTCTATCTTGCACTCCGCCTTTGTATCAGCTTTCGAATGAGGGATTGATCAATTCTGTAAAATAAAAACTGTAGGAGAAAACCCGTTTCAGCTTACAGAAGTTTTCTTAATTTTCCATTAAACTAACAGTGGAATCGGAAAATTTCTTAAATATTTGAAAAGAACTTTTCATTTGCTATCTAAAAGTGCAAGAATTTTTTCAAAATAATCAAAATTGCCCAAGTTATAAGAGAAAATACGAGAAATTGTACAACAATACGAAAAAAAACATGTTGTTAGATTTTTGTCTGTAATTCAAATTTGTATCAACATTTTGAAAAACGGGAAAAACGATTGCGTTTTATAAGAATTGCTCTTTTGAAAAATCTATTTCCAGTTGTCGTAGTCCCAAGGACAAGCGAGAAATCGCAAGTTACAAACTCACATTTTCGCCGATTAAAATTTTGAGATGTACCTTGTTCCCTTAAATTTTGAAATGATTATTGTTTTGGTTTCTTATCTACATTAGAAACTGATAATTTTTCCTGTTTACAATTTTTGAAAATATTCGTCTTCCTGCTTAATTTAAAAATTGATAATTTTATATGAGACTAAATGAATCATTGGAATATTTCCGTTTTATTTTAGATTATTTTCCACAGTAATCCTAATAACTTTTTGATTTTCTGTTTCGCTTTAAATTTCAAAAATGGTTAATAAATATCGACAACGTATAGTTATGTAAGTATAAATTAATAAAGAAAGATTATTAATCGGTATTTTTGTCGTTTTTATTCTATTTCCTGTCCATATTGTTGTTGTTATTGTAAATCCAGTTTTTATAAAATAAAACAGTAACCACAAAAGGAAAACAAAAGATAGGAGTATCTAATGATAACACAAAAAAACACACAATTATATATTTTAAAATCATTTATTTTTTTAATTTAATTTATCATAATTGACAGGCGGTACAATACATTTTGAAAGGATGATTATGTTGGTTTTCTTCACGTGATTCATTTTCATCGTTTCATCGTTCTGGCAGAACGCAGATAACTTCAACCAAATATTCGTGAGGTGATATGGATTCATTTTCAATAAGTTGACTTTAACATAATTTCCAATGTCAGATACTGAAATTTTTGTATCACTATTATCACTACGATGCAATTTTTTTATTCTATTGTCTAAAATTTTTCAAAGACTTCAATCTGTTGCGTGTATAAAGGCAATTTCAAATATCCGGTCCACTTGTTACGTCACTATTTGATTAAACACAATCTATAAAATGTCTATCATATTCATTTATAATCTCTTGCATATCTTCATATCTTGCATATGGGATAAATTTCTCTAATAACCTTCTTATAAAGAATTTATCTCTTCTATTAACTTTATCATCTGGAAGTAGCAGTTTTGCTTCTTTGGTGTAATATTTCAATCCATACATTTCACACTGCACTCACAAGACGAATAAATACAATTTTTTGAAAAAACACCGAATTTATATCAACTCCTTCAGAATTTACTGTTGATATTGAATATATGATTGTGAATTTGATCCATTTTCTTCTACACAAAGACTGAGTACTTTCATAAAAAGGCTACGTTTTATATATCCCCTCTAAAAACATTTTTAATAACGTTATTCATCTAACCCCTCTTCTGGATTAGCTTCATTTTCATTGAATGTAGAAAGAGATGAGAGTAAATTTCGAATTTGTTGTAGAATACTGATATTTGGGCATGAAACTTTGAATAAGTGAACTAGAACTCCACCAGGTCCATCTAAGCCAGTACAGTTATATCTAGGAGATTTTACAAAATATTATTTGACTAAATGTTATAAATATATTTGCATGTTTATAATTCACTTCTGCAAAATGAAGATTAGATATCTCTTCCCTTAATTTGAATGCTTTACGTAAAACATTTACAAATCTTTCATCTACTGTAGCATATGGTGTATATAGGGTGTTTCCTAAGTTTCACACAAAATTTTGAAGGTAGGTAGTGGGTAAAATTTTAAAACAAAAAGCCCTATACCATTTTTTCACCTGACGCATAGGTAATTAATTATTAATAAAATATAGTAACCAATTAGAAGCTTCTTTTGATTCAACGGTTGCCGCGCCAACTTGTTCATTGCTCCGTTTCCTATTCTCACCATCTTTTTCCTCCTTTGAACACTATACAGGGTATAGTGTAATTAAATTGCGGTAAAATATTCAAACTCCACTATCCCTGTATTATATCCCTAGGGATATAATGAAAAATAAATAAAAGTTTCCAAGACAACAAAAGTCTAAGACATGTTAAATTTTATTAAAAATTTTGATTTTGATTTCCATTAAAAAATACTAACAGAGAATCTTCATTAACTTCTGCTTTTTTCTCGTGACACCAAGTCATGAATATTTTATACTGTTGTTCGTATAATTTTTTTGATTTTGAAGGCAAAATACCTTTTTTAAATTGAAATTTTCAGACATTGCTTACCTTTCTATAATGACGATTTCATTAATCTTGTTTATTAATGCAGTAACTATGGTAAATTAGCATAGCACCCCATAATAAAAATGGTAATAGATATTTCCAAATCTTTAATTTTTTAAATTTATTGCTTTAAACATTTCCGAAAGTGCAAAAAATATCGTATATACCTCGGGACTAAAGTGCTTTTTTTCGTCCCTCGAGTGGTTATTGCCCTCGGGACTTACGTCCCTCGGGCAATAAACTTCCACTCTCGGGACGAAATGACGCGCTTTAGCCCCTTGGTATATAATATACTATTTGGTGAGTCAAAGCGAGAAAAAAAAATTGGAAAAAATTGACCAAAATTGCATCAATTGTTTGATGGTCGCTGGTTAAGTACTGACCTATCGTAATGTTGTGGTTGAGCTTTGATAAGAAATCAGTTGTTAGTGTTTAATATCTTGGATTTCCATGACATTGAACGACACAAGTTTTCTTGTTTACTGATTGAACACACCCACACAACACAAGTTTAAAACAATTAAAGTGAAATAACGCAATACACAGTAATAAAACACAATTTGACGAAAACACTACAAATACAGCTCCCTTCTCTTAAAAGTGTTCACAGAGCCAAATGTCTGTTAACTATCGAGTGATTGGAAACATATTTTAAGGATTTCTATGGGGGTCAATGGTGTACATTTCAGTGAAAGTGGGACCATATGGCTCGTTGGGAAATCGAGGAAAAAGTGATTTTTGTCGAAAATCTCAACATTTTCGTCAATCAGTTTTTTACATAAATGGACTCAAGATGACTTGAGGATTCTTGGAAAACTGTTTTTTTTTCGGTTTTCTGTCTCTGTATCCTGAAAAAAATTGAAAAACTGGTTTCTCGTTCATTGATCCTAAATTTGACCAGTTATTCGCCTCTCAGTTGTTCAATTCTTATCTTAATGGGTGTTCATGTTATCGTATTTGTTTACTTAAGAAAAAGTGCTTGACATTCGATACTCGTAACAAAAACACATGCCAGTTATTTGAATAGGCTTGTTTTTCTTTAAATAAATAAACATTGGATCGTTTTAAGAGACTACACCAGTGGTTTTCAAAGGTTGCGGAAGTGCCGAGCATGTAAATAATTTATTAATTCATTAAGGACACTTCATTTTTCACCAAAGACACATTTCTTATGTTGTGGACAAGGAATATTTTACTCTGAGCCCGTTAAATCGATTTGCGGACTAAAAAAATTTACCAGATCGACTGTTGAGAATCACTGGTTTAAAACTTGATACTAAACTACTGTGACCGACAAAGGGAGGCAAGCGACTTTTGCATTTCAATTTTTTCACGATCAAGCTCTGCTCGTACCTTTTTTAATTTTTTTCGAAGTCTTAAGAGCAAATTGCAAAAACCAAAATGTTACGAATGTATCGCATTAATTCAACACTTTTAATGCGTGAAAAAACCCACTTGCCAATTGTTGCATATTCAAAAGTTAGATTTGATGTCACTCATTTCCCAATGAACTACGTGGACCTAATTTTGCTAAAATATTCTCTGAGAGCCTCCCTATAAATCCTTAAAATATGTTTCCAATCACTCGATAATTAACAGACGTTTTGGCGCTGTGAACACCTTTAAGAGAATGGGACTGTATTGTTCAAAATGTCTCCCTTCCTGCTCTGTGCAAAACCGCACTCTACGTAGTAGGGATTGCTGCACATTCTGATAAATATTAGACGGTTCCCGAATTGAATCTGCAGCTTCACGAATTCGGGTCTGTAGATGTTCAACGTTTTCGATTTGCATTGAGTACACTTAATATTTCATATGGTCCCACAAAAAAAATCACATGGATTAAGTTGGTGTCCAACAGAATTAGTAAATGAATTTAGAATTACAAATAATTTATAAATTTGCGCGTAATATTTCATTTATTTTTAGATATAAATCATCTGTTTATTAACCTAAATGAACTACAATGAGAGAATTATGGAGAGGAAGCTGAATATGTCAAAATTTCGCTAAAATCAAACACCTACGTTTTAGCGATGACGTTGCTAAGTTAAACAAATCTTTATAATTGGTCGACTATTTTTCTAAATTCTGTTGCTATCGATATAGATCGTCTTGCCTTGTTGCTGTTTGTTGATAGATAAGAAAACTGGTTCAAAATCGAAACTTTTGTGTCGCTCTTGTCAAATTTTTCAAAAATTAGATCCCCTACTGCTCCTTCTAGGGAGTGAAATCCTAACTCTAGTTATCAGTAAGACCACAGCGTGGTATTTCCATTAATTTCTTAGCATTTTCATCGAGTACACTAGTTCAGAAACGACTTCCACCATCTTTATTATCATTCTCACAGAATCTTCTCTTCTAATTGCAAGTATGTCCGAATTTGTCGATACTTATAATGATATTGAATAGGATTAGAGGAAAAAACGATAAATTTATACAATTATTTATTGATTATCAGCGATAACGTTTGTTAAGGCGCACAAACAATTCGATAAGAATGAAATATACAAGTGGATTTAGATTTATCTAGGTGCGGTTGTTCTGGTAATTCGAGAACTGTTGATTAATCATAAATAAATTTTGCAATAATTTTTTTTTCCAAACCTCTAACATAAATGTCGTTGTATCCAGAGGTCACTTTATTAATGATTCTACCGAATTCTTCCGGATCTATAAAACTATCCTTCCATTTCAATCCATGATGATTTTTCGTCAACCATTATACTTGTTTCTAATATTCCAATGGTAATGCATTGAAACAGTATAGAGGATTGAAGATAAAATGACTTATCTTGTATCCATCATAGGTTGCTAGTCCTTTAGGTAGTACCTTGTTGTTGCTTAGTATTCGGAAACCTTGTACATCTACATACAATGATAACAATGATGTCGACGATGAAGGGGATGATGATGACGTCATTATACTAATAAAGTACTCCTGCTTCTGGTAGTTCCTCCCCAATAGCAATATTCTCGTTTTGACGTGAATAACAAAGCCAAACGAGCAACTAACTCATTTTTCAAAGTTTTTACATAATTTAATATTCTCTTGTGCTTCCTCAGTCTAATCAATTCATCTTCATTTCTCTTTAAGACGAACCAAAATCTTGAAAAAATAAATGGAATCATTGTTATTGCAATATTGGAAAAAAGAAAAACATTGTATTACCTTCAAGTTGAATAATGACAATTTCGATGTCACCTTCATCTAAAGCTATATTTTTCTCAAAATTATCACATTCTATTTCGAATTTAACGGTGATATATTTTAAGTTTTTTTGTTTTTTTTTATAGTTCACTTCTATTATTGGTTGAAAATATATTTTGCTGGGTTTTTATTGCAAACACCTTTTTGCTTCCTTTTTCCAATTCCTTGGAAAAATGTTCACCATAGCGAATAACTAACGGACTTTCACTTTCCATTTTTTTGTTTATTAATTTAAACTGATGTGATTAATACAAAAAAAATCGTAATGCATTCAAATATATACCCAGGAAACCCAGGGCCGTAGCTAGGAAACTATTTCAGGCGGGGCTCAATTTTTGTAAGGGGGGCGTATTTTTTAAAAGATAGATTTCACAATACATATATAGCAATTGTATGAGGAAGAAAAGATCTATTTTAATGTTATGGGTGAAAATATAAAAAAATGTAGAATAAGTAAAAAAATTGTACAAAAAACATGTTGTTAGATTTTCGTCTGTAATTCAAATTTATATCAACATTTTAAAAAACGGGAAAAACCGTTCCGGGCTATAAGAAATGATCTTTTCAAAAATCTATCTCCGGTTGTCGTAGTCCCAAGGACGAGCGAGTAATCGCTAGTTAAAAATTCACATTTTCGCCGGTAAAAATCTTGAGATGTACCCCGTGCCCTTAAGATGTTGAGGTGGCAAGAAACTGTTACAGGGGGACTCAGCCCCATCTAGCCCCCCCATAGCTACGGCCCTGAGGAAACCTCTTCCTGTTATTTCCCCACTTGTATACTAGATTGCATTTCTATTGTTTAGACAAGGCTAGCTTGTTGCCAACAGCCAAGGCTTATCTTGTTTGTTGTAAGACATATACAATTGACTACACTTTTCAAATTTAGGGAATTTTAGCTATCAATATTTTAACTTGGCTTCACTGTGATCGCTCAGTAAATTTTCCCGCCATTGGTATGCACTCAACAGTACGTGTGAAGCGGTCACAGGCAATTATGGAACCCGTGTGTTGTTCTAGCTTGTTTGAACGTTTTATATTGTGAAAAAAATTCTTGTGGTTAATAAAAATATTCGTGTTAAATTTTATCACAATTGTACTTGTGACAATTGTATTTGTTAACTGCACTATTTGATCCAAAACGATTTGATTCTCTACCTGCTGATATATCGATAGACTTATGTAAACCTATATTCGATGCTCTCAGAACCGTTTCTTCTAGAATTACACTGTCTGGGATCCGAGAAGAATTGATAGACATTTCTAAAAAATGGCCACATCTGAAAAATACTCTTCCTGATGACTTAGATGCCATTACGAATGACAGCGATTCTAACTCCAATTGCAAAGCTTGTAAAAACTGCATATTGTGTTGTTTTATTTTTCTAAAATAATATAAACTGTATTCACGCGCATATGAAAGTTTATATTTAACATATAAGTACTTACATTTTAACAATTTCAGTAACTTTAGTATCATGTGAAAGAAGCTTTTCAAAATTAAAAATTGTAAAAAACAGATTAAGAAGTACTAGTGATCATTTGGAGGCTTTCATGTTAATGTCGATTGAGTCAAATAATCTGATGCATTCAGATACTGATTCAATAATAGATGCACTGTCACAACGTAGAGAAACATTGTCAAAATTGTTAAAATATTAACAATATTAGCATTTTTTCTAAAAAGTATTAAGTTGTTTTATTATTAGATACTTTCTACCTAGTTTTTTTTTTTACTTAAAATGCATTTGACCATATAGCACATACTTAGGTTGGGCCACAAGGGCTAAGTGCCCGGGCCGTTTACCTAAAGCCAGTCCGCCTCTGGGAATCCGCATCGTGGAAAGCGACGCGACTTCTGTTCCCAAAACCGTCTTTAAAGACTACTTGACTATAAACAAATGAATATAGGTTGAGTAATAGAGGAAAATATAAAAAACCTAAGCTGCTAGCTTTTGACCTGTAAATCTAAATTTCCATAAAATTTTCCCAAATAAAGAACGTCATGCCCTGCAGCTTGAAATGCTCTTTCCAACGAACCATAGCATTTTATTTTATGTTGAAAAATAAGAAAGAAATCGTTGAATAAATATTGCTTTTTATTTCAAGGAGTTCTAGTCCGACCCCTTGATGTCCATCAGTTTAACTCGTTCTGTATATTATAGCAATACGAATCTAATACCAATTTTCCCGATTGTGTCGCTCGAAGAATAGAAATATTAAAGGCGTTAGTTTGGTATTTATGTGTCTAGTAACTTTTCTATCATGTGAAGGGTTCAAATAAGTTCGCTTACTAACTGTAAATAAACCATTAAAGAGCCAAACTGAACTCTTTTATAAAAAAGAAGAAACTTTATTCAATGATTTTTCCCTTATTTCCCACTCTAGAAACGAGTATTCTGGCTCACTGGAACTGCAACTCATCGATTTCCACATTTTCGAATTTTTCGGAAAATAATGAAACCTATCTAAAAATGTCTTGTATATTTGGAAAGCTCTTCTAATTTACTGTTAATTATACCCCAAACACGTGAATATAAACTGAATTATCGGGGAAATATAAGAAACGTAAGCTTCTGTATTTTCACAAATAGCTCAAAATTTCCAAAAAATTTACAAAAACTATACAGCCTATACTTTGAAGTTCAAAATGTTTTTTCCAATGAGCCCTAACACTTAATTTTAGAATGAAAAATTAAGGAGAAATCGTTGATTGAAGATTCACATTATTTCAAGTTCTTATCAGCTTGAATCGAGTTAAGGTTCATTGGAGCGAGCATCCTCAACTGGTGCCCATGGGTTTCCTTTTCTTTAATTTCCCGGAAAACAACCAAATTGTTAAGGAAATTTCTCACATATTCGAAAAGCTCTTTTGATTTATCACCAATTAAAGCCAATTACAAACTAATTCATATAAAATGAGTTATGGGAAATAACATGAAAAACGCAAGCTTCTAGATTTTCACTAATAGCTCAGAATTTGCACAAAATTTTCCAAAACAGTACAACTCAGGTCATGCAACTTGAAATGCTCTTTTCAACGAGCCATAGTACTTGATTTTAGAGTGGAAAATAACAGAGAAATCATCGATTGAAAATTCCACTTTTGCAAGTTGCAGCGAGTGAATCAAGGCTAATTTATCCAGTATGCTTCTAAAAATAGCACAAATAAACACTGGTGCAAGGTTCTATAAATAAAAACACTCAACTTTTTGCTTTATCAATCAATTACAAATATTTGCAAAATATCATTTTATCATTCGATAAAATCCAGTATCATTCGTATAGTTCTATCGATAATGTTGTGTACCTTTCTATTAATATTCGTGTTAAACTTAACCGTGAGTGATAGTGCACGAATTCTGTGTTTAGGTTCGTCACCATCGTACAGTCACCAGATCGTTTTCCGTGCAATTTGGGAGGCATTAGCCCGCAATGGACACGATTTGGTCGTATTAACAACCGACCCATGGACCAATCCCAATTTAACCAACATCAAACAGATCGATTTACACGAAGCCTACCAGTATTGGAGTGCTAAAAATCTAACCGATTTATCGTTAAGTCGAAGTTTGAGGATAATAAAGGATATTTTTAAAATGGTCGACGATGTGATGGATTATGAATTAACCCACCCCGATGTCCAAGGGTTAATTCGCAACGAATCAGAACATTTCGATTTGTTTATTGGTGAGATTATCTCACCGGTATTGGCCGGTTTCAGTTACCGCTTTAATTGTCCTTATATTACACTGTTATCAATGGACGCGCCATCTTTACTGTACAGCGTGATGGGTAATCCAATCAATCCTGTACTGTATCCGGATGGTGGTACGCCGTTTTTACCACCATTAACCCTAATTGAGCGTTGTTTTGGTGTTTTATTCCATTTTTTAATACATATGGGTTATGGTTATTTCTACTTACCCTACGCTGAGCAACAATTAACACGATATTTTATTGGAAATAATCGTGTTAATAACGACCGTGTTGATATTAGACAATTAATAGATAACATGAGTTTGGCATTGTTGAACACGAATCCGATTCTATTTCCAACTAGACCGTTAACAATTAACACGATTCAAATAGGCGGTGGTATTCATTTAACACCACCGAAACCGCTACCATTGGTAAATTCATTTAATTTTGTTATATCGAGTGCATCATGCTGTGACTTTGTGAGCGTACCTCGAATATTGTTTCAACCGGTTGTCGGTAATGCAGATTACTGTAAATTTCCTTCAAAAAATTGGTTCAAATTGATAGTAATCTGCATTACCGATAAGCGGTTGAAATAAGAAACAGACGTACGTTGACACAGTCAAAGCTTACTGCGGGGAAATTTATACGTTTTATTGTTGATTTGTAGGAATTACAACGTTTTATTGATAGTAGTGGTAATGGAGTTATTTATATGAGTCTAGGTACGAATATTAAACAAAATTCGTTAAGTGAAGAATTTATAAACACGTTTTTAATGGTTTTTAAACAATTACCGTATCGAATTTTGTGGAAATTCGATGCTGAATTAGAAAATCTCCCGGAGAATGTTAAAATTATCAAATGGGCACCCCAACAAGACGTTTTGAGTGAGTATATCGTAATTGTGTCATAGATTAGTCCATACATTATCAAATTTGATATTTGTTGAAGGCTTTGTGAACAAAGCTGCGACACTACATAAATATAGAAATGCTAAGAAATGAGGAGTTTTAGGTTATCCTTAGTTGTCTTATGTGCATAGTTGATTGGTAAAAATTGCGACATTGTCCAAAAAGAGCCTCTTTTGACCAACCTCCCAATGAGCTATGGCGTCCAAATTTTGCTAAAATGTGCTCTGAGGACCCTCTTACTAATTTTCAAAATATTTTTCGAATCACTCACCAAATAACGGACTTATCTTTAAATTATAACCTTTAGAATGGTCTGGACTGTATCAATACAAGGTGAGTCAAGAGGATGGGACATTAAAAGTAAAAAGGGCTCTAAAAGCTGAAAGTTTCTGTTTAAATTGCTCCAAGAAACTATTTTCCCTTGTATATAAGATTTTTTATTTTACAGCTTTAAACTACTTCATTGTATATGACATTGAGCAATCCACTTTTTTATTTTAAATGTAATGGTAGATTTCTCTCTTGCATTTTTGGCTTCTATGGTGAAATAGAAAGGGACTTTGTGGAGATAACTTATGGTCTAGGGCTGATAGTTCTTTAGGAATTTTGACTTTCCAGGAAATTTTCAATTTTGTAGCGTTTGACTTTAAAAAACTCTTATCTTTGAAACTATTGCTATTAGATGATTAAAATTAGGGGCTCGGATAGTCCAAACTACGTACTTTCAGATGCCGGGTCACAACTCGGAAAAAAGTGGAATCTTTGATTTTCTCTTTTATTCGGCAATCAAAATTCAAGTGCTTAGGCTCGTTTAAAAGAGCATTTCAAACTGCATCCCCCAGGACTTGTAGTTTTGAAAATTTTTATAGAAATATTGAGTTATAGATCATTTTCTAGAAGCATGTTTTTTTTTTTAATATTTTCTCCAACAACTCAGCCAATATTAATTTGTTTGTAATGAGTTTAGAGTCTATCGATTGAAAAATGATGTTTCCAAATATTTTAGACACATCCAATCGCCACGGCAGTTCTTCGGAAAATTAAGAAAAGTGTAATTTTAAAGAAAAATTCCCTATACAATTTCACAGGTAGAGGATGGAATGACACATTTTCTGAAAGCTTACATCTTGAAAAATAACAACTGTCCCTAGAGAATTTCGTGTTTTGAAACTTCAAGGAATTTCTCTATAATTATAGGGAGACTCATTAGCAATTTTCACCTGTTAAACATCATTAAACATTGTTTTGAACTGCGTTCCTTTAGTTTCTAAACGATTCTATGGACTTGAAAATTGTGTTGTTTTCCTGGAAAAACAACCTAATTCAAAAAGTTCCGGAGAGATGGCATTACTAATAAATTGAGTTGCTTATACACTATATACTTACACAAATCTGGCGCATAGGCCACCCTAGTCCTTTAGCTTTCATTTAACTCACAAGGTATGCCATCTCTCTCAAATTTTTTGAATTAGTAAGGTTGTTTTCCATGCAATTTTCCCATGAAAATAGAACAGATTTTCTAAGAACTTTTACATAATTTTAAAATTCATAGAATCGTCTACAAAATGAAAAAAACACAAAGCAAAACAATTATATTTAATAGGTGAAAATTGCTATTGAATTTCCTCATGCCTTTAACTCTATCGTTAAAAGTGTGCCCAATAACGTCCTTCGCTTTTTTCCCAATTTTTCAGAAAACTAACAGGCCTAGCGGAAAATTTCTTCGATTTACTGTAAAGAGCAGTTTGAATAATTGAAAAATTAATATTATTGCCTTAGTTATGGGGAAAAATATAAAAAAATAACGTAAGAAAAAGACGCTTTAACGTTTTCCTCTATAATTCGATATTTCCTCAAAATTTTCCAAAATAAATCCGTCCGTATTGTAGACCAAGAAATGCCCCTTTAACGAAATTTTACGTGTAGTTTCAAGCAATAAAATAAGGGAGAATTAATCGATCAAAGATTCCCTTTCTTTGACAACTTGTAACCCACCTCTTAATCTCCCATCATCTTGACACATCCTGTATATTGAAGACATTACCACATTCACAGTGTTGTAGCTTTACTCGGCCACTTGCAAAGTACGTTAACAAATGTCAAATTTAATTATACGAACCAATCTACGACACAATAAATTCTAGAGGTAGTTCAAGTAGACTAACAGCCACCAATTAGTCCTCATCCTCTTAACTTACTCTATATTTTAATTAATTTGATTTAATTACAGGGCATGATAATGTGAAATTATTTATAATGCAATGCGGCTTACAATCATTGGAAGAGGCAATTTTCTACCACACACCAGTCATTTGTATCCCATTTTTTGCTGATCAATTCACCAATTCCAAACTAATCGAACGACATCAGATTGGTATAAAAATCGATAAAGATCAGGTTGATAAACTCGCTTTATTACAAATTATTAACGAATTAATCCACAATTCAACGTACGTTAATTTACGTACTTTTTGATTAATTATTTAATTAATTGATTGATTAATGATCTAAGGTACAAGAATAATCTACAAAAGATGTCGGAATTGATGCGAGACCAACCATTGTCAGGCGTTGAGAAAGCCGTGTGGTGGAGTGAATATGTGATCCGGCATAAGGGGGCACGGCATTTTAAAAATCCAGTAAACAATCTACCATTTTATCAAGTTTACCATTTGGATGTTATCACTATTTATTTATTAATTCTTACGTTAATATCATTGTTGATTTGTAAATTGTTTAAATTAGTTAAGAGATTATTTTGTGATGGGAAAATAAAAACGGAGTAATCTTCAAGAAAACATATCGGAATTAAAGGACTTGGAACATTTCTCCTTTATTTTGGATTCTATGGCTTTTTGGAAAGAGAATTTCAAGCTGAAGGGCATGACAATTTCCGTTTTGGAAATTTTGTGGAAATTTCGAGTTCTAAATGCAGGAAAATACAAGAAATGCAAGCTTCTAGATTTTAATCTGTATCAAGAAATTGCCTCAATATTTTCCAAATTGGTAAACATTATGCTCTGCGACTTGAATTGCTCATTCTATTGACCTATAATACTCAATTCTAGTGTAAAAAATAAGGGAGAAATCGTTGATTAAAAATTGTCCCTTGTTACACAGGGTTCTAATGCGGCCGCTTAATCCAACATGAAGTAATGCAATTGAAAAACCCATTCAACAAAGGATTTCTACTTTATTTGTAATTCTAAAAATCAAGCGATTTGACTCATCGGAAAGAGTATTTCAAGCTGGAAGGCATAACTATTTCTGTTTTGGAAAATTTTGGGGAAATTCTGAGTTGTAGATGGAGGAAAATACAAGAAATGTAAACCGCGAAATTTCCACAACATTTTCCAAAACAGTAAACGTTATGCCCTGTAGTTCGAAATGCTCTTTTCAATGAGCCATAATACTCACAAGGAAAGGAACAAAACTGTCCCTCCCCGATTTTGATAAAATTTGATATATAGGTAGAGCTTTAAAAAATAGTGGATGCATTTTTTTTTCTGCCCATATTCACTTTAAGGGGGTGGAATTTCCCCTCAAAGGTATGTGTGGGGTAGTACTTTTTGCTCCCCTCTGATAACAACTTTACCCCAATTAATTGATTTCCATGAAAATAACGAAGTAAACTACAATATAAAAGACGAGCTAACTCTTGGATCAAATGAAGACTCAGTAGAATATTGAAAGAGTTGCAAAAAGGGTAGATATCCCCAAAAACACTTAGACATCGATACAGGAAATACATTTTACGCACTTAGACGGCCCAATGCCAACCCGACCCAAAGGCCTCTACCCACTAAAATTCCACATCCTTTCATCATCCATTTTGCTACGTATAACCTTAGCTATATACTCTTCAATTCGTAGCTAATTCTTCTCACTATAAACCAGCAAACCCATTATCGTGCTCTAATACCCGAATATGGATTACACAATATTTATAATTATGATCAAAGTGGCTTTGCTCTAGAAATACAATCTGGAAGACCTCTAGTGAGAGGTCTTCCAGATTGTATTGGTGTACATTCCACTGAATGTACACCAGATGTGAGTGGTGTAAGGAACATTTTTGCTTCATAATGGATATCTTTTTATGATAATCATAAGAGTACTTGTATTTTTATTTTCACCCCGCAACACCCAATCCTATAAATTTTTCACGTTATCGAATAATTATCATTATAAACATTTTAGCTTTCGATTAATCTCTTATTACAAAAATACTACTAATATAATTCAACTTGTAGACTAATAGGGCATGAATCGAAAAACCAAAAACAGGTAACTTTAGTTTTTCTATAAACTTTACGATTACGAGGAAAAAAACTAGAATTTCCTAAAATTATTACCAAAGGAAGCAAAAAAGTACTACGTCACACATTTTTCACCCTCCGCTGACAGAAGGGTTCTTATATCGAGTTGTGTAGCTAAAAGTGTGTTTTGGGGGCTAACTTTAAGGGGCAATTTCACCCTCTTAATGTGACTATAGACAATCAAAAAATGCATCCACAATTTTTTAAAGCTTTACCTGTATACCAAATTTTATTAAAATTGGAGAAGAACAGTTGGGTTCCTTTCCTTGTCAATTCTAGGGTAAAAAATAAGGAGAAATCGCTGACCAAAAATTGTCCCTTACCTCAAAGAGTTCTGTAGTCTATTTTTAAACTAGGAGGAGTAGCGAGTAACGTCGAATTTACACAGAAAAAGTCACTAGAAATTTTAACTCTGACATATGTATTTAGCTTCCCGATAGAAACTATATTTTATAATTAACAAGTAATAAATATTAGAGTACTATCATAACTTTAGAATCCTATGTTTCCTAGGCATTATTTTTGAGTTGCGTAAACATGTCTGTAAAATAGCCAATTGGAAGCCAGCATTTAGGCGCGCACAATTTAAATCACTCCTCATAGTTTAAAAACAGAGTATAGTCCACATAAAAGAATATAATTGTGAAACGCGTTTGATAAAGGATCTCTTTTTTATTCTGGACTTTATGATGAAGTCCAACGACTCCTTGAAAAGAGTATTTCAAGCTGTAAGATATGACAATTTCCAATTTAGTAAATTTTGTGGAAATTTTTAGTTGTAGATGGAGGAAAATACAAAAAACACGAGCTTCTAGATTTTAATCTACATCGTAAAATTTTCTCAAAATATTCCAAAACGGCAAATTTCATGCCCAGCAGCTTTAAATGCTCCTTCCAATGACCTATAATACTTAATTCTAGAGTAAAAAATAAGGGAGAAATCGTCTTCTTTGTCTAGCAATAAGTTAGTCCGGTCCTTTAATCCGACATAAATGGGTAGAATTGAAAAATCCATTTGACAAAGGATTTCTTCTTTATTTTTCACTCTAAAGCCAAGCATTGCGGCTTGTTGGACAGGGTATTTCAAGTTAGAGGGCATGGCAATTTCCAATTTAGAAAATTTTGTGGTAAATCTAAGTTGTAGATGGAGGATAATACAAGAGACACAAACCTCTAGCATTTGTAACTCAAAATTTCTTCAAAATTTTCGGTACAGAACAACGTTATGTTCTCTAGCTTAAAATAGTCTCTCCAACGAGCTATAACACTTGTTTTTCTGATAAAATATTGAGAAGAAATCCTTTGTTAAAGGTACCAAATTTTTTTTCGAGTTCTCGTCCAGCTCATCAAGGAGTATTGTTAAAAAACTCAATAATTACCTTTTCATCAAATTTATCTATAGGATATTAACAGTATCTACTTAGTAATTATTTTATTATTGTTACTGTTGACTTGTTTATTTTAGACTCCAAAATTAAGTGCTACAGCTTTTTAGAAGGAGTATTTCAAGCTACAGGGCATAACAGTTTCCAATATGGAAAAAATTGTGGAAATTTTGAGGTGTAGATGGAGGAAAATATAAAAAACACAAGCTTCTATATTTTTATCTATAACTCAAAATTTCTCCAAAATTTTCCAAAACGGAAAACGTCATGCCATGCAGCTTAAATTGGTCTCGCAAACAAGCATAAATAGCCGGTTGTAGAGTAAAAAATAAAGACGAAATTTTTCTTTAAAGACGTCACAATTGTGGATGGAAGATAATGTAAGAAATGCAGGCTTCTAGATATTCTTCAATAACTAAAATTTCCCATAAAATTTTCCAAAATGGAAAACGTCATGCTCTGAAGCTCGAAAGGCTCTCTCCAACAAGCCTTAATACTTGATTTTAGAATGAAAAATGAGGTGGAAATCCTTTCTCAAAACGTCACAATTTATAACAAGCTCTAGTCCAGCTCCTTAATTATACATAAAAAGGCACAATTAAAATAATCCAATAAAAAATTACACGTTTATCAAATTCACCAATTGGATGTTGTCAGTATTTGCTTATTTATTATTATATTATTTTTGTTTATTTATAAATTTAAAAATAGAAAAATAAAAACGAATTAATCTTCAACTAGCCAAATATCTGAAGTACAATCACCCCCTGGATAACGAATTTCATGCGCCAACAACGGCCCGTCTTCACCAACCCCGAAATCAACCAAGAAATTCTCATCCAATTTCATCCCACCATTATCGTGATCGACATCGATTTTCACCATCGTCGCCCCATATTTTATCGTTTCCGGATAGAACTGCCTGTCCCATGGCGAGAATAGACTTGTTGTTATATACAAACGTCTACCATCCAATGATAATTGCATCATTTGTGGCCCGCCATAAAGACGGCGGCCTTTCACATAAACAGGATCGGGTTGTTGGTCTAATTCTCGATCTTCGATTACTTTCACTGGGGAATCTTTTAGAACTTTACCACCCAGGAATAATTGGCCGGTTAGTTTGGGCTTTGATGGGTCGGTTATGTCGTATTGCCGGACGTCACCGTGTAGCCAATTGTTGAAATATAGGAATTTGTCGTCTAGTGATATCAAAATGTCGGTGATTGTGCCTGTTTGAATCGATTTTTTTTGTTTAATTTTTAAACAATTTTCAGTGATCTAAGAGATATATTGCAGATTTATCGATCCGTGTCCGAAAAATTCCAATATTTAAGAACAATTCTAACACTAACTGAATTAAGATAATCTATGGCAAATTATTTAAGATACTGGAAATCAAATATCTCGAAAAAGATAAGAGATATCGACATGGTTGATATTTTATTCGATTCTAAATGAGATTTTACATTCGTGTAGCTCCATAGATTTTTGAAAAATTTGGTGGATCTGGGAAAATTTTGAAAAACTAGAATTTTCTGGACGAAAGTCTAGCGCTAGTGGAACACACATTCCAGTTAATTAAAATCAAGAAAATTGAATAAAATTTATATAAATAGATAGAGGAAAGTTGACTCTACAATTGGGACTTATTGTATTTTCAATTGTCTTTTTCATTTTCCAGGAAACTGCATCCAAAAAGGCCTTCTTTTATAAAGCAAAGTAATTGAGAAAAAACGATTATTTTGTTTAAAACAGTCGACCATATTAACAAGAGTACAACAGAGGAAGTTCAATATAATCGTACGTTAGTGAGCATTCTAAGTGGTCCACTGTAAAATAAACATTTGTTTTATTTGCTATAAACCGTACACTTTTCAATGCATTTTCAGGAAGCTATTTTTTGTTTGTTTTTCAAAGAATTTGAATTATTTAAAAGGAACTAGAAGGCGTAGAAGTTGACGCTTTTCATTTTGGAAAATCTCAATTAGAATTTGTGTTGTAGAGGAAAATGTAGGAGTATGTTTTTACTATAATTTTTTTACCATTTTCCACATTTTCCCTCATAATTTGGGCGGCAATATGGTTTATTTAATAATGAAATTCTAGACGTTGATAGCAAATTGAAAGACTTCTTCAAATTTGCAAGAAATTTTAAAATCTAATTGTTAGTTTTCCGGAAAATTGCTAGAAATGTTGGAACTTTTCTTCCGATTTGTTTCCCAGAACTTTAAAGATGAAGAGTTGGACAATGTCTTATTAGAGACCTCATGTATGGCATGACGATTTCGGAAAATCTAATTTTGGAAAAATCAGAAAGACTTAAAATTATTAACCAAATTCAAAATTTTGAATTGCGCGCCATTCAAAAAATGGGTTGCTATATGTAATCAAATCTTCCAGGGTTATTTTCACAAATTAAACATGATTATTTTGCAACAAAATTTTTAGCAGTCTGGAACATTCTGTTAGCTTTTCGAAAATTGCTAGTTTCGTTGAGAAATTCTTGAAAACTCTTGGAAAATTCATTTCAAAAGAAAAACGTATGTCTGAAAATAGACCGGCTTTATTCGAGCAGTTGGTGTGGGAGTAGCCATGATGCCGAAATGCGTTGTCTAATTTTGGAGTACCCATTCGTTAGGTAGGTTGCTATTGGTGAGATTCTGTAAGATCTTTTTCGGCGCAGGTCCGAAGTATGTTCGGCAATTCTCGTGTATATATATATATATACATTTTTCCTCGCGAAAAACAGAAAAATTTGTTCCGCGAGATCGGTCATGAATGAACGAAGTTCACTACTTTTAAATCGAAGAGGAAACATTGTTTACGATAACTCGGTGTGTGCTTTCTAAGAAAAAATTCTTGAGATTGATATCATAACAACAACTGGAGTGTACGTGCCTTTTTTGTTTACGTTTTAATTGTAATAAAGGGGCGAACAAAGCTACCGAACACAGCATTATCATAAACAATGTTTTCTCCTAGATTTACAAGTGGTAAACAGCAGATAGTTGCTAATGAACTTTTCATTTATAATAGATCTCGGAAAACAAATTTTTCTGTTTTTTCCGGGATCACGCAATGAAAAATGAAAAAAACTGTTTTGCTCTTTTCATGATGTTGGTTTGTTTGGGATAGGTTTTCGATTGGCGGAGATCGCGAAATTTTCCGATTAAAGCGGTTTTTCACCAATTTCACAAAGACCAACGAGCTTCAAATTTTGGTAAAATGATCTCTAGAGACCCTCGGATAAATCCTTAATAGTATATTAAAAAACAAGTGTCATAAGTAGAGATAGGATTTGGCACCGTAGAGCGTGCCGGTCAAAATCTACTCTCCTGATAAATTCGAGTAGAGCGGAATGTTATTTTCTGTTTTAATCGAGTGTTTTCGTCGCCAACAAAACGAGTTGCTCTATAACGATAGCAGCAGAATGTTGAAAAACAGTAGACCATTTAAAATATCCGCATGACCGATCGAGGTCATTCGTAAAACGCAGGCGTTTGATTGTACTGTAAATTCAATGGAATGGGTTCTCCCTCCTGAATCTATCTATATCTATATATATAAAAATCTCGTGTCACGGTGTTTGTGGCTGAACTCCTCCGAAACGGCTCGACCGATTTTCATGAAATTTTTTATGTATATTTAGTAGGTATGAGAATAGGTTGTAAAGTATATTTCACACCCCTAGGTAATTAGGGTGCTCCAATAAAAAAAAGGATTATTTTTATGCCAAAAATATTTTTTTTATTATTCATCAAAAATGCATATATATCCAAATTTTCACCCTCCTGTCCCTATCCTTCAATTTTTTAATCAAGATTTTATTATTTTTGTAAGCAGGCCTTGCACTAACTAACAGACAAATAGTAGCGCAGTATTTAATTTGGTTACCATGGATACATTTATTGTTGAATTTTTTACAATCAACTTAGCGTTTGTACAAATTAATCGTATTTGATAAATTTCATTTTCCATTCAAAAAAATTTGTAATTAATTTTAATTTATGATTGTAAACAGATTGCTAAAATACAAAAAGAACAAATATATTTTATAACAGTATAACGTTTTTCATCAGTAAGGGCAACAATTTTGTCTATTTGTGTGTATGAATTACATTGAACAATGCCAGCAAGACGCAAGCGAGCGGATTTGGGCCGTAGAACGAATAGAGCAACAAACACATGAAATAGAAGATCAGAAAGAACAGAGGAACAAATCCAACAAATAAGTCGCAAGGACAAACGATGTCTGTTTGCGGATTAGATTTGAGCACAGCATGTTTTTCACACGGGCAATTATACGTGGCATGTTCTCGCGTGGGCAAACCATCGAACTTATTTGTGTTGGCTAGATAGGAACTGACAAAAAATATACTACATTCAATTGCTCTTCGAAGTTAAAATTGCTTCCCTTTGTTTCATCTGTTACTTCAGAATAAAAAAATTACCGGCGGTCATAGTCTATCCACAAAAACTTACACTTCTTTCGTTATTTTTTATTTATCAACCAAAATATTCACAACAACATTTGCCGGGTCAGCTATTCTATACATGAATAGTAAATGAAATTATTCTCAAATATACTATTTATAAGGATACATAGTATATTGTTCAAAATCTACAAAAATTTGAAATTATAAGAGGTGAACATGGATTACAACAAATTTAAAATGGGAAGCAATTTCAATTGGTTCAAACAAACTCTCATAGAATCACCAGAAAAAATCCAAACCGAAATTCTTGATCGTGTTGGAAAACTGCCATCGAACCTCGATGATGAATTGATGCCACTGTTCATTTCATCGCGAATTGAGCCTGCTTACTGGTATTACATTGATGAATATCTACTCAAATCAAGAACCAACGATTATGATCGTAGAACCTTCACAGAGTTTGTATTCAAAAAATTGAACCTTAATAATGATTTCATATCAAAAATCCACACCTATGTGAACGAGTCTAAACGATTGCCGCGCTATGGAGCAATTCTGATAGCAGCCGATAAAAGATCCGTACTGCTAATTCGTGGTTTCAGTGGTCAATGGTCGTTTCCGAAAGGAAAATTAGACATCGACGATAATAACGATACATTAAGATGTGCAATTAGAGAAATATATGAAGAATTAAAATTTGATGTCAGCGAAATTATATCAAAGAACGAATACTACGAAAAGTATGTACAGCCAAAAAAAGGTGATGCATCATTGGTTGGATTGTATGTTGTTAGGAATGTTGATAAGAACCAACGGTTCCGTTATAATCGAAAGGAAATCAAACAAATTAAATGGTTCGAAATCAAAGAATTAGCCAGGTTAGTTGACGAAGATGAAGACTTAAAAATGGTGATAAAACCATTTATAAACATTTTACAAACATTGACAAATTGAAGATATAATGTTATATTTTTTTTGTTCCAGGTGTTAACGAAAATAAGGCACACAGTGACTAGAACAAACGAACATTGTTGCCAATATGGGTACTACAACGACAATTATCTCGTCAATTTTGTCCTATTAAGTTTAGATATAGAAATGTCTTGCAACTAAATTGATATCTCGTCTATAAAATAGGTAAACTATTCTTGTATACTTAATTGAAATTTTTATTTTAGCTATTATATTATTTTAGAAAATGAAGCTGACAACAGTGCGCCATTTTATAATGCGTGCGCCGCCATGTCATTTATGGTCATTACAAAGGTGTGCCAAATATTGAACTTGAGCCAACTTCAATTTTAATTATTTTTGGTTGATTTGAGAAACTGAAACGGAAGACTTCCGGAGGCTGATAAAAATACACAAATTAGATTGGAATTTGGAGTTTTTATTGCATAAAATTTCCAAAAAGTCATCGAACTTATTTGTGTTGGCTAGAGAGGGACTGACAATCTCTTACTTTAGAATAAAAAAATTACCGGCGGTCATAGTCTAAGGCGCTTCTTTCCTGTTACTGTCATAGATTATATATCAACAAAAACTTACAATTCTTTCGTTATTTTTTAATTATCAACCAAAATATTCACAAGAAATAATTTATACGGCAGAACAACGTTTGCCGGGTCAGCTAGTACTCTTATAGTAACTCGTCTGGGTTAATAAACATATGATTTGTACGTAAAGAAATTTAAAATATTTTAATTTAATTTAATATTTTAATTATTATTTCAGACTATAATTTGTAAATAATAATGATTTTTCGGCTCCAATAGTTTACAACATACAAGAAGTTATTTAATCAGAATTATAGAACAACTACTCCAATGGTAGGTTCAACGCGTTGAAATACTTATGGCGAAACTGTAGATCCTAACATTAGTCATAAGTAAGCTTAGGGATCGTGTTCCCGCCTTTAGATGCCGCGCGACAATCGTCTACGTACATCATAGACGTACGTGACTTTCAATTGTTATTGTAATTTTAATTACTAAAACGATAGACCGATTCTCGAACATTGTTGTGTTCGTGCAAGTACTTGAACCCACTCGTTTCCGCTTATGAAAATCCAGTAAGAGAGGGGCAACAATCAGCTACAGTGAACCACTTGTTTAATGTTTGTGACGTCGCCCGTTCATTTCATCAACTACGCTGAATGATTATAGCGATCCAACAATAACGAGTAGAGGGGTTATTCGAATACGGTATCGAGTTGTTTTTGTCGATCGCTAACTTGCAATAGAGTTTGGAGAAGTCACGTGTTTGCCCCAAATTCAGGGCAAAATCCCGCTGCTAGGTCATAAGTAGTGTTAGGATCTACAGTTTTCGCCATAAGTATTTCAACGCGTTGAACCTACCATTGGCGTAGTTGTTCTATAATTCTAATTAAATAACTTCTTGTATGTTGTAAGCTATCGGAGACGAAAAATCATTATTATTTACAAATTATAATCTGAAATAATAATTAAAATATTAAATTACATTAAAATATTTTAAATTTCTTTACGTACAAATCATATGTTTATTAACCCAAACGAGTTACTATAAGAGGATTCAGGAGGGGGAACCCATTCCATTGAAATTTACAGTACAATCAAACGCCTGCGTTTTACGAATGACGTCGATCGATCATGCGGATATTTTAAATGGTCTACTGCTTTTCAACATTCTGCTGCTATCGTTATAGAACAACTCGTTTTGTTAGCGACGAAAACACTCGATTAAAACAGAAAATAACATTCCGCTCGACTCGAATTTGTTAGGAGAGTAGATTTTGCCTGGCACGCTCTACGGTGCCAAATCCTATCTCTAGTCATAAGTTAGCTTAGGATTTTTTATACCGTACGGTAGCTCTGACGTCATCACTCCGAACTCCAATATATGTGTGCGATCTGCAGTTGGAACCCGATCTCTCTCTAGAATTATATGTTTATTCGTTGTGCTTGTAGTACTCCAATCATTCAACGTAGTTAATAAAGTAAGAAAGCGACGTCACGTACAATAAACAAGGGGTCCATTGTGGTCGATATTTACTCGTTTTAGACTATCGTTCCATAAACGCAGCAAGTAGGTTTAAATACGATATATATGTGAATGGACAAATTCAAATTAATGTTTTTTAAATTTTTTAAGACATTAAAAATAATAATACAGATTATAAAAAATTTATGAAATTATCGAAATATCAGGTACATTTAAAAAAAAAAATTGAATATTTGAAAATAAAATTATAATTGTTAATATTTAATTTGTAAAAGATTAAAAGCAAAGACCAAGGTTATTTCTATACATATGTAGGTGTTTATATGTGCAAAAATATCTAATGAGACCACGGGGAGGCGGACATACTCTCACCACGGTAGGTAATAGTATATTGAAAAATAAGTTTCAGAAGTCCATAATTCCTGCACGAGACCAAGTATAAAAAACGAGTGCGGTAGCACGAGTTTTTTAATGGTCGAGTGCAGGAATTGACTTCTGAAACGAATTTTTCATACTATTTTTCCTATTTTGCGCCCCTTTGTACCCTTTTTTAATAAAAATTGTACCCTTAAAATTTAGGGAAATTTATAGAAGTTGGTATTAAATAAAACAAATGAAAGTTCTATTCGACGATATTCAACTTTTTATTTGTAAAACGAGTTGATTTCAATTGTTTAAGTCTCCATATTAATTACGACTTTTAATAAAGTAAAAATGTGTGACGAATTATCGTGTACTCCACCAGAATTACGTGATATTGTTGAAAATGGTATCAATGATTTACTTTCCGGTAAATCAAAAATAAAATATGAACATTGTTATCAAAATTTTCAAGAATGGTGTAAAAATAATTTGAAATAAATAAAAGTTGGTTTCACGTTAATCAAGTGGTCTGCATTTCTGTCAAAGAATGACATTTGAGATAGTCGACAATGTTATCAATTTCGAAAAAATAAATTATCCCAGATTTTCCACACTCAAAGTAGTTGGGAAATGTCCATTGCTTCACTACTTTTAGTGTGGAAATGATTTTATTTCCAACGCAAAATAGGAAAAAATTAATGGGATACATTTTAGAACATAAGCAACTACAAAATGGTTAGTCGAGTTATTCCATTCAAATGAAACAATAAACAAAAACAATCTCATGCATTAGAAATGTCAGTATTGATGATTGAATATTTCTCTAAATTAGAAGAAGAAAATTTCAATCTCTATTCAGATACAAATGATTTAAAAAAATTACTTGTATTAATTTTTTGTATTACTTTTTTCGTCAAAGTGTCTATCTAAACAATTAATATTATATTGTTAAAATAGTTCGTTTCCATTATACAAGTTCAATTTTATCCCTGATTATGATAAAACTCCAACGTGTATAAACTAATATTTAACTTTAATTCAATTAATGTGCAATATTGGATATTTCTTAGTTGGGATTATATTTTTCTTCTTTTGAATTTAATTTTTAAATATTTCAAAACATCGAGTATGACCAAATTGAAGTAACTATATTCCATATAGTTATGATTGCGATTACAGTAAGATTCGAAAGTCACGAACGTTCATGGCGTGAACTAAAGGTAGTTACAGAATCCTAAGCTTAGTCATAAGTCGACAATTATTGCACGAGTCCAAATTTAGAAAATGAGTGCGTTAGCACGAGTTTTCTAGATTTGAACTCGTGCAATATACGACTTATGACACGAGTTTTTTTCTACTATTTTTTCTGTTTTGCCTATTTTGTGCCCATTTTTACAAAAAAAAAATTGAGTTACGAAATGTAGGGAATTTGGTGGGAGTTGGTGTTACTGATATAACAGTTGAACATTTGAAAATTGATGTGTATTTTGTTTAGTATTTTTGACAGTTGTCAATAACAACGAAAACGTTACCAACCCCAAGAAAAAAAATTACTACATTTTTCTTTATTTCACAGTGTATTGAAAAGTACTCATTTCGATACACTAGCGGGTTGAATAATATCGCTATTATTAACGCAAAACAGAAAATAGTTATTTATGATACGAGTGTTAAAAGTGACATTTTATTTTGCAAGTAGAGCAAAATAAAATTACTTTTAACACTTGTATCATACAATATTTTTTCCACAACCACCATGTAGGTCTTTTACAACCATCTCCAAATACGAATATACACAACAAAAATGTTTGTAAAATTATGTCACCTCAGTTTTTTTTTGAGTTGTCTTTAGCAACGGAAATAAACAATAACTGTGATGTCTCTAATTGTGTTACTTTGGATGATAATTCTAATTGTTGTAATAATTCTGTAGCTTCTACAAAAGGTATTTCAATTACTGATTATTCAAATTGTACAATTAACATATATGTTTCCAAATAATTTATTATAAATTCATAATAAAAACACCATTTTGATAAGTGTTCTTGTCAATTTACTTTAAATAACTGATCTGTCATTTTTAACACCAGTGTCATAAAATGAAACTGATTGTGAGTATGCCGTCTTAAAAACGTCACTTTTAATAGTGGTTGTAGAAAAAACTATTTTTTCTATGATCGAACGGAAACTGTCGATTTTCTGTCTGTATTTGATAGGTGGAAAGTGTCAAATTCCCATAGAGTTGATCCGTCGTGTAGGCAACAGCAAAGTTAAAATAAATACTGGCTTCTGATTGGTGATTTTTACTTTTCCATATAGTACCATGGAAAAGTGTACATTTCCACTCTAGGGTGGGAAGTAATCACTTTTCGCACGCTGTTCAATTTATATTATTATATTAACATAAAATAATAATAATTAGATTAATAAATCAATCTAATTATTATTACTATTGAATTATATTAGTTAATTAATTATTATTATAGTATTCTCCGAAAACGAACTTACATTTTTTTGTTAATTTGTATTTCAAGAAGCGCTTATAAGCTTCTCATATTTTTGTTTTGATTTTTTTGAAAGTTAATTTAACTCTACTTCATTTGCGGTGCCTGTTATTTCTGACGGAGTTCCAGGTTCTTCAATTTCCATTCTTATTCACAATTTTTATGTGTTATGAACAACGATTTTAATATTTGTCTACGACTAATAAATAAATATGTAAATGTTGTTGAAAATAAAAACAGTTGAAAGTCAATCACTAACGAAATAATCAATAAATGTAAAATGATACGCAACTTAACTCTTTAAAAATTCCTAATTTTCAACTAACATTATATTCATTTAATGAATGTTTATCTGTTGGTATTAATTTTCTAAGATAATTTGATTTGAATTTGTTGTCAATATCGGAATCATAAGGTGTCAATTTTATTGAATATATTGAATTAATAATATAATATACAAATAATTATTGAATTTGTTCAATAAATTTCTGTAGTTTCCGTTCGATCGTAGAAAAAATAGTGTTCGACATTCGAGTGGAAAGACGTTTTTGCGAGACTCAGGTGGTTCGTTGGAGCACTCGTTAACGCTCGTTTTCCAACCTCGTCTCGCAAAAACGCACTTTCCACACTTATATCGAAAATAACTATTATTAAATTAAAACAAAGGAAAAAAACAATACAAATAATAAAGTATAAAATATAAAAACGACGTTCTTCTCCAAGGAAACTTTATTGTAATAACAAGTATACCGGTTTCGGGTTTTATGCCATCTTCAGTACTTATAGTCAAGAATTTACACTAAATAAAGAGTGATAATACATAACAAATACCATATACTTATTCTGAAACTAAAATCATTCAAACAACCAGTGTAAAAAATTCTAACGTTCCAAAAATGTGCGGTAAATTAGATAAAATATCGAAAACTGATGATGAGGAAATGCAGTGTCAATTTTTGTTATATTAATGTATTCCTACGTGATCGTAGATGTCGATATCGAAGAAGAAATTCTTTTTAAGCAAACATACCATTAGAACTTTTATTTTTTATTTTTAAAATTTTTTAAAATTTTTAAAAAATAAACCGAGATATTTGTTGATGTAATTAAACTGAATACAAATGAGATGATTTAACGATGTTTGTAATTGAACGAATGAATAATAATTATTTAAAAATTCCCAAAAATGATTTAAAAATATGGCGAAAATTCTCAATAACCATATTTGTAGTATTTCAAAAAATAAACAAAATTAACTGATTCCAGTGTATTAAGAAAAACGAATGAAATTAAATGCCATTCCAGCATCTCACAGAAAAATAGAACTGTTGAAAGTATTCTTTCAGGACATTGTATCGATATACAGTAATACAAATAATCTTAATTTATAATCAGTCTTTTGATTGTAATACTTATTTGTATTATACGCTCCTGCCCCTGTTCTTGTTGTTGTTGTTGTTATTGCTGCTGCTGTTGCTGTTGTTGTTGCTGCTGCTGCTGTTGTTGTTTTTGTTGTTGTTGTTGTTGTTGTTTTGTTGTTGTTGCTGCTGTTGTTGTTGTTGTTGTTGTCGTTCTCGTTCTTGTTGTTGTCGTTCTGGTTGTTGTGTACAATAATTTGAAATTAATGTAAATATGTATAAGTTATAAATTAATACTTACTTTTTTTTCTTGTCTCTGCCACTGCTTAAGATTCTTTTGTTGCTGCTGCAACACGGCATCAAACTTTTCTTTCGTTATCTCTTCACCTTTAAAAACTGTTTTGATATTTAATTAAAAATTAATTATAAATTAAATGTATGTTGTAAATGAATATGTACTTACTCATAATTTCTTTGGTATTCATTTTATTCATTTCTTTTTTTAACTAAAAAGCAAACTATAAAAATTTTTTTGTTGTGTTCAGTTTGGTGGACACCTCTTGAATGTTTGCTTGAATGCACCCTAAAGTTCTAAAATCGATATCCACTTGAAAACACTTGAAGTGTTTAGACTCTATTTCTTTTGAGTTTATAGATATTTATATTAGTATGAAAAAAAGCCAAATTATCTTTTATGATTAATTTATTAATAATAATTCTTTATATTTCTATAAGCTTATAAAACAACATTATCAATTTTCTAATTTTAATTCGAATCTGATTGGTTGGAACATTCAAATTTGAAATTTCTAGTTTATTTTTGTACCTATAAAATTCCTGCGATAAGATTCAGGTTAGTTTCAGTATTGAGTTTGATTTGAACCTGAGCAGGTTAGCAAGTTGTGCTGTACCAAGTTATCATTTTTCGTTCGATCTCTTTCATTTTTGGAGCATTAAACAATCGAATTTTATTTTTTTTCAAATTGACGTTTCGTGGTGTAAGTGATTACGACATCATCCACCTGTAATTATCCTGTTATTTTTTTTTCCCATTTTTTCTCCTTCCCATTTACAGCGTGGATCACCGTTCCGGTTGCATCACGAAGTGGTAAGTCACTTGGGTCATTTTTATCGTGAATTTCATATTATTTCGTTCGGAGACGAGATTCTGGGACATTTATCCCGAATAAGATATCGTTTCAAACAATAATTTGGCGCCCGAGCAGGGACCTGAGTGATTTGTGGCAGTTCGATTGTTTAAAACCTATATTTCGCGTCGTTGTAATTGCATCATCGTGCATATTTGTTGCACACTTTCGTGAATTTTGCAGTAAACTTGCTAACTGTGGCGTTTTTTAACGTTTTATCTTCGAATTCTTCATAAAATTAATCTTTCTTTTCGTACCTGTATTATCTCAGGAATTCGCATTTATCTTCTCGATTTCAAATTTGAACGTCGAATTAGACTGACCTTGTCGAATATCAACAAATTTTGTTTAAAATTATCGTTGTTTTGATCGTTCGTTCCACCAACCATACCTATTGCGTCGATATAATTACTATCTGTTTCATTTCGTATAATATTCACTACATCATCAATTTTTGTTAATATGTCGAAAACTCAAACCGAACGCGAGCTAGACATTGCGTTAGCCCGCAGAGAAACGTTATTTAGACGTGTTCAACTTTGTTTAGATGCTGCCAAAGAAGCGCAAAAATCTCCAAATGATAAAAAAAAATTGGAAAATTTTCAAATTCGTTATAATCAAATCTCAAAAACAGTTGAGGAGTATAAGCAGCTAATTCAACATATTGTAGTCTTAAAACAAACAATCGAACCGGAAGTAGCTCCATCATTTCAGCTTCTAGAGGTGTTTGAAGATATCATTGATATGATAGAATATTTAGCATTGCAATTAATTCCTCCCCCCTCATCGTCAAATCATTCGGCTATTGATTTGGGTAATACAAATGAATCGTTTCATCGCATTAATATGCCAAAAATCGAGCTCATGAAGTTCGATGGTGAAGATTTATCTTTGTGGCCATTGTTTTATGAAAATTTCAAACAATTTGTGCATGCCAAACCTGAATTCAATACAGCTGAAAAATTACAATATTTGTTGAGTAGCCTAACGGGTAAGGCGTTGCAAACCTGCAGTTCTATTGAACCACTCCCAGCTAATTATAGTATCATCTGGAAGTTATTAGAGGATACGTATCAAGATAAAAAATATCTAGCTAACCTCTATTTGGATCGATTGTATAGTTTTCGTTTAAATAATTCATCTAATCAGAATCATCTTAAAATCTTTTTAGAAAAATTTCATACTACGGTCGTTGCTTTAAAACGTTTGCATATCGAGAATCTCGAGGACTATATGTTGACTCATTTAGCCATGACTAAACTTCCATTGGAAGCTGTCAGTTCATTCGAATTAGTCAGAGTCGGTACAGATCTTCCAAACTATGATGAATTAGTAGACTTTGTTAGAAGACAAAGTAGAATTGTCAAACCGGACAAGTCCCGTACTAGCTTCGGTAATTCTAACTCTATGCCGCCTTCTTCTAAAGGTAGTAAATCGTTTTTTCGTTTCGCATCCCAAATCTAATAGTACTGAAAATAGTTCCACAAATCGAAATCGTTGTATTATTTGTGACGGTAATACTTTCCATACCGTAAATCAGTGTTCGAAATTTCTGAATTTAAATCCAAATGATCGATTTAAACTTGTCAAAGACAAAGGGTTGTGCATAAACTGCCTAAATCCCAGCCATAAACTCATAAATTGTAAATCCAAACATTCTTGCAGTCATTGTAGCTCGAAACATCATACTTTGTTGCATTTTAACACAACCCCAACGTCGGAACCTCTACCATCAATCGTTAAAACCGATCAGAATCCTTGCACTTCTCCTATTGTCCATACTTTGTGCTCTAGTGAAGACCGCTCAAAGAAGGCAACAGTGCTGCTTTCTACAGCTGTAGTTTATGCCTTTGATAATAACGATATGAAACAAAAAATTAGAGTTCTCTTAGATAGTGGTAGCCAATCTAACCTTATATCATATCGATGCATTAAACGCTTAGGTTTAAGCATTGGTCAAACTGATTTGTCGATTTATGGTATTGGTTCGACGACCAAGCGAATTAATGGTTATTCTCGGTTAACTTTCGTATCACAGTTTGATGATCAACATAAATATTCGATTGACGTGTTTGTGATTGATAAAATTACCAACAGACTTCCCTCTGCATTCGTTGATACTACCAACCTTAGACATCTCAATGATTTACCATTAGCAGATGATTCATATCATGTTCCTGGGGAGATAGACGGTATTATCGGTGCCTCACTACTGGGTCACATTTTACAGCACAGTAAACTTATTGATCACCCAGAGATGCCGATAGCAATTGAAACCACTTTAGGTTACGTAATCATGGGCCAAGCCCCAACATTAGAATCTCCTGTACCACGAACAGAGTCATGCTTCTCCTCCGTAACTTCGACTTTAGGAAACACGCTGAAACAATTCTGGGAGCTCGAAGAAATTTCCTCTCCTTACGTAATCAATCAGGATGACATCAACTGTGAACAAATTTATTTGAATTCGTTTAAAAGAGAATCTAACGGTCGTTATACTGTCTCATTACCTTTTAAAACTGATCCAATCAACCTTGGGAACTCCTATGGCATCGCTCGTAGGAGATTTCTTTCACTAGAGAGAAAACTTCAAAACAATATCGATTTTCGTTTATCTTATAACGAAGTCATGAAAGATTATCTGCATCAAAACCATATTTCCTTTGTGTCGGATACTCCTTTGGATGATGTTGGATATTACATACCACATCACGCTGTATTTAAGGAGAGCAATTCTACACCCATTCGAATCGTATTTGATGCCTCGGCCAAAACTGATAATTCCTTATCGTTAAATGATCTGTTACATGCTGGTCCAAAATTGCAAAGGGACCTCTTTTTGCTTCTATTAGATTTTAGATTGTTTCCAATTGCATTAACGGCTGACATCAAACAAATGTTCCGCCAAATTAACATAACTCAGGAACATAGAAAATATCAGCGTTTGTTATGGCGATTCAGTCCAGAACAGCCTTTAGGTATTTATGAAATTAATACTGTATGTTTTGGAGTTAAATCGTCACCTTATCTCGCATTACGTACTGTCCAACAATTGACCACTGACGAGAGTGCTCGTTTTCCCACAGCAGCTGTCGTTGTAAGGAATAATTTTTATGTTGATGACTTCGTATATTCCGTCGAAAACGAATCTTTAGCTGAAGACCTTTATGAGGAAATCGTCCAGCTATTTAGAGCAGGACAATTTGAAATCGTTAAATGGACTAGTAACTCTTCCAAAATTCTGAATAAAATTCCCGAATCTTTAAAATTCACTCAACAATTAGATTTTGATCAAAATTTTAAGGTTTTGGGTTTGGTTTGGTATTCTTTAGGTGATTATTTTGCCTTTAGAATCGCTGATTTCAACTCTAGACCGACCAAAAGGAATATCCTTTCTACTGTAGCCCAAATCTTTGATCCGTTAGGTCTATTAGCCTCTATTACCATGTATCTTAAATTACTTATTAAAGATTATTGGATTTCCAACTTAAACTGGGACGAAAATCCTCCTCGTTGGCTTGAAAAAACGTTGGCTTACGTTCTATCATGAGGTTAAAATCTTGAAGGATGTTAGTATACCTAGACATTTATCAGTAACCTCTAATAGTTCAATTTCGTTGGTTGGTTTCGCAGATAGTAGTGAGAAAGGATATGCTGCGGTTGTCTATATCAGAACCGAACTTGATGGTATAACACAAAGCTCTTTAGTATGTTCCAAATCTAAAGTGGCCCCCATTAAAACCCAATCGATACCAAGATTGGAACTGTGCTCTGCATTATTACTAGCTAA
>JAJEOX010000290.1:2242500-2525000 GCA_020740385.1 Mylabris phalerata
AAAAAAAAACAATAAACTGGTTGTATATAATTAACTTTAACAATTAACAAAAAAATTAGTCGCCAATTTGCTAAAAACGTTTATTTTTTTGTAAAAAAAAAATTACAATTTTCTTTTTTTAACATTCCAATTAGAATAGCGACTATTTTTTTTTGTTAATTGTTAAAGTTAGTTATATACAACCAGTTTATTGTTTTTTTTTCTCCAATTATTTATGCAATAATAAGATGGCAAAGGTAAAGCCTCAGACAGAAAAAATAATTTGACAATATTGCAGAAAGAGACCTGTTGACATCTGTGAGCCGCTGGAGGTAACCCATTTTTGTGGCGAATATTATACTCTGGCGAGTTGTTATCGAATTATCACTGTCGTCTTTCCACATAAAAAACATAGTTTTGTTTATCACTAATTTTTCAGAAGATTTTCACTTTTTTGCAGCAACAATGGTACCGTTGGAAAGATAATGAAATAATCTATAAATTGCAATACACTTTATACAAAAATAATTAATTTTAAACAGATAAAAATATTCATCAACTTCTGCATCATAAATTTCCAGTAATTTTCCGAATTTCAATCTCAAACTATTTTCAAAATAATCTGCAATTCATTAGCTTTCAAACAAGCCCTGGTTCAGTCGTCTAAGTTTAAAACTGTCAGTAAAAAAACAAAATTAATATTTCGAAACTTTTCATCGATTTTCCGGAAAACAATGCGATCGGAAAATTTCTGACAGATTTGGAAAGCGCTTTTAATTAGCCACATGTTGTGTGAAATTCATTAGAAAATAAACAAAATTTGCCACGTTATGAGGGAAAATATAAAAAAAAACTGTAAAAAATGCTAAAAAATATGCTTCTATACTTCCTTCTGTAACTCCAAATTACAGCCGAATTTCAAAAAATCATATATGTACTTCCCTCCCTCTTGAAATGCCCTTTTAAATACCGTTTAGAACATTGAAATCCGTTGGAAAACAAAACAGGAATCCTGTTTTCCAATTGCTGCCGAGTCTCCTTAATGTCTTCAATATCATATGATCATCTGCATGATCATCGACAGGGTACAAAGCAGAAATAATCGACCATTTAAAACAAAATTCATCGTCATGTTTAACATTAATACAGGCGTGTTTATTTTGGATTTTTTCAGGTAATTGTAAATATTGACTTTCTCCCCTTAAGATGTATGGTCAGTGAAGCAGGCAATTTTCAACGTAAAAATTTCGTGCATTTTCCAATGGATTTTGATGATCTACACGGCATTTGAAAGGGCATTTCTTCGTTGTTGTCGTGAGTTATCAGGTTTTTGGAAATTCGAACGTGGTCCGGAGTTACAAAAGAAAAACCGGAAGCATGTTTTTTTTATATTTTCGTTCATAACTCTGTTAATATTGCTTATTTTTGAATGAATTTCACACAGCATGTATAAAATTAAAAGCGCTTTCCAATTATGATATTTTCCGATCGCATTGTTAGTTTTTCGGGAAATTTATGAAAAACGAATTGTTGTTGTTGTTATGAGTGGCTTACTTCATCTAGTACCGGATAGGGGGCCTCATCATAATTACAGATTGCTTTATCATATATCTGGGGCGACCACCTTACGTGTTTGCAATGTTGTCAAACCTCTTTTTTATGATTGAAACCACGCCTTCGGTAATTTTGTAAATATTATTCGTATTTATAAAATTTCGAGTATTTGTAAGCTTTTTTCGTTTGTTGTTTTGTTGGTTGAAAAAAAAATTACAAAAATATATATATAGACGTCCCTACTTGTTTAGAATGTCATTAAAAAAAACATAAAAATTAAAAACCCTCAAACAAGTAAGACGAATATATGACCGTAACTGCGTTGAAAACCAGAAAAAATACTGATAATTGACAAAGGAAATAAAAACCGAAAGTGTGGCTTCAATCATAAAAAAGAGGTTTGACAACATTGCAAACGAGAAAGGTGGGCGATCGGAAAATATCATAATTGGAAAGCGCTTTTAATTTTATACATGCTGTGTGAAATTCATTCAAAAATAAGCAATATTAACAGAGTTATGAACGAAAATATAAAAAAAAACATGCTTCTGGTTTTTCTTTTGTAACTCTGGACCACGTTCAAATTTCCAAAAATCTGATAATTCACGACAACAACGAAGAAATGCCCTTTCAAATGCGGTTTAAAGCATCAAAATCCATTGAAAAATGCACGAAATTTTTACTTTGAAAATTACCTTTTAAACAAGCTTATCTGATGATGGCCATTAACGGTTTATATTCATTTATATTGATTTCTAAATGAGTTATTCCAGTTAATGCCCAGCCACTATCTCGTTCTTGAAATCCATTCATTTTTGTTATCATTAATTGATAACTTGATTGGATCTCATCTTCATTCTGTACCAACATCATTTTTGTGTTGAAACTTTTAACAGTGTTGTTCTGTTTCAACAGAGTGTTGTTGTTGTTATTCTGATTTTTGTTTCATTTGTACGTAATCGGCAAATAGTTCCAAGTTAAATTTAAATAATTTATGTTGTAGCAATTGTTGTTTATGTTCAAATATTACATCTTCTTCTGATGATTAAAAAAAAATCTTTAAAATTCAAATTAGCTAAATCACAATTCTCACAAATATATGTTTTAATTTTTTCTTGAAAACTACTTTTTACTACTTTCAATTTAGACGTATACGTTTCTGCTGATTTCAATCGATGACTAAAAGTGCGTATATGACACAACCATTTACCAACAGGAATATCTGCTGAACATAGGTGGCATCTTTCAGTTTTAATTACAGGTTTCTTGTACACTAAAAAAAATTGAAAACGATAAGTTGAAAAAACTACTTGCAAGATTTGATAAGATTTACCTGTTGGCAAATGGACTCGTTTTGTATGTCGATTTAATGAGTCTCTTCTTGAAAACGATTTACCAAAAACATTACACGACACTTGTGCTTTGGCGTTTTTTACAACTTCGTCTGATATTGTTCAATACTTTCAACGAAATAAACAATTAACTGTAGTTAACTTTTATATATTACTAGCTGACCCGGCAAACGTTGTTCTGCCGGATAAATTATTTCTTGTGAATATTTTGGTTGATAATTAAAAAATAACGAAAGAATTGTAAGTTTTTGTTGATATAATCTATGACAGTAACAGGAAAGAAGCGCCTTAGACTATGACCGCCGGTAATTTTTTTATTCTAAAGTAAGAGATTGTCAGTCCCTCTCTAGCCAACACAAATAAGTTCGATGACTTTTTGGAAATTTTATGCAATAAAAACTCCAAATTCCAATCTAATTTGTGTATTTTTATCAGCGTCCGGAAGTCTTCCGTTTCAGTTTCCCAAATCAACCAAAAATAATTAAAATTGAAGCTGGCTCAAGTTCAATATTTGGCACACCTTTGTAATGACCATAAATGACATGGCGGCGCACGGATTATAAAATGGCGCACTGTTGTCAGCTTCATTTTCTAAAATAATATAATAGCTAAAATAAAAATTTCAATTAAGTATACAAGAATAGTTTACCTATTTTATAGACGAGATATCAATTTAGTTGCAAGACATTTCTATATCTAAACTTAATAGGACAAAATTGACGAGATAATTGTCGTTGTAGTACCCATATTGGCAACAATGTTCGTTTGTTCTAGTCACTGTGTGCCTTATTTTCGTTAACACCTGGAACAAAAAAAATATAACATTATATCTTCAATTTGTCAATGTTTGTAAAATGTTTATAAATGGTTTTATCACCATTTTTAAGTCTTCATCTTCGTCAACTAACCTGGCTAATTCTTTGATTTCGAACCATTTAATTTGTTTGATTTCCTTTCGATTATAACGGAACCGTTGGTTCTTATCAACATTCCTAACAACATACAATCCAACCAATGATGCATCACCTTTTTTTGGCTGTACATACTTTTCGTAGTATTCGTTCTTTGATATAATTTGGCTGACATCAAATTTTAATTCTTCATATATTTCTCTAATTGCACATCTCAATGTATCGTTATTATCGTCGATGTCTAATTTTCCTTTCGGAAACGACCATTGACCACTGAAACCACGAATTAGCAGTACGGATCTTTTATCGGCTGCTATCAGAATTGCTCCATAGCGCGGCAATCGTTTAGATTCTTTCACATAGGTGTAGATTTTTGATATGAAATCTTTATTAAGGTTCAATTTTTTGAATACAAACTCTGTGAAGGTTCTACGATCATAATCGTTGGTTCTTGATTTGTGTAGATATTCATCAATGTAATACCAGTAAGCAGGCTCAATTCGCGATGAAATGAACAGTGGCATCAATTCATCATCGAGGTTCGATGGCAGTTTTCCGACACGATCAAGAATTTCGGTTTGGATTTTTTCTGGTGATTCTATGAGAGTTTGTTTGAACCAATTGAAATTGCTTCCCATTTTAAATTTGTTGTAATCCATGTTCACCTCTTATAATTTCAAATTTTTGTAGATTTTGAACAATATACTATGTATCCTTATAAATAGTATATTTGAGAATAATTTCATTTACTATTCATGTATAGAATAGCTGACCCGGCAAATGTTGTTGTGAATATTTTGGTTGATAAATAAAAAATAACGAAAGAAGTGTAAGTTTTTGTGGATAGACTATGACCGCCGGTAATTTTTTTATTCTAAAGTAACAGATGAAACAAAGGGAAGCAATTTTAACTTCGAAGAGCAATTGAATGTAGTATATTTTTTGTCAGTCCCTCTCTAGCCAACACAAATAAGTTCGATGGTTTGCCCACGCGAGAACATGCCACGTATAATTGCCCGTGTGAAAAACATGCTGTGCTCAAATCTAAGCCGCAAACAGACATCGTTCGTTCTTGCGACTTATTTGTTGGAGTTGTTTCTCTGTTCTTTCTGATCTTCTATTTCGCGTGTTTGTTGCTCTATTCATTCTACGGCCCAAATCCGCTCCTTGCGTCTTGCTGGCATTGTTCAATGTAATTCATAGACACAAATAGACAAAATTGTTGTCCTTACTGATGAAAAACTTTATATCGATAATGTATTTGTTCTTTTTGTATTTTAGCAATCTTTTTACAATCATAAATTAAAATTAATTACAAAATTTTTTGAATGGAAAATGAAATTTATCAAATACGATTAATTTGCACAAACGCTAAGTTGATTGTAAAAAATTCAACAATAAATATATCCATGGTAACCAAATTAAATACTGCGCTACTATTTGTCTGTTAGTTAGTGCAAGGGCTGCTTACAAAAATAATAAAATCTTGATTAAAAAATTGAAGGATAGGGACAGGAGGGTGAAAATTTGGATATATATGCATTTTTGATGAATAATAAAAAAAATATTTTTGTGAAATATTTTTGCATTTGTGATGGGGGCACCCTAATCACCTAGGGGTGTGAAATATACTTTACAACCTATTCTCATACCTACTAAATATACATAAAAAATTTCATGAAAATCGGTCGCGCCGTTTCGGAGGAGTTCAGCCACAAACACCGTGACACGAGATTTTTATATATATAGATAGAAGATAGATAGAAGATAGATAGATAGATAGATAGAAGAAGAAGATAGATAGATTAAGATTAAAAAGAGGCGTTTTTGAATATTCGCGCCACCGCGTCATATATTTGGCAACGCAGACTGTACGTCATAGTTGTTTACCAAATGACCAAATGAGCGACATAACCTCGCAACAATACAGGAAAAACTCAGGCAGTTAATTGTAGTACAATTTCTAACCCGTAGCATCAGAAATTCATTAATGTGTGAGATAAATTAAAGGATACACTCACGAATGTATTAAAAAATCGGAAAATTGTCGTTTAAATAGGAAAATTTGATAAACAAAATCAGCGTGCTTGAAATGTCGAGCGAATGTTAACATTGTCACGTGACAAACGTACATTTGACCGTGTCCATAGGCGTAGTAAATTTTTCTATCTTAATTCTTAGGAATTTTACTAATACTCCCTTATTTATTTTAAAAACAGGCAGAAAAGGTCGTAAATGCTAATTTTTATCAAGTTTTTTTATTTAAACGACAATTTTTCAATTTTTTAATGGAATTTAATACAATTTTGAATGTATGTTTCGATCTATATGCTACACCAATGAATTTCTGAGAGTGGAAATAGAAGATAGATAGAGATAAACAATTTTCAATGTTGCCAAATCGTGCGACATGGTGACGTCATGGCTCCCTGTCCCTACAGGGAGCCAAACGCCTCTCTTTGAAGATTATAAATACATAGTTATGTACTTCGATATTCTTTTGAAGATTTCTATTTATTGCATCTTTTTATTTCGGTTATTGAGCCTGTGAATGATAGATAGCGCTTAGAAAGAACTTACAAAATCATCCACTTTAGTCGAGGACGCTACTATTCAGTATAGTAAAAATTAGCCGGCATTTTAAAAATAAAACTTTAAAATACCCGTTTTAGCAAAATTATTGACGTTGATGTCCAATAATTTGATTCTTATCAATGTTTTGCGCGCATTCTACATCCTAAATTTGGTTTCAAGTGTATAGTACTGTAAATACGCAATTTCGTAATTTCGGCGTTTTTGCCAAACCTACTCGTTCAAAGTTATTAAAAAAAATAGAGAAGCTGTATAAAACCTATTTAGATGTGATTCAAAAGTCAACGAATTTTCTATCGAGTAGTTTTTGAAATAAAAAATAAAAACCTGTAAAAACCATGTTTTTTGAGGTTTTTTCGCTTTTTTTGGAAAACTACCCAATAGATGTGTTGTTAATTTGGCATAAACGATGCTTAGGGTAGTACTAAACTATGGTAATTTTTTCAGAATTTTTGAACGAGTGGTTTCAATTTTCACAGAGTAGAGTTCCACCTTAACTATACAAAAAGTTATCTGAGTTAGACAAACACCTATTTTTCGACATAAAATTATGATTTTCCAGATTTCCGGAATCCAGTTAATTTTTTCAAAGAACTACTATTGCTCGCCATTAGAGAATCACATTTAGAATAATATAAGGCATTTACCATTTCGATATCTGTCACCGTTTTTTAGTTATCCGAGTTAAACGATGCAATGTATTTTATAAGGAATTGACGATAGACTAGCCGAGTAGAACATTTACGATTGGAACGATAATTTATTTTTTTCTGCCTACACTGTCAAGTAAATTTAACAAAAAGAACATTATTTCTTCAACGTCTCCAATTATTTAACTCGTTTTCAATTTTGTTTTAGATGAACAAATTTTCTTCACGATTAACTTGAATATTAACTTTACCACATAGATAACAGTTGCAAAAATTGCAAATAATACTGCAAAAATATCCAACAAGTAATACTGATACCATGGTAACTCCATTGCAACTTCGTTACGTAAATGTTTAGCACCATTGTGACGTAAAAACGTATTCAATCCACCATGCAGCCTTATCAATATTTGAACCGGGTTGGTCTTTTGATAATTCAGCTATTTCGATCATTTTTGCCTTATATCTGCCAATATAAAGAGCTCAGTATCAAACCTAAGGTACTTAATATAGTCGGATGCTTACTTTTCATTGCTGATAACCTCTTCGATAGTCTCCCGTAATATATTTTCGTTTAATTTGTCTTTATTAACGACTAAAGCAACACCACGTCTCATCATTTTGTTACCGTTAGATTTTTGATCACCAAAAAATGGCACAATTACTAGCGGTACGTTCATAAAGATTGCCTCTTCCATCGATTGTAGACCACCTTGGGTAATAAATAACTTGACATTTGGGTGTCCTAAAGTTTAACGGATCAATTTAACACGTTTCAAACGATATTTAAGTGAAGAATCTATACTTAAGACGTCCTGTTGTGGTACCCATTTGACGATTTTGACATTTTTTGGTACATTTGGTATATCGACATTGAATTTCCATAAGACTCGATAAGGTAGTTTTTGAAAAGCATTCAAGAAAATTTGACGCATTTCTGGATTAACGTGGTCCTCATTAACGTTAGTACCTAAACTGAAATAGATCAAACCATTTTTGGCACCATCGAGAAATTCCGATAGGTCCTAAGGAAAAAAATCGTTGCAATATCCGATGAACTGATTATTGATCGCTTAAGACAATATCTAATGTTTTGAATTTAGAGCTAACTTTCGAAATTAGGTAACATTTTTTGAAATTTTACAAAAATTGTGGTAAATTTTGAATTAGTGACATTCAGTTTTCGGTTGTTTTTTTTTTTAATTTTTCTATAAAAATGTTCCAGTACATCGGATATTATCCTTGGTATGGATTTTGCAATTCATCTGATACTGGTTGTTTTTCTAGGTTATTTTTATAAAAATTGTTGAGATTACCTTTGGTAATGGTTTTGGCGGTTGTAGATGGACACCACCACCGAAAGCTATCGTAGCCGGTCCTAATGGACGTTTATTCAGAATTGGATTTGTATTAATCAAGATTAAACTAGCATTTTTCATAATTTCTTCTACTGGTGGTAGATTTTCCCCAAAATGCTTCTTAATAGTAGGCTCTGGAGCACTATAACCATTGAACCATATAAATGCATTTATAAAAAACGTTGTGATTGTATTCTGGAAACGTTCCATGAATGTCATATCTATAGAGCTGTCATATGGTAGCATAATATCCGGATATAAAATCGGATGTGTTGGATTGCCAAATAATGAATGGGTTGCTGCCGATAAATCCATCGAAATAATACCAACGTATGGACAATTAAAATAGTTGCTAAAAGCAAACATTGTTGGAAACATGTATTCGACAATTACCAGATCGAAATGTTCGTTTTTATCGTTCAATAACTTCTTAACAGGTGGATATTCTAATTCTTTATCCATTAAAGTGTCCAGAAGTTGTGTTATTTCTCGATATGCTCTAAACACATTTGAGTTAATATTGACAATTTTTTGTGTAATATTCAGATCCCGCCATAATTTATAAGTAAAACTTAAATCAATTTGTTTGATATTTGTTAAATTTTGATTTTCCCATGGATCTGTAGTGAGAACAACTAAATCATGCCCTTTTTTCGCTAATGCCTCCCAAACTGGGCGGTAAACAATTTGATGACTGTACGATGGCATTGGAGCAACACACAAAATACGTGCACAATTCACAAATATTATTAAACAATTTATAGTTAAAAATATGAAAATTAAATTCTTAAAACACATTTTGAAGTTATAATAGTTTGTATAACGAATAAATCGAGACTGTGGTGTCGAAGTAATATCTTCGACTCTGTTTATCAGGTTGTATTGATATATCAATATTTCTTTATAAGGAAATGTTTTATCTACGGATGATTTTTGTTATGCGAATTGAAAATCGTCAGTCGATACTTGAGAAGGCATGTTTCTAGGAATTGTCAATTTAGCAAAAATAAAAAAAGATCAAATTGTACCGATTATAAATCGCGAGTCTCGTAAACAAGTTGTTGAGAGATAATTATACATGTGTGTACATATGTATAATTATTTGATAAATTCAACCATGGGAGGTTTCGGTTAAGTTATCTTCAGTCACTCAGCTACAAAAAAATATATAAATTAATTAATTAAGTTGTTAAACTTTTATTGTCACATGTCCAAAAATTTAGTCACGACGGTGTGGGATTCTAAAAGACTTTGCCATATATGTAGGTATTCAATTAACTTAGGCTAAGCACATAGTGAATCGGCGAGCAAAGCGGCGAGCATAAGAAAGATTTGCCAATACATAGTGACGCGTCGACCAAGGGTCACGAAACAAACATGGAAAATTCTTCGCTAAAAATTTGGTATTTACTAAAACATAAAAAAAAACGAAGTTGTAATGTTCACAAAATAAATAGAAGCAGGCATGTATATGGTGAGTTTCATCATCTATATGAACAACTTTGAAAACAGCCAATAAAGATCAAAGCATATCGTCGAATGAGAATGTCAACATTTGATTATATTTTGGACAGGATTCATCCCATAGATTGTCTAAAATAAAATGATTATGGTGTTGAATTTTTTTTTGATCCCACAGAGGTTTTTTAGCAAAAACACTACTTATGAAAGTCTCAACATCCATCCAGAACAATGAATTGAATAACGATGAGAGCGAAGAATTCAAACATGTTTGAAATCGTCGCTTTGCTCGAGTATCACAGCGCTGTTGTCTCGTTGCTCGCCGCTCCACTATGTTCTTAGCCTTAGCCACAGCAACGATTAATTTTACCAAAAAAGTCTCCTTTTTTGATGTGACAAAATTGTTTGTTTGTACTGTAAAATTAATTGAATATGAGTCAAAGTTTTTTGCGTATGTTACAATGAAAGTTTGTGGACTGCACTAAATTACGAAAATGAATTTTGAGTCCGATTCAACTGTTTCACAAGGTATGAGATATTTCTAAAGTTCTAAATTTTCCAAATTTCATAAAATTCGGTTTTTGGCGATTGTTAGAATTTTTATTTTCGTTTTTTTTTTCCCTCTATAAATAAACTTCGATAGAAATTCATTAGTCCTGATGCCAGAATTTGATATAATGAGAAAATTGACATTACAGATAATCTAATTGTCTTGTAGATAAAAATGATTACACAGAACTTGTGTACTCGATTTATTCAATAGTTGGTGTTACTTCAAAAAAAGGTATAGATTATTAATTAAGTCAGCCTGTATATCAGTATAAATTATATAAAATATTTTAAATCGGTTCTAAATTACAACAAAAATGATTAAATTAGGGTGCATTAATAATAACAATGATAATAATAATAATAATGATGCTAATGATAACAGGTGTATGGATTAGAATTTAGAAAAAAAATTAATAAGTGAACTAATATAAATAATTCCGCAATAATGTGCAGTAATGATAATACTTATGATAAGAACTTACAATTAAAACTACAGGAAAAATTTACACACGTTTCAGCAAATTACACAAAATAAATTGGACAATCCTACCGATAGTAAACATTTTTCGAAAGCACCTTGGATTTGAAACAAAAAACGAACACGAGTTTTATTTCATTTTAACTGAGGCAACCTATTTGTGTCTTTATTTAATTTTCTATGCTTACTAGATAGGCAATTTTGAATACCTGCTTATTAACCAAGGCCTGCTATGTTTCTCAGTACTTTGCTGTATAACAATAGAAATTACTACAATTTTTATTAGTACACGCCGTATTGAAATGAGCTTATTACAATAGGCACTGCAACCTAAGACTGATTGTACACTACAGTTAGTAGACCCATTGTCACCCACGACTGGAATTAATAAGAGCTATGGGAACCACCCCCGTGGAAGCACCATTAGACCTGATTCCGCTCCACTTACAGGTGCGGAAAGGGAGGCTCTCTGCTGCCTGAAGACTATACCAGACTACAAAATTCAAGCCAAGTTACTGGCAAAGACACTTTCGCATTTTGAACCAAATAAATACAGAATTATTAGTCAAATCCATCGGATATTGTACCGAAGAAATTTGACTTCGAAACCCTGTTCGAAGGGGTCTGAACAACAGCATGACAAATTCTCAAACCGGTTTACTGACGGATTAAAAATAGATGAAGGGACTGGCATAGGAATATACGGATTCAATTATAGGACATCTATAGCAATGGGAAAGTCCCCTTCAATAATGCAAGCGAAAACTCTTGCGATTGAGATGTGCGCCAAAGAGTGTCTACTAAGAAACCTCACGAATGCACAAATATATATTTTGACCAACAGTCAGGCAGCATTAAAAGTTCTAAAGACTTTAAGTCAAAGACCGCCTGGAAGTGTCAACCCCTGAAACTATAGGCAGGGGCCAATAAACTTACCGTCGCTTGGGTGCCAGGGCATCAAGTAATTAGAGAAAATGAATTTACCAAGGCAGTTGAGGCTTCATTTGTAAGTCCTGAACCGTTATGTGGGCTAACAAACACCCAGTGGAGAAAAGAGATCTGCCGATGGGAAAGAAGCAGTAAAAAGCTTCACTGGAGGCAAACTTCAGGTATGAGACAGGCCAAGTTGTTCATCGTTTACTCGCCTAAGAATGCTAAGAAATTATCGACCTTACTAGGAACGAATTAAAAGTCTTAATGGCGCTCCTAACAGGACATTGCCCCGTCAGATAACACCTCGGAAAACTGGGCTTAGCTGACAGTGAAGAATGGAACATAATGAGTGATATTCAAATAATTGTTCAAGATAATCGTTAAGGATGATGATCAGCATCAAATTTTCGTTATTGAGAACTTACACAATTGCTTATTCCATTTAATTTATATTGGAGTAGAGAATCGAAATCGAGATCACAATAGGAATAATGATGATGATAATTTTGAGAAGAATGAGATAGAGGAGTTGTGTAGTCGCTTATGTGCTAGTTGTATCTGTTTGTAAGAAATTTTCAAGAATCTGTAGGTTCGGCACATTGTATGAACTTCATCTCAATAGTAAGGGTAGGAAGAACTGCAGTTGGCCAAAATACTACATGAGAGTATTTAATTTTAAAGAGTGAAAGGGAATTCTTTTCTTGAGAATAATGTTGTTCTTTGCTTAAAGATAATGCTCGCCTTTCTGAAAATATCTGAACACCACCCACTATGCTTAGCTTTGGCACGCAATAGGTTTACTCACCTCAGTGGCAAAATTTTTTCCCCTGGTATGGAGAAGGTCTCCCAGAGAGATAATTAACTTCGCAGAGAAGATATCCTTTCTGGGATAGGTAGAAAGTTATGACCAATAGGTCGAATTAGTCGCCCCAATTAAACTAATTAACTTGTTTATTAGAACTCTTTATTTAATATTCTTTAGTAAGTAGTCCTAAAATTGACTGTTTTAGGATTGATTACTAAAAACTGGAATCAATAACGGGTATTACCTCCTTGTTTTTCGATTGCAGCCGGAAGCTTTCGATGCATAGATGCAATCAAACCTTCAACCTGAGATTTCATTCCACGTTTCTTCAATTTTCTCCCACGATTCTTGTGAACTGTGTGGCAAGAAGTCTCTCAAGTAAATTCTTGTTATCAACAGTTTCCCCTAAATATATTCTATTGGATTCAAATCCGGACTTCTAGTAAGCCATGGCAGAACAGCTGTCTCAGCGTCTTGTAACTACTCTTTGACAGTTCGGCTGGTGTGGTTGGAACTGTTATCATGATAAAATTAATCATTTAATTAAATTAGAAATAATCTGCACAGAAATATTTAATGTGATGTGTATACCTATAACACAAAATTTCCAGCTTGCTCTTTTGAACAAGCCGAAGGACTTGAATTTTCATTGAAAAATGAACAAGCTATTGTTCGTCAAAATTTATACTTTTTTTACCGACTACTAGTCCTGCTACTTGATTTGAAATTGATTTCATCTGTAACTTGATAAGATTATATGCAATTTATGCTGATATACAGGCTGACTCAGTAATCTGTACTGTTTTTTTTTTGTCTGATAGATGAAATAATCAGATTTAAGGTCCTTATTGACTAATTTAATTTGTAATCTTTTTTAATAACGCCAATTATGATTAAATAAAGTTCCTCGATAAGTTCTGCGTGTTTGTTTTTATCTTAAAAACAATGTACTCATTTAGATCCATGTGTTGATAATATTTATCTTATCAATTACACAAATACAAATTTAAAAAATCATCAAAACAATCGAATAATAGCCAATTTTAGAATTATCACACTAAAAATTTGTCTTATCATTCAAATTAATAAACTCTTCAGAGCCGGAACTAGGATTTTTACCGTCCGTGGCAAGATACATTTTTGCTCCCCCATATGCAAAATGTTTTTAACAAAGTACATTTTTTTGGTTAGCCTACAAAAATTTGCGCCCCATGGAAGTCTGCGCCAGTGGCGGGTGCCACCTTCGCCACACCCTAATTCCGGCTCTGGAACTCTTATCGAATTTTTACCCGTGGAAGAAACATTGTAACATTTTGAAGAAATTGCGCGTGTAATTTTCGGTGTTTTACATTTTTTGAAAGCTTTTACATGGGGAAATTCATCAATTAAAAATAATTGTTGTGTACTAGGTTCTTTTTAGCTTGTCAACGATTCTTTGATTTTCCAATTGTATTATTGTTATATGAAAAACTTGCTTAGTTTTGTTGAAAAAAACAAACTAACGGTAGGTTTACAAACATCTGAGGGGCTATTCGTTCATGTAAACGTTTACAAATAGGTCAATTTTAGGCCAAATTTTGCTTAGAAGAGTGTAAGTATGTGAAGAAAAACTGGGTTCGAGTCATCAAAAGACAAATTGTACATTTTGTAGGGGTACAATTTTGGCTTATGTGATACTTCTTGGGGAAGATTTTTTGAATTCTAGATTGGATTTTACAAAATTTTCGCCCGGAACCATTCGTTTTGAAAAAGTCTTACTTTTAATTGTGGAAATTTAGTCCGAAATTCAAGCGATTTTCTCATTTTATACCGAATTTTGGCACTTTTAGCCTACCTTTTGGAACAAATTCATCTTAAATCATTAATTTTTGATTAGCTTAATTCTTACAGTTGAACTGGTAATTGCTAACAAATTTTCACATCATTTTCCTTGATATTTTCCTGCGCTAAAGCTTAAAAAAATGCGACATTCAACCACTATCTTCAAAATAGAGAAGTATCTTCCAAATTTTGCCATTTTTCTTAATTTTCTGGAAAAGTACCAAGTTTATCGGAAAATTTCTTGGATATTTGGAAAAAAAAAAACAATTTGCTGTTAATTAAACTCCATGATCACTAAGTAGTCTATATAGGAGATATTTTGAACGGAAGTTCCGTCACTTTTCACGATACGGATTCTATAACTGCCAGAGGTCGCTCCACACGTATTGTTGATTGCATACCAATGGCGGGAAATTACTGTGCTGTTACAGTGAAGCCAACTTAAAAGTGCAATAGCTAAAAATTCTCTAAATTTGAAAAGTGTAGCCAATTGTATCACTGTTAGATGGCGGGAAAATTCGAAAAAGTTGTAAACAATAAGCAAGATCAGCATTGTCGGTTGTCAGCTAGACAAGTCTAAACGATAGAAATGCAATATTGTATACGTGTGGGAGGGGGGGGGGGGGTCACGAAAGACCTTCCTAGACTATATATTTTCATGCATTATAATTGTTTTTTATAGTATTTATTTCAGTTGCATGATTCACAATTTTAAAGTAATGATGTACAAGTATGTTAAACGATGATGATGTTGTCTTTTATGGATTGAATTTTAAGAAAGATATAGAAAAAGGTTACAAGATTGACTTCAAAATAATGAAAATACAAAGTTAAAATTATAGATTTAGATTGTGAAGTGAATTTGAATCATTTATTCGTGAAATTTGAGATCGAGACTGATAGAATTGGAAAATTTATTACAAGAGTTGAATTTAAAATCACAACCACTAAAAATATAAAGTCTATTAAAATCATAAGTGCAGATTATAAAGAAAATCTTAAACATTTATGATAAAATGTGGAAATCAACATTTTTTACAAAAATAATAGGCCAATCGGAAATAGAACAGAATTATCTACCTAACCGTATGTATTTCGAAGCAAAATAATTAATTATAATATGTGTAAACAATGCCAGAAAAACCAGTTGGTTTTTCCGCGATAACTCAGGCAATTTCCATAATCTCAAAAAAAGCCTTCTATCTTGCACTCCGCCTTTGTATCAGCTTTCGAATGAGGGATTGATCAATTCTGTAAAATAAAAACTGTAGGAGAAAACCCGTTTCAGCTTACAGAAGTTTTCTTAATTTTCCATTAAACTAACAGTGGAATCGGAAAATTTCTTAAATATTTGAAAAGAACTTTTCATTTGCTATCTAAAAGTGCAAGAATTTTTTCAAAATAATCAAAATTGCCCAAGTTATAAGAGAAAATACGAGAAATTGTACAACAATACGAAAAAAACATGTTGTTAGATTTTTGTCGGTAATTCAAATTTGTATCAACATTTTGAAAAACGGGAAAAACCATTGCGTTCTATAAGAATTGCTCTTTTGAAAAATCTATTTCCGGTTGTCGTAGTCCCAAGGACGAGCGAGAAATTGCAAGTTACAAACTCACATTTTCGCCGATTAAAATTTTGAGATATACGTTGTCCCCTTAAATTTTCAAATGATTATTGTTTTGGTTTCTTATCTACATTAGAAACTGATAATTTTTCCCGTTTACAATTTTTGAAAATATTCGTCTTCCTGCTTAATTTAAAAATTGATAATTTTATATGAGACTAAATTAATCATTGGAATATTTCCGTTTTATTTTAGATTATTTTCCACAGTAATCCTAATAACTTTTTGATTTTCTGTTTCGCTTTAAATTTCAAAAATGATTAATAAATATCGACAACGTATAGTTATGTAAGTATAAATTAATAAAGAAAGATTATTAATCGGTATTTTTGTCTTTTTTATTCTATTTCCTGTCCATATTGTTGTTGTTATTGTAAATCCAGTTTTTATAAAATAAAACAGTAACCACAAAAGGAAAACAAAAGATAGGAGTATCTAATGATAACACAAAAAAACACACAATTATATATTTTAAAATCATTTATTTTTTTAATTTAATTTATCATAATTGACAGGCGGTACAATACATTTTGAAAGGATGATTATGTTGGTTTTCTTCACGTGATTCATTTTCATCGTTTCATCGTTCTGGCAGAACGCAGATAACTTCAACCAAATATTCGTGAGGTGATATGGATTCATTTTCAATAAGTTGACTTTAACATAATTTCCAATGTCAGATACTGAAATTTTTGTATCACTATTATCACTACGATGCAATTTTTTTATTCTATTGTCTAAAATTTTTCAAAGACTTCAATCTGTTGCGTGTATAAAGGCAATTTCAAATATCCGGTCCACTTGTTACGTCACTATTTGATTAAACACAATCTATAAAATGTCTACCATATTCATTTATAATCTCTTGCATATCTTCATATGGGATCAATTTCTCTAATAACCTTCTTATAAAGAATTTATCTCTTCTATTAACTTTATCATCTGGAAGTAGCAGTTTTGCTTCTTTGGTGTAATATTTCAATCCATACATTTCACACTGCACTCACAAGACGAATAAATACAATTTTTTGAAAAAACACCGAATTTATATCAACTCCTTCAGAATTTACTGTTGATATTGAATATATGATTGTGAATTTGATCCATTTTCTTCTACACAAAGACTGAGTACTTTCATAAAAAGGCTACGTTTTATATATCCCCTCTAAAAACATTTTTAATAACGTTATTCATCTAACCCCTCTTCTGGATTAGCTTCATTTTCATTGAATGTAGAAAGAGATGAGAATAAATTTCGAATTTGTTGTAGAATACTGATATTTGGGCATGAAACTTTGAATAAGTGAACTAGAACTCCACCAGGTCCATCTAAGCCAGTACAGTTATATCTAGAAGATTTTACAAAATATTATTTGACTAAATGTTATAAATATATTTGCATGTTTATAATTCACTTCTGCAAAATGAAGATTAGATATCTCTTCCCTTAATTTGAATGCTTTACGTAAAACATTTACAAATCTGTCATCTACTGTAGCATATGGTGTATATAGGGTGTTTCCTAAGTTTCACACAAAATTTTGAAGGTAGGTAGTGGGTAAAATTTTAAAACAAAAAGCCCTATATTATTTTTTCACCTGACGCATAGGTAATTAATTATTAATAAAATATAGTAACCAATTAGAAGCTTCTTTTGATTCAACGGTTGCCGCGCCAACTTGTTCATTGCTCCGTTTCCTATTCTCACCATCTTTTTCCTCCTTTGAACACTATACAGGGTATAGTGTAATTAAATTGCGGTAAAATATTCAAACTCCACTATCCCTGTATGGAGCAGAGTACGAAAAAGATATTTTGGTGAGTCAAAGCGAGAAAAAAAATTTGGAAAAAATTGACCAAAATTGCATCAATTGTTTGATGGTCGCTGGTTAAGTACTGACCTATCGTAATGTTGTGGTTGAGCTTTGATAAGAAATCAGTTGTTAGTGTTTAATATCTTGGATTTCCATGACATTGAACGACACAAGTTTTCTTGTTTACTGATTGAACACACCCACACAACACAAGTTTAAAACAATTAAAGTGAAATAACGCAATACACAGTAATAAACTAGCAGCGGGATTTTGCCCCGAGTTTGGGGCAAACACGTGACTTCTCCAAACTCTATTGCAAGTTAGCGATCGACAATAACAACTCGATACCGTATTCGAATACCCCTCTACTCGTTACTGCTGGATGGCTATAATCATTCAGCGTAGTTGATGAAATGAACGGGCGACGTCACAAACAGTAAACAAGCGGTTCACTGTAGCTGATTTTTGCCCCTCTCTTACTGGATTTTCATAAGCGGAGCGAGTGGGTTCAAGTACTTGCACGAATACAACAAAGTAAAGTAAAAATATGTATTAATTTAATTGGAATTCGTTAGAAAACAACCAAATTTTCAAAATAAACAATTTGGAATAACACAATCAGTATTAACTATTAATTAATTAAATAATATTACAATTAAATAATATTATTAACGGAAGATCATGCCCATTTGGTTATTTCTTCACATATGTACATGTGCTGAAATATCTAGTGAGACCACGGAGAGGCGGACATACTCTCACCAGGAAAGGTAAACGTTAATAGGAAAACATGCACAAATTAAAGCATTAAAAAGCGGACTAATTTTGAAATGAAACGAACACGGTGTCATGCATTAGAAATGTTAGTATTGATGACAATATATTTTTCTAAATTAGTGGAAGAAAACCTCAATCTTTGGTCGGTTAATATTCTTTTATGTCGCGAAAAAGACCGCTCAACATCGCAATTCGTAACCGGAGCATAACGGAAATTACTATCAAAACATTGAGGATTTGTTTTTATCGAACGAATAATTTGTCTTAAGCGGTCAATACCAGGATTACGGGCCAAAATTTTTGAAATTTTTTCACGAAGCCGTGAAGCAAAATCTCCGTGAATTATTGATGAATTACTTAATTTACTAATAATGCAATCAAATTTTTCGAATGTTTCAGAAATTTCAATATCCTGGTTTTCCGAAAAAGTAATCGCGTCGAGAACGTGTCCAAAATTATCGTGAATTAATTATAATTGTTCGAATAAATGAGAGTTTTCGAACAGCAATTTATAAGAAACAATACTGTTCGCGTTTTTATCCAAATGTGAAACTACGTTTTTTATTTGATTGAAATTAATGCAATAAAAGCTCGCGGCGCGAATCCACGAACCCCATCTTGTTAAAACGGGTTGTGGTGGTAAAGGTAAATTTGGGCATTTATCTTTATACAATTGAACACGACTCGGTGCTTTTAAAAAAAAATTTTTGACATCGCCAATTAAATTATCAACTAACCGAAACTCATCCCTGACAAACTCGCAAATCCTGTGCAACGCGTGAGCCAAACAAGTTAAATGGAACATATTAGGAAATTTTGAAATTAAAATTCGACCGGCTTTCAACATATACGCGGCGTTATCCGACATTAACATCAAAACCTTATCTTTGTCTGAAATAATAAAATTTAAGCTATCCGTAACTAAGTTTTTGATTTCATTCGCGTTTGTTTTGGAAAGAATTTTCGACGAAACTAAGTATGGTTTGCCAAAACTGCCATCCAATTTGCCTACAACGACGTTCCCAACATTTCGCCCTTTGGTGTCCGTAGTTTCATCTACACCCACCCATATGAATTTATTTTCAAGTTGTTTTCGAGTTTTCTGTATCGTTTCATTGTAAATTGCTGGCATATATGACTGTCTTAATGTAGACTCGTCAGGCACTTTGCAATTGGTATATTTTTCTAAAAATTCGCGAAAAACCGGGTTTTTTAATTTAGAAAAAGGTATGTCCGCGGCGATTAGTGCCTGACATAAATCTTTTTTGAATTTACGACAGGTATCTGTTGAATTATTATTTGATATTTCACTAACCGAAGATTGAGTGCGAGCAATTTTGGATAGATGTTTAGTAGTTTTTTCATGCCTAGCAATAGTGAATTTTTTGTTAATTATTGAAATGTTACATGCAGAGCAGTAAAAATGGTTAGATTTAGAATTAGAAGCCATTGTATTCACCTGATATACCTCTATTGCACAATATGAGCTGAGCGATAGATAGATCACAGAGAAATGAACAATTCAAATATTTTCCGTTAACGATAAAACAATATATTTGTTTTTGTTTGTCAGTTTAATAGGGTAAGAAGAAATGCTGATTTGACGAATCTTGTGAAATTGCTTTTAGTGCATATCAACTGTAACGTTTCTTCGATTTGTTTATTAATTTTTTCAATGAAAAATTCAACTTTACAGATAAATAGTAATTAGAAGTACTAATCGATTGATTAATTAAGTGACAACATGTACCTATAACATATGAAAAGTTTAAGTCAACGAGCTGGGATTGAACCAACGACTCCGGCTGTCTAATATTTACAGATCAAGTTTAATTAAATTAATAAAATATTTAAACTAATATATTCATTGTGTTAATAATTTTTATTTTGGCATCAACATTCTTATTTGAATAAATAATATTATCTTTCATATTTTTTATATTGAGAATTTCAATTTACGTTTTGTAAATAAACAATTTAGCGTATATATTACATAAAAAAATACGATTATGTTCAAGAATCTGTCTATCGTGTCAGTAATTGAAATTACAATCAGAATTGAAAGTCACGTACGTCTATGCTGTACGCAAACGATTGTCGCACGGCATCTAATGGCGGGCCCACGATCCCTAAGCTTAGTAATAAAACACAATTTGACGAAAACACTACAAATACAGCTCCCTTCTCTTAAAAGTGTTCACAGAGCCAAACGTCTGTTAATTATCGAGTGATTGGAAACATATTTTAAGGATTTCTATGGGGGTCAATGGTGTACATTTCAGTGAAAGTGGGACCATGTGGCTCGTTGGGAAATCGAGGAAAAAGTGATTTTTTGTCGAAAATCTCAACATTTTCGTCAATCAGTTTTTTACATAAATGGACTCAAGATGACTTGAGGATTCTTGGAAAACTGTTTTTTTTTTCGGTTTTCTGTCTCTGTATCCTGAAAAAAAATTGAAAAACTGGTTTCTCGTTCATTGATCCTAAATTTGACCAGTTATTCGCCTCTCAGTTGTTCAATTCTTATCTTAATGGGTGTTCATGTTATCGTATTTGTTTACTTAAGAAAAAGTGCTTGACATTCGATACTCGTAACAAAAACACATGCCAGTTATTTGAATAGGCTTGTTTTTCTTTAAATAAATAAACATTGGATCGTTTTAAGAGACTACACCAGTGGTTTTCAAAGGTTGAGGAAGTGCCGAGCATGTAAATAATTTATTAATTCATTAAGGACACTTCATTTTTCACCAAAGACACATTTCTTATGTTGTGGACAAGGAATATTTTACTCTGAGCCCGTTAAATCGATTTGCGGACTAAAAAAATTTACCAGATCGACTGTTGAGAATCACTGGTTTAAAACTTGATACTAAACTACTGTGATCGACAAAGGGAGGCAAGCGACTTTTGCATTTCAATTTTTTCACGGTCAAGCTCTGCTCGTACCTTTTTTAATTTTTTTCGAAGTCTTAACGGCAAATTGCAAAAACCAAAATGTTATGAATGTATCGCATTAATTCAACACTTTTAATGTGTGAAAAATCCTCTTGCCAATTGTTGCATATTCAAAAGTTAGATTTGATGTCACTCATTTTCCAATGAGCTACGTGGACCTAATTTTACTAAAATGTTCTCTGAGGACCTCCCTATAAATCCTTAAAATATGTTTCCAATCACTCGATAATTAACAGACCTTTTGGCGCTGTGAACACCGTTAAGCGAATGGGGCTGCATTGTTCAAAATGTCTCCCTTCCTGCTCTGTGCAAAACCACACTCTACGCAGTAGGGATTGCCGCACATTCTGATAAATATTAGACGGTTCCTGAATTGAATCTACAGCTTCACGAATTCGGATCTGTAGATGTTCAAAGTTTACGATTTGCATTTAGTACACTTAATATTTCATATGGTCCTACAAAAAAAAATCACATGGATTAAGTTGGTGTCCAACAGAATTAGTAAATGAATTTAGAATTACAAATAATTTATAAATTTGTGGGTAATATTTCATTTATTTTTAGATATAAATCATCTGTTTATTAACCTAAATGAACTGCAATTAGAAAATAATGGAGGGGAAGCTGAATATGTCAAAAATTCTCTAAAATCAAACACCTGCGTTTTAGCGATGACGTTGCTAAGTTAAACAAATCTTTATAATTGGTCAACTGTTTTTCTAAATTCTGTTGCTATCGATATAGAGCGTCTTGCCTTGTTGCTGTTTGTTGATGGATAAGACAACTGGTTCAAAATCGAAACTTTTGTGCCGCTCTTGTCAAATTTTTCAAAAATTAGATCCCCTACTGCTCCTTCTAGGGAGTGAAATCCTAACTCTAGTTATCAGTAAGACCACAGCGTGGTATTTCCATTAATTTCTTAGCATTTTCATCGAGTACACTAGTTCAGAAACGACTTCCACCATCTTTATTATCATTCTCACAGAATCTTCTCTTCTAATTGCAAGTATGTCCGAATTTGTCGATACTTATAATGATATTGAATAGGATTAGAGGAAAAAAACGATAAATTTATACAATTATTTATTGATTATCAGCGATAACGTTTGTTAAGGCGCACAAACAATTCGATAAGAATGAAATATACAAGTGGATTTAGATTTATCTAGGTGCGGTTGTTCTGGTAATTCGAGAACTGTTGATTAATCATAAATAAATTTTGCAATAATTTTTTTTTCCAAACCTCTAACATAAATGTCGTTGTATCCAGAGGTCACTTTATTAATGATTCTACCGAATTCTTCCGGATCTATAAAACTATCCTTCCATTTCAATCCATGATGATTTTTCGTCAACCATTATACTTGTTTCTAATATTCCAATGGTAATGCATTGAAACAGTATGGAGGATTGAAGATAAAATGACTTATCTTGTATCCATCATAGGTTGCTAGTCCTTTAGGTAGTACCTTGTTGTTGCTTAGTATTCGGAAACCTTGTACATCTACATACAATGATAACAATGATGTCGACGATGAAGGGGATGATGATGACGTCATTATACTAATAAAGTACTCCTGCTTCTGGTAGTTCCTCCCCAATAGCAATATTCTCGTTTTGACGTGAATAACAAAGCCAAACGAGCAACTAACTCATTTTTCAAAGTTTTTACATAATTTAATATTCTCTTGTGCTTCCTCAGTCTAATCAATTCATCTTCATTTCTCTTTAAGACGAACCAAAATCTTGAAAAAATAAATGGAATCATTGTTATTGCAATATTGGAAAAAAGAAAAACATTGTATTACCTTCAAGTTGAATAATGACAATTTCGATGTCACCTTCATCTAAAGCTATATTTTTCTCAAAATTATCACATTCTATTTCGAATTTAACGGTGATATATTTTAAGTTTTTTTGTTTTTTTTTATAGTTCACTTCTATTATTGGTTGAAAATATATTTTGCTGGGTTTTTATTGCAAACACCTTTTTGCTTCCTTTTTCCAATTCCTTGGAAAAATGTTCACCATAGCGAATAACTAACGGACTTTCACTTTCCATTTTTTTGTTTATTAATTTAAACTGATGTGATTAATACAAAAAAAATCGTAATGCATTCAAATATATACCCAGGAAACCCAGGGCCGTAGCTAGGAAACTATTTCAGGCGGGGCTCAATTTTTGTAAGGGGGGCGTATTTTTTAAAAGATAGATTTCACAATACATATATAGCAATTGTATGAGGAAGAAAAGATCTATTTTAATGTTATGGGTGAAAATATAAAAAAATGTAGAATAAGTAAAAAAATTGTACAAAAAACATGTTGTTAGATTTTCGTCTGTAATTCAAATTTATATCAACATTTTAAAAAACGGGAAAAACCGTTCCGGGCTATAAGAAATGATCTTTTCAAAAATCTATCTCCGGTTGTCGTAGTCCCAAGGACGAGCGAGTAATCGCTAGTTAAAAATTCACATTTTCGCCGGTAAAAATCTTGAGATGTACCCCGTGCCCTTAAGATGTTGAGGTGGCAAGAAACTGTTACAGGGGGGACTCAGCCCCATCTAGCCCCCCCATAGCTACGGCCCTGAGGAAACCTCTTCCTGTTATTTCCCCACTTGTATACTAGATTGCATTTCTATTGTTTAGACAAGGCTAGCTTGTTGCCAACAGCCAAGGCTTATCTTGTTTGTTGTAAGACATATACAATTGACTACACTTTTCAAATTTAGGGAATTTTAGCTATCAATATTTTAACTTGGCTTCACTGTGATCGCTCAGTAAATTTTCCCGCCATTGGTATGCACTCAACAGTACGTGTGAAGCGGTCACAGGCAATTATGGAACCCGTGTGTTGTTCTAGCTTGTTTGAACGTTTTATATTGTGAAAAAAATTCTTGTGGTTAATAAAAATATTCGTGTTAAATTTTATCACAATTGTACTTGTGACAATTGTATTTGTTAACTGCACTATTTGATCCAAAACGATTTGATTCTCTACCTGCTGATATATCGATAGACTTATGTAAACCTATATTCGATGCTCTCAGAACCGTTTCTTCTAGAATTACACTGTCTGGGATCCGAGAAGAATTGATAGACATTTCTAAAAAATGGCCACATCTGAAAAATACTCTTCCTGATGACTTAGATGCCATTACGAATGACAGCGATTCTAACTCCAATTGCAAAGCTTGTAAAAACTGCATATTGTGTTGTTTTATTTTTCTAAAATAATATAAACTGTATTCACGCGCATATGAAAGTTTATATTTAACATATAAGTACTTACATTTTAACAATTTCAGTAACTTTAGTATCATGTGAAAGAAGCTTTTCAAAATTAAAAATTGTAAAAAACAGATTAAGAAGTACTAGTGATCATTTGGAGGCTTTCATGTTAATGTCGATTGAGTCAAATAATCTGATGCATTCAGATACTGATTCAATAATAGATGCACTGTCACAACGTAGAGAAACATTGTCAAAATTGTTAAAATATTAACAATATTAGCATTTTTTCTAAAAAGTATTAAGTTGTTTTATTATTAGATACTTTCTACCTAGTTTTTTTTTTTACTTAAAATGCATTTGACCATATAGCACATACTTAGGTTGGGCCACAAGGGCTAAGTGCCCGGGCCGTTTACCTAAAGCCAGTCCGCCTCTGGGAATCCGCATCGTGGAAAGCGACGCGACTTCTGTTCCCAAAACCGTCTTTAAAGACTACTTGACTATAAACAAATGAATATAGGTTGAGTAATAGAGGAAAATATAAAAAACCTAAGCTGCTAGCTTTTGACCTGTAAATCTAAATTTCCATAAAATTTTCCCAAATAAAGAACGTCATGCCCTGCAGCTTGAAATGCTCTTTCCAACGAACCATAGCATTTTATTTTATGTTGAAAAATAAGAAAGAAATCGTTGAATAAATATTGCTTTTTATTTCAAGGAGTTCTAGTCCGACCCCTTGATGTCCATCAGTTTAACTCGTTCTGTATATTATAGCAATACGAATCTAATACCAATTTTCCCGATTGTGTCGCTCGAAGAATAGAAATATTAAAGGCGTTAGTTTGGTATTTATGTGTCTAGTAACTTTTCTATCATGTGAAGGGTTCAAATAAGTTCGCTTACTAACTGTAAATAAACCATTAAAGAGCCAAACTGAACTCTTTATAAAAAAAGAAGAAACTTTATTCAATGATTTTTCCCTTATTTCCCACTCTAGAAACGAGTATTCTGGCTCACTGGAACTGCAACTCATCGATTTCCACATTTTCGAATTTTTCGGAAAATAATGAAACCTATCTAAAAATGTCTTGTATATTTGGAAAGCTCTTCTAATTTACTGTTAATTATACCCCAAACACGTGAATATAAACTGAATTATCGGGGAAATATAAGAAACGTAAGCTTCTGTATTTTCACAAATAGCTCAAAATTTCCAAAAAATTTACAAAAACTATACAGCCTATACTTTGAAGTTCAAAATGTTTTTTCCAATGAGCCCTAACACTTAATTTTAGAATGAAAAATTAAGGAGAAATCGTTGATTGAAGATTCACATTATTTCAAGTTCTTATCAGCTTGAATCGAGTTAAGGTTCATTGGAGCGAGCATCCTCAACTGGTGCCCATGGGTTTCCTTTTCTTTAATTTCCCGGAAAACAACCAAATTGTTAAGGAAATTTCTCACATATTCGAAAAGCTCTTTTGATTTATCACCAATTAAAGCCAATTACAAACTAATTCATATAAAATGAGTTATGGGAAATAACATGAAAAACGCAAGCTTCTAGATTTTCACTAATAGCTCAGAATTTGCACAAAATTTTCCAAAACAGTACAACTCAGGTCATGCAACTTGAAATGCTCTTTTCAACGAGCCATAGTACTTGATTTTAGAGTGGAAAATAACAGAGAAATCATCGATTGAAAATTCCACTTTTGCAAGTTGCAGCGAGTGAATCAAGGCTAATTTATCCAGTATGCTTCTAAAAATAGCACAAATAAACACTGGTGCAAGGTTCTATAAATAAAAACACTCAACTTTTTGCTTTATCAATCAATTACAAATATTTGCAAAATATCATTTTATCATTCGATAAAATCCAGTATCATTCGTATAGTTCTATCGATAATGTTGTGTACCTTTCTATTAATATTCGTGTTAAACTTAACCGTGAGTGATAGTGCACGAATTCTGTGTTTAGGTTCGTCACCATCGTACAGTCACCAGATCGTTTTCCGTGCAATTTGGGAGGCATTAGCCCGCAATGGACACGATTTGGTCGTATTAACAACCGACCCATGGACCAATCCCAATTTAACCAACATCAAACAGATCGATTTACACGAAGCCTACCAGTATTGGAGTGCTAAAAATCTAACCGATTTATCGTTAAGTCGAAGTTTGAGGATAATAAAGGATATTTTTAAAATGGTCGACGATGTGATGGATTATGAATTAACCCACCCCGATGTCCAAGGGTTAATTCGCAACGAATCAGAACATTTCGATTTGTTTATTGGTGAGATTATCTCACCGGTATTGGCCGGTTTCAGTTACCGCTTTAATTGTCCTTATATTACACTGTTATCAATGGACGCGCCATCTTTACTGTACAGCGTGATGGGTAATCCAATCAATCCTGTACTGTATCCGGATGGTGGTACGCCGTTTTTACCACCATTAACCCTAATTGAGCGTTGTTTTGGTGTTTTATTCCATTTTTTAATACATATGGGTTATGGTTATTTCTACTTACCCTACGCTGAGCAACAATTAACACGATATTTTATTGGAAATAATCGTGTTAATAACGACCGTGTTGATATTAGACAATTAATAGATAACATGAGTTTGGCATTGTTGAACACGAATCCGATTCTATTTCCAACTAGACCGTTAACAATTAACACGATTCAAATAGGCGGTGGTATTCATTTAACACCACCGAAACCGCTACCATTGGTAAATTCATTTAATTTTGTTATATCGAGTGCATCATGCTGTGACTTTGTGAGCGTACCTCGAATATTGTTTCAACCGGTTGTCGGTAATGCAGATTACTGTAAATTTCCTTCAAAAAATTGGTTCAAATTGATAGTAATCTGCATTACCGATAAGCGGTTGAAATAAGAAACAGACGTACGTTGACACAGTCAAAGCTTACTGCGGGGAAATTTATACGTTTTATTGTTGATTTGTAGGAATTACAACGTTTTATTGATAGTAGTGGTAATGGAGTTATTTATATGAGTCTAGGTACGAATATTAAACAAAATTCGTTAAGTGAAGAATTTATAAACACGTTTTTAATGGTTTTTAAACAATTACCGTATCGAATTTTGTGGAAATTCGATGCTGAATTAGAAAATCTCCCGGAGAATGTTAAAATTATCAAATGGGCACCCCAACAAGACGTTTTGAGTGAGTATATCGTAATTGTGTCATAGATTAGTTCATACATTATCAAATTTGATATTTGTTGAAGGCTTTGTGAACAAAGCTGCGACACTACATAAATATAGAAATGCTAAGAAATGAGGAGTTTTAGGTTATCCTTAGTTGTCTTATGTGCATAGTTGATTGGTAAAAATTGCGACATTGTCCAAAAAGAGCCTCTTTTGACCAACCTCCCAATGAGCTATGGCGTCCAAATTTTGCTAAAATGTGCTCTGAGGACCCTCTTACTAATTTTCAAAATATTTTTCGAATCACTCACCAAATAACGGACTTATCTTTAAATTATAACCTTTTGAATGGTCTGGACTGTATCAATACAAGGTGAGTCAAGAGGATGGGACATTAAAAGTAAAAAGGGCTCTAAAAGCTGAAAGTTTCTGTTTAAATTGCTCCAAGAAACTATTTTCCCTTGTATATAAGATTTTTTATTTTACAGCTTTAAACTACTTCATTGTATATGACATTGAGCAATCCACTTTTTTATTTTAAATGTAATGGTAGATTTCTCTCTTGCATTTTTGGCTTCTATGGTGAAATAGAAAGGGACTTTGTGGAGATAACTTATGGTCTAGGGCTGATAGTTCTTTAGGAATTTTGACTTTCCAGGAAATTTTCAATTTTGTAGCGTTTGACTTTAAAAAACTCTTATCTTTGAAACTATTGCTATTAGATGATTAAAATTAGGGGCTCGGATAGTCCAAACTACGTACTTTCAGATGCCGGGTCACAACTCGGAAAAAAGTGGAATCTTTGATTTTCTCTTTTATTCAGCAATCAAAATTCAAGTGCTTAGGCTCGTTTAAAAGAGCATTTCAAACTGCATCCCCCAGGACTTGTAGTTTTGAAAATTTTTATAGAAATATTGAGTTATAGATCATTTTCTAGAAGCATGTTTTTTTTTTTAATATTTTCTCCAACAACTCAGCCAATATTAATTTGTTTGTAATGAGTTTAGAGTCTATCGATTGAAAAATGATGTTTCCAAATATTTTAGACACATCCAATCGCCACGGCAGTTCTTCGGAAAATTAAGAAAAGTGTAATTTTAAAGAAAAATTCCCTATACAATTTCACAGGTAGAGGATGGAATGACACATTTTCTGAAAGCTTACATCTTGAAAAATAACAACTGTCCCTAGAGAATTTCGTGTTTTGAAACTTCAAGGAATTTCTCTATAATTATAGGGAGACTCATTAGCAATTTTCACCTGTTAAACATCATTAAACATTGTTTTGAACTGCGTTCCTTTAGTTTCTAAACGATTCTATGGACTTGAAAATTGTGTTGTTTTCCTGGAAAAACAACCTAATTCAAAAAGTTCCGGAGAGATGGCATTACTAATAAATTGAGTTGCTTACACACTATATACTTACACAAATCTGGCGCATAGGCCACCCTAGTCCTTTAGCTTTCATTTAACTCACAAGGTATGCCATCTCTCTCAAATTTTTTGAATTAGTAAGGTTGTTTTCCATGCAATTTTCCCATGAAAATAGAACAGATTTTCTAAGAACTTTTACATAATTTTAAAATTCATAGAATCGTCTACAAAATGAAAAAAACACAAAGCAAAACAATTATATTTAATAGGTGAAAATTGCTATTGAATTTCCTCATGCCTTTAACTCTATCGTTAAAAGTGTGCCCAATAACGTCCTTCGCTTTTTTCCCAATTTTTCAGAAAACTAACAGGCCTAGCGGAAAATTTCTTCGATTTACTGTAAAGAGCAGTTTGAATAATTGAAAAATTAATATTATTGCCTTAGTTATGGGGAAAAATATAAAAAAATAACGTAAGAAAAAGACGCTTTAACGTTTTCCTCTATAATTCGATATTTCCTCAAAATTTTCCAAAATAAATCCGTCCGTATTGTAGACCAAGAAATGCCCCTTTAACGAAATTTTACGTGTAGTTTCAAGCAATAAAATAAGGGAGAATTAATCGATCAAAGATTCCCTTTCTTTGACAACTTGTAACCCACCTCTTAATCTCCCATCATCTTGACACATCCTGTATATTGAAGACATTACCACATTCACAGTGTTGTAGCTTTACTCGGCCACTTGCAAAGTACGTTAACAAATGTCAAATTTAATTATACGAACCAATCTACGACACAATAAATTCTAGAGGTAGTTCAAGTAGACTAACAGCCACCAATTAGTCCTCATCCTCTTAACTTACTCTATATTTTAATTAATTTGATTTAATTACAGGGCATGATAATGTGAAATTATTTATAATGCAATGCGGCTTACAATCATTGGAAGAGGCAATTTTCTACCACACACCAGTCATTTGTATCCCATTTTTTGCTGATCAATTCACCAATTCCAAACTAATCGAACGACATCAGATTGGTATAAAAATCGATAAAGATCAGGTTGATAAACTCGCTTTATTACAAATTATTAACGAATTAATCCACAATTCAACGTACGTTAATTTACGTACTTTTTGATTAATTATTTAATTAATTGATTGATTAATGATCTAAGGTACAAGAATAATCTACAAAAGATGTCGGAATTGATGCGAGACCAACCATTGTCAGGCGTTGAGAAAGCCGTGTGGTGGAGTGAATATGTGATCCGGCATAAGGGGGCACGGCATTTTAAAAATCCAGTAAACAATCTACCATTTTATCAAGTTTACCATTTGGATGTTATCACTATTTATTTATTAATTCTTACGTTAATATCATTGTTGATTTGTAAATTGTTTAAATTAGTTAAGAGATTATTTTGTGATGGGAAAATAAAAACGGAGTAATCTTCAAGAAAACATATCGGAATTAAAGGACTTGGAACATTTCTCCTTTATTTTGGATTCTATGGCTTTTTGGAAAGAGAATTTCAAGCTGAAGGGCATGACAATTTCCGTTTTGGAAATTTTGTGGAAATTTCGAGTTCTAAATGCAGGAAAATACAAGAAATGCAAGCTTCTAGATTTTAATCTGTATCAAGAAATTGCCTCAATATTTTCCAAATTGGTAAACATTATGCTCTGCGACTTGAATTGCTCATTCTATTGACCTATAATACTCAATTCTAGTGTAAAAAATAAGGGAGAAATCGTTGATTAAAAATTGTCCCTTGTTACACAGGGTTCTAATGCGGCCGCTTAATCCAACATGAAGTAATGCAATTGAAAAACCCATTCAACAAAGGATTTCTACTTTATTTGTAATTCTAAAAATCAAGCGATTTGACTCATCGGAAAGAGTATTTCAAGCTGGAAGGCATAACTATTTCTGTTTTGGAAAATTTTGGGGAAATTCTGAGTTGTAGATGGAGGAAAATACAAGAAATGTAAACCGCGAAATTTCCACAACATTTTCCAAAACAGTAAACGTTATGCCCTGTAGTTCGAAATGCTCTTTTCAATGAGCCATAATACTCACAAGGAAAGGAACAAAACTGTCCCTCCCCGATTTTGATAAAATTTGATATATAGGTAGAGCTTTAAAAAATAGTGGATGCATTTTTTTTCTGCCCATATTCACTTTAAGGGGGTGGAATTTCCCCTCAAAGGTATGTGTGGGGTAGTACTTTTTGCTCCCCTCTGATAACAACTTTACCCCAATTAATTGATTTCCATGAAAATAACGAAGTAAACTACAATATAAAAGACGAGCTAACTCTTGGATCAAATGAAGACTCAGCAGAATATTGAAAGAGTTGCAAAAAGGGTAGATATCCCCAAAAACACTTAGACATCGATACAGGAAATACATTTTACGCACTTAGACGGCCCAATGCCAACCCGACCCAAAGGCCTCTACCCACTAAAATTCCACATCCTTTCATCATCCATTTTGCTACGTATAACCTTAGCTATATACTCTTCAATTCGTAGCTAATTCTTCTCACTATAAACCAGCAAACCCATTATCGTGCTCTAATACCCGAATATGGATTACACAATATTTATAATTATGATCAAAGTGGCTTTGCTCTAGAAATACAATCTGGAAGACCTCTAGTGAGAGGTCTTCCAGATTGTATTGGTGTACATTCCACTGAATGTACACCAGATGTGAGTGGTGTAAGGAACATTTTTGCTTCATAATGGATATCTTTTTATGATAATCATAAGAGTACTTGTATTTTTATTTTCACCCCGCAACACCCAATCCTATAAATTTTTCACGTTATCGAATAATTATCATTATAAACATTTTAGCTTTCGATTAATCTCTTATTACAAAAATACTACTAATATAATTCAACTTGTAGACTAATAGGGCATGAATCGAAAAACCAAAAACAGGTAACTTTAGTTTTTCTATAAACTTTACGATTACGAGGAAAAAAACTAGAATTTCCTAAAATTATTACCAAAGGAAGCAAAAAAGTACTACGTCACACATTTTTCACCCTCCGCTGACAGAAGGGTTCTTATATCGAGTTGTGTAGCTAAAAGTGTGTTTTGGGGGCTAACTTTAAGGGGCAATTTCACCCTCTTAATGTGACTATAGACAATCAAAAAATGCATCCACAATTTTTTAAAGCTTTACCTGTATACCAAATTTTATTAAAATTGGAGAAGAACAGTTGGGTTCCTTTCCTTGTCAATTCTAGGGTAAAAAATAAGGAGAAATCGCTGACCAAAAATTGTCCCTTATCTCAAAGAGTTCTGTAGTCTATTTTTAAACTAGGAGGAGTAGCGAGTAACGTCGAATTTACACAGAAAAAGTCACTAGAAATTTTAACTCTGACATATGTATTTAGCTTCCCGATAGAAACTATATTTTATAATTAACAAGTAATAAATATTAGAGTACTATCATAACTTTAGAATCCTATGTTTCCTAGGCATTATTTTTGAGTTGCGTAAACATGTCTGTAAAATAGCCAATTGGAAGCCAGCATTTAGGCGCGCACAATTTAAATCACTCCTCATAGTTTAAAAACAGAGTATAGTCCACATAAAAGAATATAATTGTGAAACGCGTTTGATAAAGGATCTCTTTTTTATTCTGGACTTTATGATGAAGTCCAACGACTCCTTGAAAAGAGTATTTCAAGCTGTAAGATATGACAATTTCCAATTTACTAAATTTTGTGGAAATTTTTAGTTGTAGATGGAGGAAAATACAAAAAACACAAGCTTCTAGATTTTAATCTACATCATAAAATTTTCTCAAAATATTCCAAAACGGCAAATTTCATGCCCAGCAGCTTTAAATGCTCCTTCCAATGACCTATAATACTTAATTCTAGAGTAAAAAATAAGGGAGAAATCGTCTTCTTTGTCTAGCAATAAGTTAGTCCGGTCCTTTAATCCGACATAAATGGGTAGAATTGAAAAATCCATTTGACAAAGGATTTCTTCTTTATTTTTCACTCTAAAGCCAAGCATTGCGGCTTGTTGGACAGGGTATTTCAAGCTAGAGGGCATGGCAATTTCCAATTTGGAAAATTTTGTGGTAAATCTAAGTTGTAGATGGAGGATAATACAAGAGACACAAACCTCTAGCATTTGTAACTCAAAATTTCTTCAAAATTTTCGGTACTGAACAACGTTATGTTCTCTAGCTTAAAATAGTCTCTCCAACGAGCTATAACACTTGTTTTTCTGATAAAATATTGAGAAGAAATCCTTTGTTAAAGGTACCAAATTTTTTTTCTAGTTCTCGTCCAGCTCATCAAGGAGTATTGTTAAAAAACTCAATAATTACCATTTCATCAAATTTATCTATAGGATATTAACAGTATCTACTTAGTAATTATTTTATTATTGTTACTGTTGACTTGTTTATTTTAGACTCCAAAATTAAGTGCTACAGCTTTTTAGAAAGAGTATTTCAAGCTACAGGGCATAACAGTTTCCAATATGGAAAAAATTGTGGAAATTTTGAGGTGTAGATGGAGGAAAATATAAAAAACACAAGCTTCTATATTTTTATCTATAACTCAAAATTTTTCCAAAATTTTCCAAAACGGAAAACGTCATGCCATGCAGCTTAAATTGGTCTCTCAAACAAGCATAAATAGTCGGTTGTAGAGTAAAAAATAAAGAAGAAATTTTTCTTTAAAGACGTTACAATTGTGGATGGAAGATAATGTAACAAATGCAGGCTTCTAGATATCCTTCGATAACTAAAATTTCCATAAAATTATCCAAAATGGAAAACATCATGCTCTGAAGCTCTCCAACAAGCCTTAATACTTGATTTTAGAATGAAAAATGAGGTGGAAATCCTTTCTCAAAACGTCAAAATTTATAACAAGCTCTAGTCCAGCTCCTTAATTATACATAAAAGGGCACAATTAAAATAATCCAATAAAAAATTACACGTTTATCAAATTCACCAATTGGATGTTGTCAGTATTTGCTTATTTATTATTATATTATTTTTGTTTATTTATAAATTTAAAAATAGAAAAATAAAAACGAATTAATCTTCAACTAGCCAAATATCTGAAGTACAATCACCCCCTGGATAACGAATTTCATGCGCCAACAACGGCCCGTCTTCACCAACCCCGAAATCAACCAAGAAATTCTCATCCAATTTCATCCCACCATTATCGTGATCGACATCGATTTTCACCATCGTCGCCCCATATTTTATCGTTTCCGGATAGAACTGCCTGTCCCATGGCGAGAATAGACTTGTTGTTATATACAAACGTCTACCATCCAATGATAATTGCATCATTTGTGGCCCGCCATAAAGACGGCGGCCTTTCACATAAACAGGATCGGGTTGTTGGTCTAATTCTCGATCTTCGATTACTTTCACTGGGGAATCTTTTAGAACTTTACCACCCAGGAATAATTGGCCGGTTAATTTGGGCTTTGATGGGTCGGTTATGTCGTATTGACGGACGTCACCGTGTAGCCAATTGTTGAAATATAGGAATTTGTCGTCTAGTGATATCAAAATGTCGGTGATTGTGCCTGTTTGAATCGATTTTTTTGTTTAATTTTGAAACAATTTTCAGTGATCTAAGAGATATATTGCAGATTTATCGATCCGTGCCCGAAAAATTCCAATATTTAAGAACAATTCTAACACTAACTGAATTAAGGTAATCTAAGGCAAACTATTTAAAATACTGGAAACCAAATATCTCGAAAAAGATAAGAGATATCGACATGGTTGATATTTTATTCGATTCTAAATGAAATTTTTCATTCGTGTAGTTCCATAGATTTTTGAAAAATTTGGTGGATCTGGGAAAATTTTGAAAAACTAGGATTTTCTGCACGAAAGCCTAGCGCTAGTGGAACACACATTCCAGTTAATTAAAATCAAGAAAATTGAATAAAATTTATATAAATAGATAGAAGAAAGTTGACTCTACAATTGGGACTTATTGTATTTTCAATTGTCTTTTTCATTTTCCAGGAAACTGCATCCAAAAAGACCTTCTTTTATAAAACAAAAGTAATTGAGAAAAAACGATTATTTTGTATAAAACAGTCGACCATATCAACAAGAGTACAACCGAGGAAGTTCAATACAATCGTACGTTAGTGAGCATTCTAACTGGTCCACTGTAAAATAAACATTTGTTTCGTTTGCTAGAAATCGTACACTTTTCAATGCATTCTCAGGAAGCTTTTTTTGTTTGTTTTTCAAAGAATTTGAATTATTTAAAAGGAACTAGAAGGCGTAGGAAATGACGCTTTTCATTTTAGAAAATCTCAATTAGAATTTGAGTTGTAGAGGAAAATGTAGGAGTATGTTTTTGCTATAATTTTTTTAACCATTTTCCACATTTTCCTTCATAATTTGGGCAATATTGTTTATTTAATAATGAAATTCTAGACGTTGATAACAAATTGAAAGAGTTCTTCAAATTCGCAAGAAATTTTAAAATCTAATTGTTAGTCTTCCGGAAAATTGCTAGAAATGTTGCAACTTTTCTTCCGATTTGTTTTCCAGAAGATGAAGAGTTGGACAATATCTTATTAGAGATCTCATGTATAGAGGCCATGACGATCTTGGAAAATCCAATTTTGGAAAAATCAGTAAAACTTACAATTATTAACCAAATTCAAAATTTTGAATTGCGTGCCATTCAAAAAATGGGTTGCTAAATATAATCAAATCTTCGAGCGTTATTTTCACAAATGGAACATACTGGTAGCGTTTCGAAAATTGCTAGTTTCGTTGAGAAATTCTTGAAAACTCTTGGAAAATTCATTTCAAAAGAAAAACGTATGTCTGAAAATAGACCGGCTTTATTCGAGCAGTTGGTGTGCGAATAGTCATGATGCCGAAATGCGTTGTCTAACTTTGAGTACCCATTCGTTAGGTAGGTTGCTATTGGTGAGATTCTTTTTTGGCGCAGGTCCGAAGTATGTTCGGCAATTCGCGTATATATATATACATACATACATATATATATAATACGTGCTTTTACCAACCCCCCACTTCCCCACTTACCAAAAGTCCAATGCCCATCCACCCAAAAAGTTCTTCTTAGAGGATCTCACTTATAAACTTGGATTAGTAGTCAGTATAAGCTCCTTTGAAGATTTCAATAAAGATTCAGCAAGTTTAGGTACTCAAGTTTATACCACCTGACATAGAGAACGTATTTTGCCACATGAATATCATCACACCATACCAATCTATTTTCAGATCAGAACGTCCTATTTTCAACGAATTTCCCGAAATTTTTTTAGTGTAACTTTGAGTACTCATCAGTTAAGTAGGTTGCTAAACTAGAAGGTGTACGCTCGTTTATACATTTCAAGAGGCTGGACAACTTTATTATTATTATATTATACCTATATGTGTAGATTACACCATAGAGAACGAAGTTTACCATATGACTATGGTCACACCACACTATCCGAAAAAAACTAATCTATTTTTAGATGAAAATGGCTCATTTTCAGGCGAATTTTTCGAAGTTTTTGTAATGTAACTTTGAGTACCCATCCGTTAGACAGGTTACCAGACCTAAGTAACTAGAAAGCGTTGGCTCATCTATAGGTTGGCAACTTTGGGTACTCGAATTTATACCGTCTGACAGTTAAATAGGTTTGAGTAGGATCTCGTCGTTGGTTAAGTGGTCCGGTGGTAAAATAGAAGACAATACCCACCCCGATGTAATGCTTCGGCGGTCCCGGGATGGGGAGAGAAGAAGAGGAGGGGTTTTAGTGGGTAGATCCTGAGGCTTCGTTGGGTCTCAGGGAGAGTCCCACACTCCCAGTCGGCACTGGACCGACTGGGGTTAGTCTATAATAGATTTCTCCTCCTCAGGAAAAAAAAAGAAGTTAAATAAGTTGCCAAACTTGAGTTACTAGAAAGTAACGTTCATCGATTTCAACTGGGCAACTCTAGGCACTCAAGTTTATATCATCTGACAAAGATAACGCATTTTGCCATATGACTATGAGAACAAAACTGGTCCACTTTCATGCAATTTTTCCGAGTTTTTCCAAAAATTTTCCAGCAATAAGAACAATTTTTGGAAAGTTAATAAAATTCTCTACAAACTATTATAAATTTTGTTGCGAAATAATAATGTTTAATACATGAAAATAACACACAAATATATGTAAGAATATTGGAAAATTTTCCTGTAACTTTTCCAATTTTCCAAAATTGAATTTTCCAAAATTGAATTTTCCGAGATTGTTATGCCCTCCCTTCAAGAATAATCTTTTAAATGAGACATTGCGCAATGGATCATCGTTCAAGTTGTGGAAAACAAATTAGAAGAAAATTTTCAAAGTTTTTTGCAATTTTCTGGAAAATTAATAGTTTGACTGGAAAATTTCTTGCAATTTGCAAATTCTATTCAATTTTCTACCAAAATCTATCACTTCATTGGAGAATAAACAAAATTACCCAAATTATAAAACAAAATCTAAAAAATTATAAGAAATAACAACAAAAAAGCATTTTCCTGTATAACACAAAATCTAATTAAAAATTTCCAAAAAGGAAAACCCTATTCAGTGCTCCCTGAAATAACCGTTTGAATCCTTTAAATCAATTGACAATCAAATGAGAAATATCGTTTGAAAAATTGACATTTTTCGGAGACCGAATCGAAAAAGATGTGTTGCTCGACCTTAAGTCATTAAATTTACCTTGGATATAATCACTGGACCAACCGGTTACTTTTTTCTCTAGTACATCGATAACTTTCTCTGTCGTCCATGTACCATCATCTTTCCGATAAAATCGGAAAATATTTCCTTTCAAAGCACAACCAACATAACCTTGTGGTTGTTTTGGATTATGTAGAAATCGTATTTCCAATGGTGTTACGCCATCAATACCCAAATTGATGGTTTGCAATAATTCCTGTGTTGACCATTTATAGAAATTTAGCGATCTACCGTAGATTTCTTCATTATAAGGATCGCCACTTTCAAAGCCACGTTTGAAAATCTTCGGTGATCCCCATTCGGATGATACCATTATGTCGAAATACGGTTGATACCAGAAATCATAACCGAATTTTGCCAATTCACCCCCTTTAGTCCATGTACCTTTCGTTTCGTATGTTTCACCATCGATTAGAATAAAATCACCTTTACCATTACCATCTTTATCGCCCATTGTCGAAATCATTATTTCGTTACTAGCCAAACAATGGGCTGTATGTGGGGCGGAACAATTGAATTTGTGCATTTCTTCTGATTCTATCACCTGATAACGTAAATAACACCAATTATACAGGGTGTATATGGTATTTTCATTCTCAGTTGGCCATGATCTTGTGTACGTCACGTCAAAGTTCAGTTCAACCACTTGGCAGAATTACGACACTACATACCAAAGACATGGCCAACTGTGAGCTACCAAAGTCTACTGGATTTCTCACCACCCTATTGTATTACAATTCGAATTTTCACCGCATTGGCGCTCATAACGGCCACAATAGAAAGAAACAGCTTTAGTTTTTCTATCTCTGTTTATTAGGATCACCATCTTGTTTCTTGTCAAATCTTACCAACTATTGGTAGAGAATTTGTTGTTGCCAACTTTACAAATAATTCTAGAATTGTTTCAGTAAACAGCGCCACTGTAGCAAAAATTGGCGTTTCATCAATGTGGTTTTTAACAAATGAACAAGCATTGTTGGAAAATCTAGTCGGTATTGTGTGATGCACTAAATATAAAATTGTAAATAGTTGGCCATAGATTCGGGTATTTCAAATGTAAGATTCAAGCAACAACATACGCTGCGTATCTAACGCCAACCTTCATTCTGGGACTATTCTATATCGATAGTCGGCCATAATTTACGAATCAAGTCACAATCTACGTCTCAAATTCATCGCCAATCCTTATTGTACGATTACTTTTCGATACAAAATTGAAAAATAAAGTTGGCCATATATTAACTATAAAAATCAAGTTGCAACCTAGGCCCGGAATCGAACCTCAACTCTTATTTTGGGATTAGTTTATCGATATAAAACTGTAAATAGTTGGCCTTGGATTCACACCTATCAAACGTGAGAAGTAAACCACAACCTACGTCTCAAATCTGTGGCTCACTGGATTAGTTTATCAATAGAAAATTGTACATAGTTGGCCATGGATTAGAGTATTTCAAGTGTAAGAATCAAGGTACAACCTATGTCCTGAATCCATCTACAACAATTATTTTGGAACTACTTTATCGATACAAGGCTGTAAATAGTTCTTTATGGATTCAGGAACATCTAAGATAAAGATCAAGCTACAACCTACGTCTCCAATCCATTTATCCATATAAAAATATAAATAGTTATGCATTCAACTGTGTCAAATGTAAAAAACAAACTACAACCTTTGTCTCGAATCCATCGCCATATTGTTTTATACAGTCGTATTCTTCAACTTTTTGATGAATCATTACTATGACAACAATAAAGATCGATAGTCTCTTTGAATAGAGCTTCTATCTCACTCTTTACAATTTCATCATATCTATAATTGAAAAGAGATAAGAATAAAACAGATTATTCATAAGAAACTATCGACCTTCAGCGTTATTATAACAATCGCTAAAAACTTAGAGAATACGACTATACACCTATTTGCATATGTCAAATGTAAGAATGCAGGAACAACCTACGTCTCAAATCCATCGCCATCTCTACTTTGGATATTTACTTCATTTAGCTATAGATTCGATTAAGTATAACAAAGAATCAAACTACAACCTACGTCTCGCATCCATTTCCAACTGCTATTATACAGCGGTATTCTCTAATTTTTTGCCCATTAGTTACTAGGACAAGGCCAAAGATCGACAATATCTTTGAATCGAACTTCTATCTCACTCTTTATAATTATATCATATGTATAATTGACAAGAAACAAGAATAAATCAGAAACTGTTGATCTTCAGCGTTGTCATGGCAACAAACCGCTAAAAACGTAGAGAATATGACTATTGATCAGTATAAGATTAAAAATAGTTAGCCATGGATTCGTGTATGTCAAATATAAGAATCAAGCTACAACATACGTCCCTAATCCATTGCCATCTTTTATTTTAGCACTTACTTTAAAGATTTTCGGTGCTCGTGGATTTTCGCCAACATCGACAACATAAACACGATCCGAACCTAAAGCCGGCAAGATTAATTTGTCACGTTTCGGGATTTTTTTACAACAATCTTTAATCGTATGACAACTGGAACAAACATTCCAACCACTATGGTGGAGTTCATCGTTCAAACGGCCGGTTCTTAAACGATGAATTATCTTAAAAATTAATTAACTAACCGATTAATTAATTCGTTTTAATTCATTTTAATTACTTGACAATACGTTGGTGATTCTGGATTGACATCAACAGTTGCCAACAGGTCAGTTCTATCTTGACTTTGATTCGGCTGTATACAAACAACATACAATAACTCTTCTTTGGGGCCATTTTTCATTGCATCTAGTGGGCTGGCATAACCGGGACCTGAATTCCATTGTTTTATTGTTTGCAATTGTCAATAAACAAACGAAAATTCTATGGAAATAAATCAACATACCTGCTATTTTTGACGACATTTTGTTTATCTTACAATTACTGATTTAAACGATTCCGGTTGACTAACTGTACTTAAATAAAGTCAAGTTATGATAAAGTCGACGATTACATGCATAAAAGTGGGGAATTTGATTTATTTTTAATTTTATTTAACAGATAAATAATAAACAATAATGACTTTTGATTGTAAAATTCTACCAAAAGTTGATAATTTACAATTTTATTTAAACAAATTTTTAATAAATACCGGTTTGAAACCCATCAGTTGCACCAATATCGGTTAATTTGGTCAAAGTACATTTTCTATTAGTGATCGAAGAGGAAATGGTAGTTAAATTTAGCTAACGGATAATTTTATCTTTCTCTAACTCTATAATAATTATATCCCCCATCTCTTTCTTATATTACAATTCTAATTTTGTAAAAATATTATACTTGTTATTTCTTTCTCTAACTCCAGTAATAGTATCTTCTGTCTCTTTTCCATGCAATTTTTTGTTCGTATATTAGGGTATATTCACACAGGTTTATTACCAACTGAAAATAAAACGACCGTTACATTTAACTAAAGAATATGTGTTTCTTTCTCTAACTCTATAACAATTATATTCCCCATCTCTTTTTTATATTAACAGTTTATATTTTATAAAGGAGGCTTTGCAAAACATTGCATGCTGTTTATTATAAACATATCGTTATCTCTTTCTTTACCTCCAGTAATTGTATCTACTATCTCTTTTCCATATTTAGTTTACGTTCATATATTAAGGTACGTTCATACTGGTCAATTTATTCAAGGGAGATTGAATTTCAACAAATTAAATTGAATAAAGCTAGCTTCATATGAATTAATTAGTTATCCTGACTACTCTTATGTGAAGAATACCTTAACTCCATTAATATTGAAAAAAAGAAAATTACGCAATTAATGTATAATTAAATTAATCGCCCTTTGGAAGTCGTAGCTTTATTCAGACATTTATAAAATATATTATCAAATATCAAATTTAGTAAAATATGAACAAAGCTAAGACACTATGTAACCAAGATCTTGCCAACTAAGAGATAAATTACTCACAATGTTTGATGATTAACTGATAGTTAAATTTAACTCTTGATTAAGTTCATTAAGACACATTCACACTATCTTGAATTAAATTTAACCACAAATTTATGTTTAATTTTGATGTTTTAATCAAAATTATATTATTTTCGTAATTATGAGTAAATTGTTTTATTAATACCTGTTAATCGATGTGAATTAATTAGATTTTATTTTTTAATGGTTATTTCTATGAATAATACCAATTAAAAAAATTTGTTTTTTTTTATAACAAAGAACTAATTCAATTGTTTGCAGTTCATTTTTTGTTCTCAAAACACTATTGTTCTAATTTTATTTAAACAGGGGCTAATTAATTAATAAACTCAGTACAATTTCAACTGTTCTTCAATTTGAATTTCAATAGAAAATGAGGTTATATCATTGGTTAATTGTAACCCTTCTAACTCAACAAACATTCACTGATGGTAAGTAGGCGATGATCAGAAGACGTAAATCGTTACTCAAATCTTAACCTAAAACTGTTGATAAATGTTAAAAAGTTTATAACCTATTTTAACGTGTTAGTTATGGAAGTTTGGCAATCCATATTTCGTTTATTTATTTATATTCTATTTTATTTTTTATATTCTATGATAATGAGTCAATTTAGGAAATTTAGCAACCCCTATTTTTTATATACTCCAATTTATAATGCGTTAGTTTTGGAAATGTAGCAACCCATTTTTATATACTCATATTTATAACCTATTTTAATGATATTTTGGGGAATTTAGCAACCCGTATTTCTCTGATTGATGGTTTGAACACATCAATAATCGAATATCCGCATCAAGTTACTGTCCTACGTTTCAAATTACCGATATGTAGTGGCGCTATTGTAAGTCGACAACATATTTTAACCACAGCTAGTTGCATCTATCGGTAAGTTAATTCTAATTATTTCCAAATTAATTAATTTACGTTTACGTAGATATGCAACGTTAACGTTACGTGTACGTATGGGATCTTCGCAACAAACCGAAAATGGCTTTCTAAGGCGCATCTATCGTATCCACGAACATCCCGATTTTAATCGTACAAATTACGATAACGATTTAGCTTTGTTACAATTGTGGACACAATTGCCGATTTTAGATGAAGTGATACCAATCAGTTTAGGCACTAAATCGATACCTGTCAATTCAACAGTTGAGGTTATCGGTTGGGGTAATCACGAGATTGATGTTGGTCATATTGCTAATAGAAATCAAACGAACCAATCGAAAACATTACAGAAAATCAAATTAACTGTCATTAGTAATAATGCATGTAGGGAGATTTATAAACGGCATAATTTTACAATAACCCACCATATGTTGTGTGCTGTAACGAATTCGAATGGTTATGGTACTTGTCGTGATGATCTTGGTGCTACACTATTGTATAATAGTGATTTATATGGGATGTTATCGTACCAAGTGGGTTGCGCAATCAAAAAATATCCAGCTGTTTTTACAAATATTGCAACAACGCATAGTTTTGCCGATGCGTATTTAAGTAAAACACCATGGAATTTGGAGGAAATGCCACCATTGATACGAGATCGACCGAAATAAATCGATCACGACATTTTGATGGCCACTGCTTTATTTCCAACAACAAGCAGGGCAGACTTTATGGAATTTAATCGATTACATTGAGGTTATTTTAATTGAAATGTAGCCAAATAAACCAATTAATAAATTATTGGTGTTTTATTGCCAAATTAAGCCCAAAATTGTCTTCAATTGATTCAAAGTTTGAGAGTCACTGGAATATTATTGTAACATAGTCAACTTCAGAGAAGGTGTGGTAGAAATAAGTTGGCGTAGAAATTTTGACAGTCACTGCTTTATCTGTGATTATTTGAAATAATAAGCATGGCCAACTGAGGAAACTAATCGATTAAATTTTTTTATTTAAATAAATTACCACCAAATAATAAACAAATTAATAATTCATTTGTTTTTTATCTGTAAATCGATTAAAATTACTCTAAATTGACTGAAAATGTAATTAATTGATTAGAATTTATTAATTATGACTTCAAAGTTACTTACCAGTGGCGTGCTAACCCCTAGATTTACAATATTTCCTAACCATTATGAACTTTGAATAACTTAATTGCGCAATAATTTGAACAACAAATCAAAAATTCGTGCAAAATTACTGAATTCTGATCAATTTATTGCGAATTTAATTGAAAATAAATCGTCTTGAATCGAGGCTAGCAGAAAGTTTGAAAGTCACTGGAATACTAGTGACCTAGTAACATATCTAGTAATTTTCGTATAACCAACCTTGTAAAAATTAAAATCGAATTTAAACAATATTAGCGCTTTTAATTGATTAATTATTAATTTGATGATTGTCATTTATACATTTTCAGCGCAAAATTCTCACTTTTCTCGAATTTATTCGATAATTGTCGCAAAATTATTGCTTTTCTTCTAGTAGTTTATTTGTTTAAAGTTGGCGACATTTTGTTTTGGCAACAAGCGTTCGGCATTTGTTCCGACAATTTCAATTGCGCTTAAAAATAATTAATTGTTGTTAATTACACGTAAATTTCAATAAAAATAATGGCGGTAAGTTATTAATTAATAATTTATTGAAAATTATTCTAAATTATGTAATAAAATTTGATAATTATCGATTTATAATTGACATAACCTCAAATTTTCTTTCAGGTTGCAACCGGTGTGAAAATGCCCGAAGTTCGGGAAACTACCCGTATCGAACGAATTGGCGCCCATTCCCATATCCGGGGCCTTGGTTTAGACGAAAGTTTGGAAGCTAGACATGTAATTTTGTTAAAATTGAAAATTTGATAAAATTTGAGGTTATGTTGTTTGTATAGGTGTCCCAAGGGATGGTAGGCCAAGTATCGGCGCGTAGAGCTATCGGTGTTGTTTTGCAAATGGTGCGCGAGGGGCGTATAGCCGGACGGGCGGTTCTACTAGCCGGACAACCGGGTAAAATTGAAATTATCGACCAAACTTTGTTATTTTTCTTGATTCTATTTTATAGGTACGGGCAAGACTGCTCTGGCTACCGCTTTGGCTGCGGCTCTAGGTCACGATACCCCATTCACTAGTATGTCCGGATCCGAGATTTATTCGTTAGAAATGAGTAAAACTGAGGCGTTAACTCAGGCAATTCGGAAGAGTATCGGAGTTCGAATAAAGTCAGTATTAGGGTTAATTTTTTTGGTTGTTGATTGTTTTATTTTAGGGAAGAGAGTGAGATTATTGAGGGTGAAGTAGTTGAGGTACAAATCGAACGGCCGGCTACCGGTGTTGGTACAAAAATCGGTAAATTAATCCTTAAAACTACCGAAATGGAGACCGTTTATGATTTGGGTGGTAAAATGATCGATAGTATTTTAAAAGAGAAAGTCCAATCGGGTGATGTGATAACCATTGATAAGGCAACAGGTAAAATAACTCGATTAGGACGTTCATTTACCCGTGCTCGTGATTATGATGCTACCGGACAACAAACAAGATTCGTCCAATGTCCTGAGGGGGAATTACAGAAACGTAAAGAAGTCGTCCATACGGTGACTTTACATGAAATTGATGTTATTAATAGTCGTACACACGGTTTTTTGGCGTTATTCTCGGGTGATACCGGCGAGATTAAACCGGAAGTACGGGAACAAATCAATGGGAAAGTAGCCGAATGGCGTGAAGAAGGCAAAGCTGAAATGATACCGGGTGTTTTATTTATTGATGAAGTTCATATGTTGGATATTGAATGTTTTTCGTTTTTGAATCGTGCGCTTGAAAATGATATGGCACCTATTGTTATAATGGCAACAAATCGTGGTATAACTCGTATACGTGGTACCAACTATAAATCACCACATGGTATACCGTTAGATCTGCTAGATCGTATGATAATCGTACAGACACAGCCTTACGATGAGAAGGAATTGCGTGAAATTTTGAATATCCGTTGTGAAGAGGAGGATTGCCAAATGAGCGATAATGCTTTGACTGTATTGACGCGTATATCGAAAGAGACATCATTACGATACGGTATGCAATTGATTATGACATCGAGTTTGATTGCCAAGAAACGTAAAGCACCAGAAGTTGACGTTGAGGATATTAAACGAGCCTATCAGTTATTCTTCGATGAAGGTAGATCTGTACAATTTTTAAAAGAATATCAACAGGAATTTATGTTTAATGAAGAAGATAATGTCGAAAGTATGGACACTGTTTAAACTCCATTTCTTATTTTTTACTATTAATAAAATTAATAATTAAAATATTGGGCTATATTTAACCTAACTGCCATTACCGATTTACCGTCAACTTAACCCATTTTAAATTGACTATTCTATCATTTTTAACTATTTGTGGTCGATAATTAAGCCGATTGTAGTAATCTTCTGCAAAGACTGTATAAAATTGCGATACTTTTGCCGGAAGTTTTTTAAAATTGCGCTAAAATACCTACTACCTCGCCTCGTTTTGTATACCTCGGTAATATAATGTAAATTGCTCCACAATTTACTGAATGTAACATTTATTAATGCAGTTTTAAATATACAGGGTGACCGAAAGGATCCGCATAATGCAAATAACTTTTTTATTTATCGAAATTTAGAAAAACGCCGAGACAGGAAACTTTTTATTTTTTAATTATTTTTTTGTGGCTGAGTCAAAATGACTATCAGTTACCATCGCGAAGAAATGGCATCATCATCAATTTTTTTTAATTAGAACCCCCATTTTTTAATTTTTTTTTCTGGAAGAACATATTTTTCTGCGTTCAGACATGTAAAAATTGTAGGTGGTCACATAAGAAAATTTTTGAGAAAAAAATTCTTAAAGTTTCCAAGATTTTCAGTCATCACAATATCCATGCATCAGCATGGCATACGCAAAACACAATAGCTTTGACTAAGCATTGCAAGCATTGAATTTTTAAAGGATCAAGTAGGCATGTGTGTCAAATTTTTGACATACATAAAAATGGCTGACGCAAATGCCAAAAAATGGAATCTGTAAATTAAATGACGGATTCTTATAGAGGCAAGAAGAAAAACTGAATTGATTGTTTTTAAAATTTTACATACAGTTAAACCTTTAATAACTCATTATATACTTGTTCATTTTAGCTTAAGAGTGTCATGTCTGGATTAAGGGGGGGAGGGGGGGGCAAATAGGCTAAAGCCCATTTCCGTGATTTCAGGGTCTCGATTTCGATTTTGGACTTTGGTTGCAACTAATTAATCCTTAAAATATGCTACAATCTTCTTTTCAAATTGTTTCATTTACCGAGGTCCCCCCAGACCCATAGCCCCCAGGGGTTCGAAAGCTCAATTCAATCTAACAAATTCGCAGATGCAGACTTTCAAACTGTAGATGATAAATCAAATTTTCTATTACAATTCTATTACATCAATTTTACATCATTACAAAATAGATTTAATAAATGGAAGTAAATTTATTTTACAAAATTTATCAAAATTTAATTTTATAACAAAAAAAAATTTAAACATACACAAATTTACAAAAATAAAAAATCAGAAGAATGCTAACGTATCTTGTAATGATGGTTGATTATGGAGACAGAACAAGAAATCAACTGGAAGTCTGTGATTTATTTAATACAACACATCCAGATAAACCTCCAATTACTCAGTCTACTGTCAGCCATATTTTAAAAAAGTACAATGAATTTGGTAATTAAGAGATTTACCAAAAAGAGGACGTAAAAGCATAGATGAAGAGCGAAAACTGAACATTATGTTAGAAGTAGAAAACAATCCACATGTATCTACCAGACAGATAGTATTGAATAATGATGTTAGTCAAAGTACTGTTCAGCTATTTTTGAAGAAACAAAAAATGCACGCTTATAAAGTGCAATTGATTCACGAACTTTTAGATGATGATTTTGATCGACGCTTGGAATTTTGTTAACAATTGATGATATATTGCGACGAATTTTTTTTTTAATAATTTCAAATATTTTCAGACGATTATACTTTCATTTAAACGAAACAGTAAAACGCTATAATTGTCGTTACTAGTCAAAAGACAAAAATCCTATTTGGACACATATTGCACATAAGCAATACCCCCAAAAACAATTTTTTGGGGCAGCAGTGAGGGTTTCTTTTAAATAGCTTTTTTGAATCATGATGCAAAATGATTTCAATGATTAAAAGATACAACTGAAGTCTAAGGTATACCTAAATAGACCAAGAAATATAGACGAGCTTAGGTTTAGAATCCGTGAAGAGATAGATATAGAAGTAGTTGAACACTTATTTGGTAGTATGAAGCAAACTTATAGGCCGAAAGATCATTGGCCCGTATTTCTTTGAAGAAAATCTGACTGCAGAGCGTTATTTAGAATTCTTGTGTGACGAGTTACTCCCAGTCTTGGCTGCTTTATTTCCAAATACTGATAACATAATCTTTTTTCTGTATTTATCTGAAAAAGAAATAAATATACAGTTGAACAATTTAAAGGTCCTTAAAACTCAATCTTTGCATTGGTTACCATATTAAATTAGATGTTCAAATTGCCTCCCACGAACAATTTGGCAGTGTCCAATTCTGTAATACACACTTCTAATAGCACGTTCAACTACTTCTGGTGGTATTATCTCTATCTCTTCACGGATTTTAGCTTTCAGCTCTTCTATATTTCTTGGTCTATTTAGGTATACCCTAGACTTCAAGTGGTCCCACAAGAAGAAATCTAACGGTGTTAGGTCAGGAGATCTTGGGGGCCACTCAATTTGTCCTCTCCTGCCAATCCATTTTCTTCGGAAGGAATCATTTAAAAAGTCCCTCACTGCTGCCCTAAAGTGTGGTGGTGCACCATCTTGTTGAAACCATATATTCGGTGCTGGTAAATCCGGATTATTATTGTTTGGAAATAAAACAGCCAAGGCTGGGAGTAACTCGTCACGCAAGAATTCTAAATAACGCTCTGCAGTCAGATTTTCTTCAAAGAAATACGGGCCAATGATCTTCCGGCCAATCATTCCTGCCCACACATTAATTTTTTGGGGGTACTGTTTATGTTCAGATAGTGTCCATTCGGGTTTTTCTCGACACCAGTAACAACAATTATGGCGATTTACTATTCCATTTAAATAAAATGTAGATTCGTCTAAAAATATTCAAAATCGTGGTCAATTACCTTGCTAAATAAAAGTAATACTGGCTTAAGTACCAGAAAAAACAACGTGATCTAAAAAAAGTGGATTTTCGTTGCAATATATCATCAATTGTTCACAAAATTCCAAGCGTCGATCAAAATCGTCATCTAAAAGTTCGTGAATCAATTGCACTTTATAAGCGTGCATTTTTTGTTTCTTCAAAAATAGCTGAACAGTACTTTGACTAACATCATTATTCAATGCTATCTGTCTGGTAGATACATGTGGATTGTTTTCTACTTCTAACATAATGTTCAGTTTTCGCTCTTCATCTATGCTTTTACGTCCTCTTTTTGGTAAATCTCTTACATTACCAAATTCATTGTACTTTTTCAAAATACAGCTGACAGTAGACTGAGTAATTGGAGGTCTATCTGGATGTGTTGTATTAAATAAATCACAGACTTCCAGTTGATTTCTTGTTCTGTCTCCATAACCAACCATCATCAAGATTTCAATTCGTTCCTTCTCTGTGAGATGCGCCATTTTTATTAAAAATTGTGTCAAAAATTAAATATGCGCCTACTTGATCCTTTAAAAATTCAATGCTTGCAATGTTTAGTCAAAGGTATTGTGTTTTGCGTATGCCATGCTGATGCATGGATATTGTGATGACTGAAAATCTTGGAAATTTTAAGAATTTTTTTCTCAAAAATTTTCTTATGTGACCCCCTACAATTTTTACATGTCTGAACGCAGAAAAATATGTTCTTCCAGAAAAAAAATTAAAAAATGGGGGTTCTAATTTAAAAAAGTTACCGATGACGCCATTTCTTCGCGATGGTAACTGGTAGAGTCGTTTTGACCCAGCCACAAAAAATTAATTAAAAAATAAAAAGTTACCTGTCTCGGCATTTTTCAAAATTTTGATAAATAAAAAAGTTATTTGCATTATGCGGAACCTTTCGGTCACAGTGTATGAATCAATTCACGACACCTAGAACGTTTTCAAACGGCGCGATAGCGATACAATATATTGTACGCAATACATAGTAACTAATTTTCACACGATATGTTATTGCTGCAATAAATAGTACAATAAAAAATGCCATGTTGTCAAGTGCCTTAGTCCAGTTGTAGCTATCATGGAAAGTAGACGTAGAGTTTTACTGCTCGCTCTTTTGAATCGAAGAAGAAATAAATTAATGAAAAAACGTGCAAAAAATCGACAGTATTGGATTCACCCTCTCTTACAAACAAGATATATGGATGGTGCATTTTATACGCTTTTCGAAAAATTACTCGATCATGAAGAAAAATTTTTCAATTATTTTCGAATGAGCCCAGCAACCTTCAATTTCTTAGTTCATCGTTTAACAGATTTCATACGCAGAGCAGACACAACTATGCGATTAAGTGTACCGCCGACAGAAATGCTTGCAGTCACATTAAGGTAATATTATTATTTATTGTATTATTTAATGTAAATAAATCAAATCAAAAATTTTTTGCAAACATATTTATATTAGAAAAAAAGAGAAATTATAACCGCTCGTATCGAGGCTCGACCATATATATTAGATTCTGATATTCTTCATTAGGGCCTCCTCCATATGACGAGTATGATGATATAGATGGATTACTGGATGGAGGTCTTAGACGGTCTCGTATTCTGATTTTTAATTTCTTGGATTAACCTCATAACACCTATACGAAATGTTAATTTCTGATCTTCATTAAACTTTTTAACATACGGTGTTATAGAGGCAAAAAAACCTGCATCTTCCTGTATATCTGTTGATGGTTGAACAGTTGCTTCCAAAGCTTTCAAAATCGCCATATCTGTTGCATCAACCGTTGATGTATTTGGTCGTTTTATAGAACTTCTAGAACAACATCTTGATGTTGTTGCTTTCGTCACTTTATCAGAGGACGTTTGACTTAAATCTTCATCTTCACTGTGTTGGTTTTCCCCATCATCACATAGACTTGATATCGTATCATCTTTTTGGAAGATCTTCATGAGAAATTGTAACTGTTCAAAGTAAATGTATTTTTTTGTCCGTTTGTCGCCACTTTTTTTTCTCAATGATAGTGCAAATGCATCACGGATATGTTTCCATTTGTCACTGATTGCTTTTCCTAAAAATATAATATACAATATTACTGACAACAATACTTGTAAATTACCAATGCTAATATTTTTGTTTATTTGTAGATATTTGGCTAGTGGAAACACATTCACGGATTTACACTACAGTTATCGCTTGGGTATTTCCACCATAAGTGAAATTGTGAGTTTAGTTTGTCAACAGATTTGGCAAAATTTAAAAGAAGAATATTTAGGAAAGCCCTCTCAACAACAGTGGTTAAACATAGCAGCAAATTTCCAAAGTATGTCACATTTTCCACATTGTATTGGAGCTGTTGATGGAAAGCATATACGTGTTCAAAAATTTCGACATAGTGGATCCATGAACCTCAATTATAAGCAATATTTCTCTATAGTTTTAATGGCAGTTGCAGATGCTGATTATAAGTTTGTTTACGTGGATATTGGAGCACATGGGAATGATTGTGATTCTTCAATATTTCAACAAACTGTCTTTTGGAAAAAAATGCAAAATGGTTCCCTAAATATTCCTGATCGAGCCCCATTACAACAGAATATTGTTTTACCTTTTGTTTTGGTTGGGGATGAAGCCTTTGCCTTACATAAAAATTTACTGCGACCGTTTGGAGGACACAATCTTAATGTAACAAAAAACATTTTTAATTATCGTTTAACCAGAGCTCGCAGGTTTGTGGAGTGTGCATTTGGTACATTAGCAAACAAATGGAGAATTTTGCACAGAGCATTAAATGTATCGAAAGAACTTGCCAAAGATTTAGTCAAAGCTGCTATCATTTTACATAATTTGGTTCGTGAGAGAGATGGTTTGCATCCAAGTGATATGTATATTGGTGTAAACACTAAAGGACTACAAAATATATCCCAAAGCACAAGTATTAGGGGTGGAAAACATGCAAATGATATAAGAGACGAATTTGCAAATTACTTTATGAGCTCAACAGGGTCTTTACCTTGACAAATGGCAAAAATATAGTTTGGAAATAATTTATGAACTTTATAAATATAACTAACATTGAAAATCTTACCTGTTGTTACTTTCTCAATTTCGTCCAAGTTTTCATAATTTTCTATAAGAAAATTATAAACCTCCACCCATGCTTTTGCTTTTTTTATTTTATTTTTATACTCCTCGCATGTTTTATCCCAAATACACGGTCTTTGTTCAACTAATTCTATTAAATCTAGCGGATCATATGTATATTTCACTGTTTTGGACATTGTGATCCGTATTCAGTAGAAACAACAGCACAATAAACGTCTTACAACAATGGACGATTGATTCTTGACTAATTCTTGCAATAATCGTCGAGCCGTGTGAAAATAAACATACACTTGTTACAGTTTCTGCAACGGCAGCAATAAAATATTGTGCGATATCTGTAGAACATATTGCGTGTCTCTGCAATATCGCGCTATTGCAACCATATAATATATCGCACCGTGTACGTGTGAAAACGAATGATTTAAAAGCACGTATTTTGATGCACAGCAGTATTGCTGTTTTTTATTGCTTGCAATATATTGTTCCGTGTGAAAACGCTCTTATGCTTTAGTTACATAGTGTCGTGAATTGATTCACACATTTAAAACTACATTAATAAATGTCACATTCAGTCAAGTGTGAAGCAATTTACTACACTGCGTTACCGAGGTATACAGCAGTGGAATTATGAAATCTCACTCGCAACGAAGTGGCTGTCATTTCGTTAAAATATAGGTTAGGTTCGTTCGAGTCGAAGGAAATGGAAGCGTATAGTCGAAGTGAGCACCGCGCTGAGCTATTGTTGCGAGGGTAATTGAGTGTAAAAACGACATTCCTCTTCGAAGTTACTAGGCATCAAGGGAAATTTCCCATCGTACTTCTCGAAGGAATAGCTCACGGTCTAAATGCATTGCGGACCGGGTCTCTCGATCGTTCTATCTTCTTCTATATTATAATAAATTTATATGCGCTTCCTTTTTTAATTATGAATTATGGAAATAAACTTTAAGTTACTATTTTTTTTTCAAAAACTATACAAAATTTGATCAAAAGTAACTTTACATTACAGAGAAAACATTCATAGAAACTGTAATTGAATAATTTTTCAATTACAAATTTTCTTAGGAAAATTTACAATTTTGAAAATTATCTGTACTGGAATCTTTATTTCCATTAATTGTTCTAATTGAAGACAAAATAATGTTAAAACTACATAAAAATAATACAAAATTTGAAAAATACGAATAATATATGTTAAATTAATAGGTGCAAATTATTCAGATTTAGCCGCGCACTCTTAAAATTTGTGCATTTCTTCGAAAATCGCTTTCAAAATCTCAAATTTTGGCGAACATAGCCGACAGAAGATTTATTTAAGCTCCGCTCAGTTCGAAGGGTCTTGTGAGAAGGTGCCATGAAGTAAACGCAACGTACAAATACACAAAATTCTAAATACGCAAGTCTGACAACAAGAAAACAGCGCGATTTTAAAATTTTTTAAGCAATAAACAATCTTGTCTATTTTGATTTACTTTTATAGTTAATATTAATTAATCATAATTAATTTATTAATGTTGGTAAAATTTTATATTCATTATGGACAGAAATAAAATCTGATATTTAACAATAATCAATTGGTAATTTATTACTTAATTTTTCTGATAAAAATAAAAATACACGGAGTGTCTAAAGAAATTTTTATTATTAGTTTATATTTATTATTATTATTCAAACAAAAATAATAGAATTTCCCAAATAAATATTTATTTAAAAAATAAATAATAAAAAAATACAATAGTAATGACAGATTAAAAAAAAATTGCAAACATTTGGAAATTACTGAACGGCACCAAAGTGAACAAACAGTATGTTTAAATAATTTATTTCCGCGCTATTTGTACAAACAAACAAGCATTTGCTCGAAAGTTCGCATGTGTTCGAATAATTCAATCAAATGGACTTAGAAACGAAAATTGCCGAATGTCTCTGCGGGATATCATTACCCCCTGCTAGTTCGAAGGGAAATCGTTGTCGCACCGGCCTCGAAATCGTTTTCGCATCGAAATTCGTAGTGAGATTTCATAATTCCACTGCAGAATTACGGGGCAAAGGTATATAGGTATATGTTGATGGATTTTTAAAATTTGCTTACCAAAATTAGGTTTATCCGGCATTGTCCAGAGATATGGAGTAGGCAGAATACGCATCAAGCTGCGCCAACTGGCTAAAATTAAAGGCCGCCATTTTGCGGGTTTGTCAAAGGGGCAAATTAGAACGTTTTTTCAAGAATTCATTTTGCATATCCAAAAATTAATAAAATGGTGTTTACAAAAAATAATATAGTCGATAAGAAAATATTCACAGTTTATCAGTAAAAAATATGTATTTTTTGTTTAACTTTTGTTAGAGTTATTCAAATTGTTACAATAAATAAAATGTACAATTTTCTACATGTATTCCCAATATTTGAACAAAAGTTCGAAATTGACATTTCACTGATCTAATTTTCAATGAAAACCTTTCTTAAAACTCGATATTTTGAAATTTTTTCGATGTATTGATTTTTTGAGTTTATTAAGTCCCGTTTTTAATTTTCTGCCAGTTTTCACCAATATATAGGCAATATCGTATTTATCGTATTTGATACTGAAAACATAATTTTTCTTGAATATATGTTCTAAAAAATATTTTACAAAAAAATTAATACCCATTAGTTAAAATCGTGTTTCTATTGATGACTAAGTAATATTATTTTATTCAACTTCCTTCTAATTAAGAGACCTTGTATTTTAGCTGAATATCAGAATATTTCTTCCCCCTTTTCTAATAAAATCTTCGTCAGAAAGCACAAAGAACAAACAACTTCATTCGTTGATCACGTCCATGTTTCGATGTTGTTCTTCAAAATCTGTAGCCATGCTTTTAATGGAGATCCAGATCGAGGAAAACTAAAATATTAATGCAATTGTAAAGCGTGTAGGTCAAATGAGTTTTTTTTTCATTGTTTTTAAACACGTGTAAATAACAAATACTTACGTAAGAGAAGATATTCTCTCAGGCTTAAATCTTCTACTATTAGTATATCCTTGTACAGAACAGTAGATTTTCTCACAATTTAATGTTTTTTTTACAAATCTACAAACTAAATAACGGTTTTCAACTATGAACACCTTACTTGTTTACGTTTTTTGACACAACGACCCGCAAAATGGCAACCACCATGCCGTTCCATTAAAATCGGATGCGCAGTGGTCGAAGATTATTCTCCCTACTCCATATCTCTGGTTTACTCCATGGGACCTTCTCACAAGACCCTTCGAACTGGGCGGAGCTTTAATAAATCTTCTGTCGGCTATGTTCGCCAAAATTTGAGATTTTGATAGCGATTTTCGAAGAAATGCACACATTTTAAGAGTGCGCGGCTAAATCTGAATAATTTGCACCTATTAATTTAACATATATTATTCGTATTTTTCAAATTTTGTATTATTTTTATGTAGTTTTAACATTATTTTGTCTTCAATTAGAACAATTAATGGAAATAAAGATTCCAGTACAGATAATTTTCAAAATTGTAAATTTTCCACACACACACACACAAACACACACACACATCAAGCTAAAAACTTCAAAAATGTGTTCAGGGACCTCAAAACGTAAAGATCTGGTGAAATCTCGAATTCGAAATTTTGGTCCGAAACTAACAACTTCCCTACCCTCCGGTCGGGGAAGTTAAAAAAAGGAAGCGCATACAAATTTATTATAATATAGAAGGAGATAGAACTATCGAGAGACCCAGCTCGCAATTCATTTAGACCATGAGCTATTCCCTCGAGAAGTACGATGGGAAATTTCCCTTGATGCCTAGTAACTTCGAAGAATGTCGGTTTTACACTCAATTACCCTCGCAACAATAGCTCAGCGGGGTGCTCACTTCGACTATACGCTTCCACTTTCCTTCGACTCGAGCGAACCTAACTTATATTTTGACGAAATGACAGCCACTTCGTTGCGAGTGAGATTTCATAATCAGGGGGTTGGTGACGAGTGTTGTACCCGCCATCTTTGTATTATGACAAGTGGCATAGAAATGGCGACAAAATAAATTTTAGGGGGAAATTCAAAATTACATGTTATTGAATTGCAATAATAATATAATGGAAAATTAAAATAGAAAATTTTGAGCAATATATTGAAATAATTAAATATAAAACAAATATACAGAACAATACAACCAAATAAATGCGTAAATTGATGTAAAAAGGTACATGAAAATATAACAATACAACAAATACACATGTAAGTGAAAATTACAACGTACACATTGTAACAAACTTTTTAACAATTAACAATCAACAACAATACAAGCACAATAATCAGTCTCAAAATTTCACAACACAACCAAATGAATGTGTAAATTAATTTGAAAATATAGCAAAGCGATCAAATGAACATGCAAGTGAAAATCACAAAGTGCACATAATTAACAGCCAAATTTTTCCAAAATCTTTAACAATTAACAAGAATCAACAACAATATATGCACAATAATAAGTGTCAACGTTTTACAAAACAACCAAATTAATTTGAAATTATAATAAAGCGATCAAGTGTACATGCAAGTGAAAATCACAAAGTGCACAGCAATTTTTTTGAAGGCTGCACAAAGACAAATGCCCATACGAGCAGATAAATTAATAAATAATCTATAGCGAAAAGTTAAGGTACTGCAATACCAATAACTGAAACGTTATTGATGTTGCAATATCCGAACTTTTCGCTGCATCCTCCTCGAACCTGTTCGGGACTTCAGATCGTTGATGAAGCGCTTGCAGTACCATGGCAGACCGATACAACAAACAGCCTTCACAATACACTATCCACGAAAAACCCACTTGCTCACTAAGAGTGACAGCTAACTTCTTCTGAAGCCCTGTATCCTGCAATCGACTTGGCAGCAGTTCCTCTATCAGGGTCATCGCATGAACAACCGCAATAGCTAACTTTTCCGATGGAAAAGTTAGCCACGGCTGATCATTTGATATGTCCTTAAATGCAATATACTGATTGCACGGAAGAAAAGCATCAGAAGTTAGAATGTCTGCATTTTGTGCAATCACTCTTAGCAAGATTTTTCCGAGTAATGCTGCCACTAACATAAGCAACAGAAAGGCTTTTCACATTGCCAGCTAAAACATCTTGTGTTACTTTGATGACAATATGGTCGTTATTTACTGAAACGCCTATGCTAGTGACCTCATTGTCGTTTTGCGCCGCATTTCCCTCCTGTTCCAGGTTAAAAAAGCTTTGCAAATTGCTTAAAAGTTCCAAATCATCTGCTTCGCAATTAGTCCCATGCAACTTCTCGCGAAGCAAGCCATTCATAATTTGGATTTTTCAACTGCTGCATGGTGAGGTTGTCGTTGTTGCCACATCCTGAACGAATAGCCCCGAACAAATTTTCGAGGGGATCTTGATTTAATGACCTCAAATTCAGCTCGTTGAACCCCTTTTGCCGGACAGTAGACCATACCCCCTTAACAGCATTGATTGTTATTAACCATCCATTCTAAAAGAATAATAATCAATACACCGATCTAATACAACAATATAATCAATATAAAAAGTAATGTTAAACTATGTGACGGAATACCTGTGAAAGGGGTCGACGTGTCACGCCTACAAATTTCCAGTTTTCAAAAGTTTTGTAAGCCTCGCCCCAGAACTTCATATGGGGTGATGTTTCTGTGAGCGATATTCTCAAAGCTGAAACATATAATTCTATGTAAATATTTGGTATCATATTGGTTGAATTATTTCGGACAAAAACGAACGAACCGCAACAAATACACGAAAACAAAAATCAAAAACAATTTGTCATGTTTTTGCTCGTGTATGTTTTACCGCACACACTGGTCAATTCACGTGTTCATTGTCACTCATTGGTGTTCGTCTGTTGCATGTGGACTATTGACATTGTACTCACCGTACAATGAAGAGGCATTGAAACTATCAAATAAATCGTTCAGAAACATCACCAATGTTGAAGTTCTGGCGGCAAAAAATCTGCAAATGATTTTTGCTTGAAAATTATCTCTATAAATTTTTTATTCTACAACTTACTAACTGAAATCAACTTTTCCAAAAAAGCGGCCACAGATTGACTCAATAGTTGAGCAGCTAATGATACTTTCATTGCAGATTGCATCAGTGGTGCCATGTGTTTTGTTATTTTTTTAAGAACCTACAAAATAAATATTCTAAATATCAAGATAAAAGTCACACTTTTAATGTAATACTTGAAATCCAGGCCGCTGATTTTTATCCATCTCAAATGTTTGTTCGATATGGGTCCAACGAGCTGTGAGGTCGACAATGCTGTTGGCAACGGTTGAGGGGAATTAGATAGGATATTTACGGAAAAGGTTAGGTGTACATTTTAGGAGGTGTGGGGGATCGAAAATAGTAAAAATTTTACTATCTCCGTGGACGAAGAAAGGACGAGAAACGGTAGAACCCATTTTCTGAAGGGTGCTGACGTTAGCTGCTCCCATGTCACATATGGTGGCAACTATAGGAACACCGACATGCAGCAGTGAGTCAATTATCTCCAGAATAATGGGCTCCAAGTCCTCCGAACGAATACTTCCTTGTGTGAACTAGAAAGCAACAGGTTGCTCTCACTTCCGCACAACATCTTGGACCATGAAAGCAAGGGCATAATTGACAATCTTGCCTCCCCTACCCAAGTTCACAAGGTCTACCATGCCATCGAAATCATCCAAAGAATATGCTTCCTTATCGACATTTCGTCAAAAACAAGGGAGCACATGTGTTCTTCTTTTAATGGGGCGAGGCACCTACCAAGGTGTTAGAATAGACGGTTAAGCGATTTCGGAAAGGGAAGAGCGAGTAATCCCCTGAGTAAGGCATAAGTAGCAGGACTTTTTTTTAAGAAGGGACAATGCCGTAACCTTTTCTTGAATTGTCCATCTTCTGCCTCGTGGGCGGCGTTTCGCAACTTTCAGTTGAGATAGTAAAAATAAACTCGATCTTGCCTGTACGTTTTTAAATATATTCTCGCTGATGGAGTAAATCATCAGCGTTAGAAAGATCTTTGATACGATTTCGATATTGCCGCGCCTTGGATTTTAATTCACGAATATATGGCTGTTTATTTTTCAGTGTACGAACCAACAGCCTTTCTCGCGGATGACTAGTAGTCGTACACTGAGAAGATAGACAATTTTGAGAGGAAGTACTAGCATTAGAATTAGACAATTGAGGAACATTGGCGATGGGAATTACTGAGGGAAACGAAGATGGGACAATGCAGGAGTGGACTGAGGAATGGGAATCGCATTGCGGTTCAGAATCTGGCTTTGTGAATAGGTGTACGATTCCGACTGCATTTTTTTACGACGATAGAAACTTGGATCTTTATTTTTCAAACCAAGTGCTTCAATGCAAGTTTGAAATCTGAAAAACAAGATTAACTAATAAAACTTTATTTTACACCACTGGGGAAAAATCGTTTCTTGTAAGGATTCATAGAAGGGTCCTTGGAGATCATTTGAGCAAAATTTGAACCTCGTAGCTTGTAGGAAAATTGGTGAAAAATTACTTTAATCGGAAAATGTTGCGATCGACTTCTTTGTAAATTTTACATTAAATGATCTACAGCGACATGACGATCTGTGGAAAACAGTTTATTCTCATTTTTCTTCATGAAATCCTGGAAAAATAGAAAAAATTTGTTTTCCAAGATCGATTATGAATGGAAAGGTCATTAGCTACTATCAGGTGTTTACTACGTTTACATCTAAGGGAAACATTGTTTACGATAATTCTGTGTCCGGTATCTTTGTTTTCTCCTTTAATACAATTAATACGTTAACAATAAAAGTCAGTTGTTGTTATGATATCAATGTTAAGGATTTTCTCTTCGATTTAAAAGTGGTGAACTTCGTTCGTTCATGATCGATCCTGGAGAACATTTTTTTTGTTTTTCCGGGATTTTTAGAGGAAAAATGAAAAAAAACTATTTTGCTTGAATCTTTTCATAATAATTATTTGTTTGGGATATGTTTTAGGTTGGCCAAGATCGCACAAGCGGTTTTTCACCAATTTCCCAAGTAGCTGCGAGGTTCAAATTGTGGTAAAATGATTCCCAAGGGGCCCTCCTATAGATCCTTAAAATATTTTACAAATCCCTTGTCAAATGATGGGAGTTTCCATATAAACTGTATACTTTTACGTGAAACAAGGGGCTATAGTTCAAGTTTCTTTGTGGTGATTTATGTAAACTTTTTGCACAAATAAAGCAATCAAGTTATCAATCACCCGCCCTCTTAAATAGAAAATATATTCTTTCACAATCAGTCGCTCATTTTACTTAAAATAAGAAAATAGAATGCTCTAACTCGTATATAGGAGATTGATGGAACAATGAAAATATTTTGTAGAGGTTGTTCAGGTGGGAGAACATCTGTATATCAAATTTCAGAAACTTCCATCAATTAAAACTTCTTATACTTTTAATAGGCCACCTTCTTGGCTCACTCTGTATGGTTTGGTACAGTAATTTTCGAAAATATTATAATTATTGAAAAAAAAACATGTGAATATTTTTAATTCATGACTAAAGTAGGCAGAGTACCATGAAACAATTGTTTATATGATATCCAAGAATACCATCAAGGCACATTGAAAATTGTAGAAGATACAGACCTGTTCAACAAAGTTGTAAAAGACTGTGGGTATACTCACAATCAGTCGAGCGCGATAATTTTAAAAAAAGGTAAAAATACGAAATCTCATGTCAACTACCCTAGCACGGAGTAATTGTCTACGTTTATTTTGAAATTTTCGCAAAAAAGGGTACATTTTTTATAATTGCCGCCACTCAAGCGTCACAGCTTTTCGAAATATCCAAATCGTATATTACAAACAAAACCAACTTTGTCAAATATCTTTTCTAGGCGACGGTAAAATATTTACCACCCTTTCTAGATTTTAAAAAATATAGCGCCCCTTACAAACATACCGACCACCTACTTAAATTCCCAAAACAAAAGAATGGGAGAATTTTGGTGGAGTTGCCTCAAAATGTTTCAAGGTCGCACCTCACCTTTAAATCTTTTCTGTAAGTTTTCAAATGCAATTGCGTAAGGAATGGTTCGTTTCTGGTTCTCATAAACCTGGGTGATAAAACTCATAGATAAACTGTTACAACAATTTGTCTATGTCGAGGAAGTACCCTAGAATGTCGGCAAGTTTATTAAAGGAAATTGTAAATTACTGTCTTGGGGGTTGTTCGACACACATGTTTATCGCTGGCTATCACCTGCACCCTTGTTTGCATCGTCATCCAACAAAGAATTTTTAAAATACTGAGTGTCGAATGCCTCTCTTTCGCTTTTTTTTTTAATTTCACAATCTAATAGTTCAATTTCCATCTGCACATTTAAAAATTCATCATCCAAATGCTATGGGATTTGGAAATGTGTTTCTTAAGAGCCTACAGTACATCTGTTTTGATTTGGCGGCTGAAAAATGCCAATATTTATAATTCGATAAAATCCAACGGCTTTTAATGATTCAAACGAAATTAGAAAGTTGATAAAAGATTGAAAAATTCGATCTCATTGCTACAATTTGAAAGATGAACTTTCGTTCGATATCTCGTTTAAAAGCTTATACAAAAAAGGAGGAAATGAAGAAAAATGGCAAATTCGGAAAATCAGAAAAGTTATGCGAAAAATTTCCAAAGAGTATATTCAGGTGTTATTTTCACATAATAAACATGATTATTTTGCACCAAAACATTACAATTTACAACAAATTTAATTAGCTGTAAGTTGTCATATTTGTTGGAAACTCCTTGAAAATTCGTCCGATTTGGAAACGCCTGTGACTGACTGTAGTGCGGCCAAATAGTGTAGTAGCAAGATGCATTATCTTTGTCAGATGGTATAAGATCGAGCACTTTACTGAAATCTACGGAATGTTTCAGGCCGGACGATAAGTTCTTATGCTGCCATTATTTGGTGAGCAATTTGGAAAATTGGATTTATAGAATATCTTTTGAGCAAAATTTAAACTTCTTAGCGCCTTGAGAAACTGGTGAAAAACCGCTTTAATCAGAAAATGTTGAAATCGACCTCTTTGTAAATTTGACACTAAATGATTTACAGTGATATGACGATCTGTAGAAAATAATTTTTCTTCGCGAAATACTGCAAAAACAGAAAAATGTGTTTTCCGAGATCGATCACTATCAGCTGTTTACTACTTGCAAATCGAAGGGGGAACATTGTTTACATTATCTCAGTGTGTTCTTTCTCAAAAAAAATCCCTGACATTGATTACAATTGCAGTGTACGTGACTTTTATTGAATACGTATTAATTGTAATAAAAGGAAGAACAAAGATACCGAACACAGAATTATTGTAAACAACGTTTCCCCTTAGGTTTAAAAACGGTTTTTCACCAATTTTCCGAGGAGCTACGAGCCTCCAAAATGATCTCCAAGGGCCCTCCTATAAATGCTTAAAATATTTTCCAAATTGCTCGCCAAATAATGGCAGCATAGGAACTTTTATTCTGATGTGAAACACCTGTATACACGACCCTATGGCTTCTAGTAAATAAATTTGTTCTTTAATAAATAGCAAATTGTGCAACTACCTATGAAGGAATCGAAGCGGAAGACTTCGGTGCTCTTCAAATACACTCCACACTTGAAGTTTTCGCTTTAAATGGAAGAAGAGCTGTAGATTTTTAATATACACTGACGACCAGAACAAAGTTTACACTTCTGTGTAAAACTGGCTTTTAAGGACTGCATAGATGTTGAAGTGATTAAGATTTGGGATAAAAGATATTCAGTCAGAAAGAAAGGGTGGATACTACTCAAAAGACTTATTTACACAGGAGTATAAACTATATTTTGGCTGCCAATGTAGCTCACTGATTGCATTTGATTGGCAGTTGATTTTACTCATGATAGAATAATGACAACTTGATTCCAAATATCTCGATAGTGGAACCAGACCCGTGTATCTTCTGTAGTTAAACGATTCCCCTTCTCCACCATTTTATCAGCTTTAGTTCAACCGCCGGTTTTTAGGTGGTGCACAAATCGCATTTTTGAATGACGTCAGTGACGTCATATAGATATACATATTGGTATTCATATCTTTATATTTTTATCTTATCAGGAAAATGTAACTTAGAAAAATTTAATCAAACGAATTTATTTATATATAAATTCAAATAATACAACACAAACATATGTATATAAACAATAGAAACATATAAACAGTTAAAATATTAGGAACTTACAAAATATTACTTTCAACACTTAATAAATACACCAAAGATCTTGAATAGCCGCTAACATTCACCAAAATAGTACGCTTCTGGTAGTTTTAAGAGCAGCAATTGCATTACCATAGTTTACAAATTTTCCTAAGAAAATACCGTTTGTTTTAGCAACTTAATAATAATAATCACTATAAGGCACTATAATCACTAATATTAATACACTGCTATTAATACACTATAATCACTAATATTAATACACTTAAATTTTAGTAATAATTGGGATATTTATTCATATTAAATGTTTCTACTCAAAAATAACAAGATAAAATTTAAAATTTTGTGACATTACTCGTTTCTTTGTTCGAATCGAGAAATGTCATTGTCACTATAATGACATTTACGCGCACATGTATATTTATTTTTGACAAAAGCGTCACCTAAGAACCGGCCGTTGAACTACCAAGTTAACAAAAGATAGGAGAATCGTTTGCTTATATAAGTTACTACCACCTGGTGGAACTACTAATGACACTTGTAGTTCTATTGCGGCGTACAACTGGTTGCGAAAACTCAGGAAATTTTATTAATAAATAATTTTACAACTTAACATTCTAACATAATTGATTTAAATCATTTTCAATTTCTTTATCCCATTGCTCGTTCAAATAATCAATCATCGATAAGCGTACGTTTTGCATACAATCACGATACGTTTGGCCACAATCAGTTTGATTACAAGAACAATCCATTGTTTTATTCAAATTATCATTATATAACTTATATCGTGCATTCCATATAATATCGGATTGATAATTAATAACAAATTCACTACCATTAGAACAGGTTATCGGATATGTTTGGTTAAAGGTCTTATCATTTAACAGAGTGATAAAACTGTTCCATTCTTTTGTTGTCGAATTGGTTGTGAATTCATCATCAGGCGTACACGTGTAATTACAACAATGTATCTTAAAATAAATACGAAATTTATTAATAATTACAATATGTAAAACAATTAAATCACTTACAGTTGGGATAATTAAAGCGATGAAAACGATTAACGTGAACATTTTAATTTTATGATTCATATTATCTTGAATCTTATCTCAAATAGTAAAAAAAACACGAAATGAACAATCGAACTACTAATCAAACACGATTTTAATTTGAGATTATAATACTTTTATTTACAGAGAAACTATCACCACAGTAACAGCCTTTTTGTTATTATCATTATCATTATTACTAATTTTAAGTGCATTAATTAATAAAATGTATTTAATAAGAATTAGTAAATTGTTTTGTACTAAAATATGGAATAATTAGCATTGAGTATCTCGTGGACTTTCTTCGTTAATGGAAATGTTTCAATTGGTGTATATCGATCAAATCTACAGATACCTTTATGATCATCTGTATTTAGTGAATAGATCATTGCACCACCAAAATGGTGATCACGTATAAATTCGGCCTAGAATTTCATTCATTAACTTCAACTAATTGAAAGTATTTTTCGATCTAGTGCGCAAAAATGCCAATACTTAAAACAATATCCTCATTGGTTTTCCCACTAATTTCAATGATTCAAATGTGAATAGAAAGGGTATTTCAAGGAGAAAGTAACGATGTTTTTCATTTTGGAAAATTCCAATTTGATTTTGAGTTATAAAGGAAAATGTAGGTGTAGGTCTTTTTGTTATAGTTTCTTACAATTTTTTATATTTTCTACATAATTTGGATAATCTACTAGAAATTTTTCAATCGAGCTGTTAATTTTCCGGAAAATCGATTCAAAAGTTAAAACTTTGATTCCAGTTAGAAGATAAACAATTGCACAGTATATATCTCATTTAAAAGGTTATGACGATCTCGGAAATTCCAATTTTGGAAAATGAGAAAAACCGCAAGATAATTTTCCAACATTATTATGTGTATTTGTGTGTTATTTGCATATATTTAGCAATAAAATTTACATCAATTTATAGTGAATTTTATTAGCTTTCTAAAAGTTGATCTTATTGTTGGAAAATTTTTGGAAACACTTGGAAAATTTGTTTGAAAATCGAACGCCCGTATCTGAAACTCTACTAGTTTTGTTAGGAATCCGTATAGAGTACTCTGATAGTTATACGACAAGATGCGTTCTCTGTGTCATGTGGTATAAACTTGAGTATCTGAAGTTACTAAAACTTTATTGAAATCTTGGTAACTTTAGTTTGGCAACCTATTTAACGGGTGGGTACTCAAAATCTAATTTAGAAAATGATTATGGGAAAATTTTCCGACACTTTTGTTCGTATTTATTTTCACATATCCGACATAATTTACACGAAAATCTACAACAACAGAGGGAGCAAAATTATGACCATCGTTAGAAAATTTTTGGAAAAACTCGGAAAATTCGTCTGAAATAAAACGCTTTTATCTGAAAATAAAACAGTTTTTTGAGGATGGTACGTATTCGAGTACACAAAGTTGCTCAACTTCTATTGAAATCTGAGCAAGCCTATATTTTCTAGTAATCCAAATCTGGCAACCCACCATAACTTAAAAACAGGTCGGTTTTCGATAAAAGCTTATAAATAACTTGAAAATCAGTAGAAAAAAGAGGATGAAAATAAATAAAAATAACGAATTCATTGGAAAATTCCGATGAAGATTTTCAAAAATTGTATTAGAACATATAAATCGAAGCCTCTGTAGAAATTTAATTAAGCTTTTATGGTAGTATTCTGTAACTTTTTGTAGAACCGTAACCAAGACAACGCTGTAGATAAAGAATGTACTTGAATACAAATCAGTCTTTTTAATTCTATCATTTCTATTCTTTTGGTCAACTAAAATCTCTACGATATCGATTGTTGACAAAATTTGAAGACTTTTAAAAACTTCGTAGTACTATCATAGTGATAGTACATATAAAATTGTAGTTGATAAAATTAACAGAAATGATGAAATTAAGGACAAGATTGTTGATTTACAATGCTGTTATGGTAATGGATCTAGAAAAAATTATAGAATACGACTGTTAGATTGTGTAATTTTGACAGATTATTGAATAATACATTCGACATTGTTTTCTATTGGTGCAGCGATTTTTTCAATATGACAATGGATTTAACAACGCGAGTCAAATTGGCACAGTTAAAACTCTATGATGCAAACGATGGAAAAGTCGATTTATTACACTGTCAAAACTTTAGCACTACGTTAAATAATTGGCGCAACCCATCCTTCTAAGTCTTCTAGTAATTTAAGTTTGGCAACCCATCTAACGGATGCGTACGCAGACTTATTAGTTAAATATTCGGATATTATGCCCAGGAAATTTAACTCCGAAATCCCATTCAAAACAGTCATAGATAACCGTTATAGGATAAGAAATTGGATTGATCAACTGCATTTGGTTTACTGATGGATCAAAAATGGATGAAGGGTACAGCAACATAAGATCCTAATTATAAGGCATCTGTAATATTGTGAAAGTCCCTTTCCATAATTCAAGCTGAAATCCTTGCAACAGAGATGTGCGCCAAACCCCACGGATGCAAAAATATACTTTGACTGATAGTCAGGCAGCGCCGGAAGCTCTAAAAGTTTAGTCTTAAGTCAAAAATCGTCTGGAAGTGTCGTCAATTCCTGAAGTTGTTGGCAAGGGGCAATAAACTTACCCTAGCCTAGTTTGAGTGTCAGGGCATCAATGAATTAGAGAAAATGAATAAGCCGATAAACTTGCGAAAGCAGGCGTTGAAGCTTCATTTGTAGGTCCTGAACGACCCTATGGGCTAACAAAAACCCAGTGGAAGAAAGAGATCTACAGATGGGAAAGGAGCAATAAAATTCTCCATTGAAGAAATTGTACATCGATTACTCATCCTCTTGAACGGCTAAGAAGCTTCTCGACCTTACGGGGAACGAACTTAGATTCCTAACGAGGCTTTTGACAGGACAGTGAAAAGCGTAGATTACCCGAATTGGAGAATGAAACCTTCGAGCACATACTATGTGAATGCCTATCAGTCCATTGCATAATAAACAAAATTATCCAAATGAGACAAAATTATAAAAAAACATGCTCATACTTTTTCCTCTATAATTCATAATGTAATGGAAATTTCCCAAAAGGGACAACGTCATTCCCTACGCCTTGTAATTTTCCAATTAATTGGAAAACATTAGAAATATTGTTTCGAAAATTGACATTTTTCGGCGCCAGATTGAAAATATGTGTTGCTAACACTTAATTAATGAATTAATAATTACCTTAAATGATAAACTCTGTTCATTATCAAACGATACCCATTCTAATGATTTCGTTGCATATGGTGTTTTTGCATCTAAATCAAATACTGGTTGTATTTGATTAATTTCCAAAAATTTACATAATTGTCCATAATCAAAGAAACCATTCATACCTAATTTACCATAATTTTTACATGGTGCATATAAACCATTATTATTTATATTTATTAAACGAAAACTATGTCCATACGTTGGTAAACCAATTATTAATTTTTTACGCTCTAAACCTTTTAATAACCAATAATTTACTGTATGATTAATATTGAAATTTGAAAAAAAACCATTATCCTCAATTGATGGATATAATGGTGAATTAAAGCCAGTAAATGGGGTTAATTTTGTAAAATAATGATAATCATAAGACATCAAATTAACAAAATCAACAAATCTAAAAGTAATTCAACAATTAGACAATTAAATTAATAATTAAGGTTGAACTTTAATGAAATTAACTACGCTGACCAACGTTAGATGGCACTATAAATCGTATACTTCACAATATAAAACGAGCAGGAGTGCTGAACTAAAAGAATATAGAGAGTCCTGTTATTTGATGAGCGATTTGAAGATTTCATGAATTGATGGTCGGATACTTGAAGATTATTAAAATTTGAACTTCCTATGTAGCTCATAGGAAAGTTCATCAACAAGTGACTTCTTAGGGCAATTTTAAAATTTTCATTGACTGTTTTTTGTTTGTTTTTCACTTCTGTATCTCGGAAAAATTCAACAAAATTGTCGAACATTGATCGTGTAAAACTTGAAATATAGACAGTCATTCGCCTCCCCAGGCATAAAATGGTTGTTTTTGTTTTTCGTCTCTGCATCTCGATTATATTTGAAAAGAAACATTTTTCTTTTACATGGATTGCGCAAAAATTGTAATATGACCAGTTATTCGCCTTCCCTGTTGCTCGTCAAAAAATTTCTATCTTCATGGATAACTACTTGTCATATCGTATTTGTTTATTAAAAAAATCTTTGATACTACAATACAAAAGTGTAGTAACTGATAAATTTAGGTGTTCCAACTGTTTTTGTGTAAATAAATAAAAATTGAATAGTTTGAACAGTCTGTGCCTGTGTTTTTAAATTTTCTTTCGAATATCGTTCCGTAGATTCCTTCATGGCTCTTTTTAAGCCTCTAATTTTAACAAAGGACACTGGTTTTTACTCTCAATTATTGTGCACGAACAATGATAGACAAAGAGAGGCGAAGAATTTGTACTTTAAAATTTTCAGACTTTCAAAATTTCAAATTTATACTAAATTATTGTGAACGAAGAATAAATGAGACAGGGAGGCGAGGATTTGTGCATTTTAATGTTTAATTCTCAATTTTGAAGTTTAAAGAATCTTAAAGTTACGTATTACATGACCTCAACACTTTTAGACTACGAAAAACCCGTTGAAACTGTTGAAATTTCAAAAATTATATTTAAAATCACCCAGTTCCCGATATCTTAGAGGTCCTTTTGTTAAAATAATCTTCAGAGACTCTTCTTTGAGTTTTTGAAATATTTTTTAAACTGACCATTAAATAATAGGACTTCCCTATATATTTTTAATCCAACAATTCTGTAGTTTAAAGATAAATCCGATAAGTTCGAAAAATATTTGGAAGATTAGAAGGGAGTTCTCACAGAACATTTCAGCTATAGCTCCATCAGAAATTTCGTTCAAGAACCCTTTTCCTGAACAATGCTGCTATTTTTATCAATCGGCTGCGCACATGAAACTATTAAAGCGGTTTTTCACTAATTTCACAAAGAGCTACGAGGTTCAAATTTTAGTAAACTGATCTCTAGAGATCCTCCTATAAATCCTTAAAATATGTTTCCAATCAATCAACAATGAATAGAAGTTTTGGGCGGTTTAACTCTTAGCTGGCGAACATGGTATATGTAGAGAACATTCATGAGCCATTCTGGGCTATTTTACATATCACTTATTTGAAAATTGCAACACTGCTAAAAACGAGCGTTTTGACCAACTTCACGACGAGCTACGAGGTTCAAATTATGCTAAAATCATCTCCAGGGACATTTTTTGGATTGTTAGAAACGAGCGTTTTTTGACCAACTTCACGATGGGGTACCAGGTTGAAATTTTGCTAACATCATCTCCAGGGACTCTTTTCTAAACGTTGTTCGTATTGTCAGCCAAATTATGAACAGTTGTCATAAGAATTTTCATAGATTTTTAATTCAGAATTCTTTTATTAACACGATTATGCTTAATTTTGTAATTTCATGCCTGTTACTATCAATTTTTTTTATAAAAACTGTAAGTTCAAAATCAACAAAAACAATACAGAAGCTTTGTAAAACTAATTCCTACGCAATAAAAAAGATTGAAGCAAATTTGGTGGGCAGTTTCTCAGATAAAAATTACAATAGTACAAAAACTATGGTTTCTTCAAGTTTTTTACGATTTTTTCAAAAACTACACACTGGATTTTTGCCAAATTTGCTACAATTGAAGCTTAGTCAGTTATAAAACTCTGATAATTTTTTGAAAATTTTTAAACTTACAGTTTTAGCTTAATTCAATAAAGTTCAACCTTATCCAATAATAATAATTACTGATTGATATAAGGCACATCATAGGACATATCGATAATGAGATCGGGTGCCCCAGCGGCTAACGTCAATAAAAATTTATGTTTATGTTGCTTATTAATTGCAGTACGTATCTCTTCTAATAATTGTGTAAAATGTACACGTTGATGTTTATCATGGTTTGGTAAACGATTAGGAAATTCCCAATCTAAATCGATACCATCAATTTTATAAAATTTAACATAATAAACAATTGAATGTATAAATAATTTACGATTTGTATGATTTAATACCATTTCATTGAAACCATCATTATTATCAGCACCACCTACTGATAATAAAATCTTTAAATTGGTATTAATTTGTTTCAATTTCAATAAATCGATCATTATTTGTAATTGTTCATCGTTTAAATAGATTTGATTTGATTTGATTGTTGCAAAACCAAGAATTACATGTGTACATAAGTATGGATCGATTTCATCCGGTAATAATTCACGGAAATTCTCAATATTTGGAAAATTATAATAACAAACTAATTTAAAATCATCATCATCATCATTAAATTGTTGTTTTTTTCTATAATTACTATAAATATCGTTGTAATTATCATCAATTTTATCGTTTATTATCGTTTGATTTGTAAAATTATTATAAATATTAGCACGATATATCCATAATGAAGGTACTAAAATTAGTTTAATTAAAATAGAGGATGTACAACGCTATTACAGCTCGCAGTAGCCTTTGTAAACGTATGTCAGCTTCTTATTTCAGTTTAGCAATCTGTATTACCAACGAGCTGTTGAAACAAAAGCATGTCGGTAATGAAGATTTCGTTATTTAGTGTCGTAAATTAGTTCATACTTTACTAAATTTGTAGTTGTCAAGTTTCTGAACAAAGCTACGACACTACATGAATAAAATCCCAGCCAACTGCGAGGTAAATTACCGTAATATAAACAATATAGAGTCGTATTCTCTAACTTTTTGGTGATTTGTTACTATGACAACGCTAGAGATCAACAATCGCTTCTATTTCACTACTTACAATTCCATCAAATGTAAAATTGAAAAGAGACAGTATTGTCATGGTAACAAATCGTCAAAGAGATACAGAATATAATTGATAGAGACATATTCTCTAATTTTTTGGCGATTCGTTACTATAACAATGATGAACCTTTTTTATAATAAAACTTTTATCTCACTTTTTACAATTCCTTCGTATGCATGTATATTTGTAAAGAGACACAAATAAAACGTGTTAATCGAAAGATACTGTAGATTATTCATTGTTGTCATGATAATGAATCGTAAAAAAGTTAGAAAATACAACTGAGAGTGTACAACGGTATTTCGTTTCTGCCTTCATTTTGTAGTGTTGCAGATTGGCTCATACTCTACTAAATACACCTGTTAATGCCTTTTTCAAATGGCTGAGCACAGCTAAGACACTCCATAACGGAGTCATGGCCAATTGAGAGGTAAATAAATGTGTAGTTGGTTGATTTCGTTTCGTACTGTCGTAGATTGATTCATATTCGCTACTAATAAGCAAAGGGAGTAAATGTTGATTTTTAATTGGCTGGTGGTTTTTGGCGCACCAGGACTACTTTTTTCTACAATTGAACAAAAACTGTCAATTTTTTGTCCTGTGAAAAGTGAACACTTTGGAAAAGAACTTTTTCACACGCCGAACGATTTGTTTCAATTTTTGTCACCAAACGTTGCTGTGTCGCTAGTGGGCGTGACGGGAGATTTGAAAAGCGAGAAGTAAGTGTGTACTAAACGGTGGCTGGGGGTAGGGGTAAAGAGGACTAGTGGTTGGGGTGGTGTAAAAGGCGCTTATAAAATAATTGTAAAAAACAATGGTGGGACCAGTAAGGGTGTTAATAATCAATATTATTGACCTATAGTTAAGGGGATGAGATGTTTGTCTGGAGGTAAGGTGGTAGGAACACAAGTAATAAATGTTAAGGACCTATACAGGGTGTACAATATTATTTAAGCTCGTAGTTGCCGATGACTTCATGAGCGTAGGTCACTTCTTATTTCAACTCTGTAATCTGCATTACTGACAATCTGTTGAAACAAGAGGATGTCGGTAATGCAGATTACTTAGTTGAAACAAGGTCATAGGCTACTGAGAGTTTAACTAGCGTCGTGCACCTTGTATATTATGACAACTCTGTCATTTAAAATCTGTCAAATGATTCGTGTTCATTTTTTGTAGATTAATTAAGAAAAATTTGAAAATTCAGGAGCAATTTGTCAGTTTCACAAAGGCTTCCTTTCCGCTCTTGTAAAATGAACAATTGTTCATACTCGTTCCGCAAAGCCTCACTTTCCCTCCTTGTAATTCAAACAACTATTACAAATGTCAAATTTAGTAAAATATGAATCAATCTACGATACTACGTAAACAAAGTACAACCAATTACGGGATGAAATACCGTAGTATACTCTGATTTTTAATTAAAATCAAACATGAATTACCTTGTGGGGTACAACATTTCGGGTATAAAAGACGTCCATTGGTTCCTATAATTAGCATATAAATACCACAACATACAATAACTGGTACAAGAATAAATGTAATTAATATAACAGTACGTCCATCTAACCACTGCCGTCTTCTTTGTTGTTGTTGTTGTCTTCTACAATAAGCCAAATTAACAATTTAATCAATAAATTAATTAGAATTTTATACTCATCAGTTGGGACGGCAACAAATTGAGCATGTTCAGCAAAGAAATCGGACATTATTTCTACTGTATTAACAATAACAAGATTGGTGTTTGTAATTATTGTACTGTATTTAAATTTTAAATAGCAACAATTGAGGTTATGTTTTGTTTTATTTGTTTTGTTGTTGTTTTATCAATTATATACGACTAATTGAAACTTCACTAAATTTATTAATTCCTTTTATATAAAACTGTATAATTTTAATTATGTTATCAAACATAATTTTTATAATCCCCTCGTAATTCTATAATTCTCTTATCATTGTTTATCACAATGTTGTCAGATTTCATTTCGATAACAGTTATAGAGATTGAAATGAAAACAAAAACCTAAATATTAGAGATTATCGTATAATTAGTGAACCACTAAATTAGATTTTATTTGATTTCTAAATAATTTAGTTTTTTTATAATTGCTTTAGAATTTATGTAATAATTGCCAAGAATCTGGCAACATCAATTGCGTCATTGACAGTCTACAGAACTAGCACCATCTGACGAATATTATTGTAACTAATAACAATGTTGTACGATTGTGTTAATTGTTTTAAACTAATAGTAATAATATAAATTTACATTATCCCGAAATCAAATTTATTAAAATCTTATAATTAGTAATTCTATTGAATAGATTATATCAAAATTCTAAATTACTATTTTTTATAATAATTTTAAAAGGTAATAGTTATAATAAATTTGGCAACATCGATTTGAGTCAATGACAGTTATTGCAGCTGAGGCCACCTGGTGATTGTTATAAGAACTGATAACAATGTTGTTTGGTTGTGTTATTTGTTTGAAAAACGACGAAATTTATCGAAATTTGAATCAAATCGATCAAAATAATATTCCAATTATAATTAAATTACGCCAATGTGTACCAGAAGTTGTAAGTTTTATCAATTTACAATTAAAATTAAGTCGAATTAAATTTGAGGTTATATTTTGTTTATTTTTATAACAATAACAATTGTTTTGTTTAAGGAATGGCAACTGGATTCCCAAATTTGTTCGGTATGTTCAGAACAATTAGAGAATGTCTATAAATTCCATCAATTGTGTATAAAATCGGATTTATTACGTAAAAACAACCAAATCGAACAATTACAAGAGAATTTTATTTGTTATCATTGTAATGAGAATTTCCAATTGAAACACAATTTAATTGAACATATTGATAAGAAACATCGCCTTCTTGATAATCAACAACAACAACAACAGCAGGAACAACAGCAAATTTCTGATAATGTTGATAAGAAAGTTGATAAATCTAGAGAGGGTAATTATCCCTTTTTACTCCACAAATTTACGTAAACGTAGTTGGCTTTGTAGTAGTCGTAAATTAGTTCGTACTCTATGAAATTTATAAAAAGCGCAGCCAACTGTGTTTTACATTATACAGGATTAGTCAAGAGAATGCGATATTGAAAGCATATTGTTGGAAGTTTCTACAATTTTACATTTTAGTGGTTCTCTCAACCCCCGGTATACAGGTTTGAGCAACCCACTTTCTTATTTTAAACAGACTAGTATATTTTGATATGTTATTTAAATTTTATGGTAAACTTTAAGGCCCGGTTGTACCAAATGTCGTTTAACTGACGTTTGAGCAAACGAAGTTCAAAATTTGAACTTCGTTTAAATTGCTGAGCGTTGTACCACGATTTTATAGACAACGTTTAGTTGAACGAGTTTAAAACAAGGTTGGTACTGAATTTTGAATTTTTTGCGTCAAATTGTGTCAAGTGTCAACTTCAATTAATTGATTAATTCATTAATATTACCTATATAGAGGTAAGAAGATTAAATTAAGCAGATAAATTATACCAACTATAAATAACAAATTATTGCTTATTAATTTAATTCTTTTGTGCATCTGTTATTGTGTCTTGTGTATGTTCATGTAGATTAAAAATGGAAATGGAATTACAAAAAAAAAACACAGATCCTGCAATATTAGTGTAAAAGAAGAGCAAGTGCTTCTACCATTAGAAAAAATATATAAAAATATAATTGAATGTAAAAGATCAGATACCAATAGTAATAAAGAATTATATATAAATTAACTAATTCTATGAATTCTTCATCATCTGTCAATTCGTTCAAAAGATTGTTCATTTTCAATTAAAATTTGACAAACATAGCGAACTTGACATTAAAAAAATAAATAATTTAGCCTAAAACTGCGTTTGAACGAGGTTTGAACGCCTATCAGTCACCGTTTAACTTGATCGACGTTTAAACGCTGATTTAACTTTAAACGCACTTGATACAACGCCATTTTATTGCTAAACGTCGTTCAAATTTGAACTTGCGTTAAACGAGGTTCGTATAACCGGGCCTAAGGGTGATTTGATAACATTTATGGTCTAGCTTTGATGGTTTTTCAAGAATTTCAGCTTCATGAAATTCATTAATTTTGCAGTATTTGATTGAGGGTATCGCTCGAGAGACTTGTAGACATTCATATTTAAAATGAAATGAAACATTCACCAATATGCAATAAAAAATACACCATTCCATTTGAAATGAGCGAGATATTAATTTGAAAATTGCTGGAATGAAGAATTTATTTCAGCTAAACTCTGAAAGATAATTAATTCTATAAGATTTTTTTCCCGAATAGATAATTTTGGGTCGATTTGAGTTCCAAATGTTCATTGCAATAGTTCTAAAGAGATGATATTTAAAATTTCATGAGAAAGTAATAAGTTATTTCAATTTACGATCGATTAAACCCCATATTCATTACAGACAACCTGACATAGACTGAATTATTGGGGAGAATTTTAAAAAACGCATGCTTCTGCATTTTTACTTGAAACTCAAAATTTCCACAACATTTTCCAAACCTATACAACCGCTTTTATGCAGCTTGAAACAGTCTTTAAAACAAGCTCAGGAAGTTGAATTTTCAATAAAAAATGAATGCGAAATTATTTATCAAAATTTTCACTTTTTTGACGACTTCCAGTCCTGTTCCTTAAGGTCTAGCTCGAAGCAAGATCCTATCGTCAATTACATTGACATCCCATAAGAAAAACATTTCTCTGTTCAATTGAAAACGACAAAATATATCAAAGTGGGAAACATCTCATTCGATTCGAAATTTAAGCCTCTATCAACACTAGTAGGTACAATTTGGAAAATCTGATTGATTTTCCCTAAAATTCCGAAAAACAGCGCTTTTCGGGCAAAAAAAGTATGTTGTATTTTTCTTCGTAGCTCTTTTAACAATCAATAAAATGAAACGAATTTTACATAGATAGAAACTAAAAAGTTGTGGCTAGCTCCCTTGTAATTACTTGTCTAGTTCTCTTTACTGTTTTTTGGAAAATTGCGTCTAAATGAACCAAGTTCTTCAAAATAGCACATTCTAACAAAGATACATTTCCAGGTGTCCCCCTCCGATTTTAATGAAATTTGGATATGTTATTCTCCATCAAATTCTAAGAGATACATGTTTTTTTTTATCGGCGGAAAAACATATCTAGGGGGTGAAATCGCCACTCAAAGTTTGGACTCAAACAGAGTACTTTTTACGTTTCGCATACTTCCAGTTAAAATATTCAAACGGGGCAAACGGCATTATTCTCAGGATGAAAAATAATGTAGAAGTCCATTGTTTGCATTTCGAAATGTTAATTAGGGTGGAAGTTATAAGTGTTGAAAGTAAGAAAACTGATATAAGTCAAAAACTATTTATCGGATTTTGACGAAACTAATGTCATTCGAAAGAAGACGAAAAAGTAGAAGAAGCCGGTTTTTGGATATTTTCGACGGTTTTTGGATATTTTCGAAAAATTACGTTTAGGGGGTAACCACTCCTCAACCATATTTGAATGGATCAAAAAAAACTTTACTATTCTTATAATCTTTATGTTTTAATTCATAAATAGTGCTTTTCCACCAATTTTCAGCAGTTGGGGCACATAACAATAGTATTTTCTTCATATATTGCATACCTATTCAATTTTCATGTTGGGCATTTTTGTTTATATGAATATAGATACTAAAATAATTATGTTTTTGCGATATATTTTTTCTAGATCTGTTCTAAAACTTATTTATTTCCTCTATCGACATTCAATTATTCATATTTTAAATGTTAATAAGGTTTAATTAAATTACCTTGCAATAAGCAAATAACTTATACGATGCGAAAGAAAGACACTGATATTAGTCAAATTTTATAATATACAGTGCCCGTCACCTTGTAGTCAAACCGCCCAAAACTCCTATTAATTGTTGAGTGATTGGAAACAAATTTTAAGGATTTATAGGGGGGTCCCTGGTGCACATTTCAGTGAAAGTTGAACCATGTAGCTCGTTGGGAAGCATGAAAAAAAGGGATTTTTGTTGAAAATCTCAACTTTTTCGCCAATTAGTTTTTTACATAAACGGACTCAAGATGACTTGAGGATTCACGGTAAACTGTTTTTTTCGGTTTTCTGACACTGTATTCCGAAAAAAATTGAAAAACGGGTTTCTCGTACATCGATCGTAAATGTGACCAGTTATTCGCCTCTCAGTTGTTCTATTCTTATCTTAATGGGTGTTCATGTTATCGTATTTGTTTACTTAAGAAAAACTCCTTGACATTGGATCCTCTAAAGAAAGAAAATTAAGCCACTGTTTTATTTTCAATTTGCAGTTAGAAGAGAGCGACACCATAAATTTAAGGGCGACAAAAAAGAATGATAATACTAATACTAATATTAATAATAAAGCTACCGTATTACTACCTCATTACTCAAGATAAGTTGATACAAATCAACACTTTTGAGTAACAATGATGGGGATAGTTCAGTAGATCGTTTAGAATTTCTCGTAAAAATTTCGTTTGAAATATCTGTAACAGCACAAAGATCTGTTTACAATTATTACGGTGATTCTTCCCGTCTTTTCTATTGTTTATTTTTATTGCAGTTTTTAGACTTTATATCAACTTACTAGTAAAAGCAATCGTGTACCATCGATACGTCACCTACTAGAATCATAAATAATATTCGTTTGTGTTTAACCGATGGGGCATTGGAAATGCATTTTTCGTTAAAAAATAACGAGATCTAAATTCTGTCTTTTTTATTTCATTAAATTCCTTTATCTCGTTTGTCCCGAAGAAAAAAAAATAAACATGTGTCGACAATTATTTATTGTTAGGGTCACGTATTGTAGGCTTGCTTTTCTTTAAATAAATAAACATTGGATCGTTTTAAGAGACTACACCAGTGGTTTTCAAACGTTCTGGAAGTGCCGACCATGTAAATTATTTATTAATTTATTAAGGACCCTTCATTTTTCACCAAGGACACATTTCTTACATTGTGGATAAGGAATATTTCACTCTGAGCCAGTTAAATCGATTTGCGGAATAAAAAAATTACCAGATCGACTGTTGAGAAGCACTGGTTTAAAACTTGATACTAAACTACTGTGACCGACAAAGGGAGGCGAGCGACTTTTGCATTTCAATTTTTTCACGGTCAAGCTCTGCTCGTACCTTTTTTAATTTTTTTCGAAGTCTTAAGGGCAAATTGCAAAAAACCAAAATGTTACGAATGTATTACATTAATTCAACACTTTTAATGTGTGAAAAACCCTCTTGCCGATTGTTGCGTATTCAAAAGTGAGATTTGATATCACTCATTTCCCAACGAGCTACATGGTCCAACTTTCACTGAAATGTGCACCAGGGACCCTCCTATAAATCCTTAAAATTGATTCCAATCACTCGACAATTAATAGGAGTTTTGGGCGGTTTGACTACAAGGTGACGGGCACTGTATTAGGAGATGATATTATTTTGTTATTGAAAAAATGTGGCGCAAAATGCCCTTGGCATTATAATAAATAAATAAATAGTACAACAGACATAAGGGTTGAAATTTGTTAAAATTTTTATAAAACTTTCACGAAATCAATTATTGTTGAAAAATATAACTTTCACGACTTTTATGGAAAAACTCTATTGGGGGTGAATTGACATTAAAAATATAAATAATTGAACTTTGATAGTGATAACAAATAAGTTTTAGAATAACTCTTGAAAAAATATATTCGAAAGTTATAATACAATAATAATTATTGTAGTATCTATACTCATATAAAAAATAACGGGTGGTTACCCCCTAAACGTAATATTTCGAAAAAAACCAAAAACAGGACAGACTTTTTGTCTTCTTTCGAATGACTTTAGATTCGTCAAAATCCGATGAATAGTTTTTGACTTATAGCAATTTTCTTTCAACCCTTTTACTTTCTACTCTAATTAACATTTCTATATGCAAACAATGGACTTCTACATTATTTTTCACCCTGAGAATAATGCCGTTTATCCCGCTTCAATATTTTGAGCCTAAACTTTGAGTGACGATTTCACCCCCTTGATATGTTTTCCGCCGATAAAAAAAACCATGGATCTCTTAGAATTCGCTGGAGAATATAAATATCCAAATTTCATTAAAATCGGAGGGGCACACCTGGGAATGTTTCCTTGTAAGTAACTCAGCCGATGATATGGTTGTGGTGTCGAGACCCATGACTGGCTTAAAAAAGAGAAGGGGACGATTTGGGCAGGTCTTTCTACATACTCATCGACATGTAGCAAAACCGTTACTTAGAATGTGCTATTTCGAAAAACTTGGTTTATTTAGACTCTATTTTACGAAAAACGGTAAAGAAAATTAGCAAAGCAGTTACTAGGAACGCTGGCCTCAAATTTTTGATTTCTATCTATGTAAAATTGGTTTCATTTTATTGATTGTACAAAAAACTACGCTGGAAAATATAACATCCTTTTTTGCAATTGAAAACGTTGTTTTTCGAAATTTTCGAAAAAACCAGTCGTATTTTCCAAATATCACTTAATAGGGGCGATAGAGGCTTAAATTTCAAATCGAATGATATATTTCCCACCTAGATATCTTTTGTCGTTTTCAAATGACACTGGAAATGCTTTATGAGATTTTAATGTAATTAAGGACAGCAGAACCCTTAAAATAAGAAAGTGGGTTGTTCAAATCCATATACGGGTAGTTGATCGAACAATAAAAATAATTTCTAAAGGTAATCATAAACCAAATTACAGAAACTTCCATCAATTTTATATTTCTAATATCGCAACTTCTTGACTCATTATCAATACCGAGTGTCCTATTTAAATATTTAAAAGTTGTAGAAAATCCATCAAGATTGGAGAATATTTGTGATATTTGTGGTGCACGTTTCACAAATAAATATCTACTAAAACGTCATCAAAATAATGTTCATGTAACCGAGAAACGCTACAAATGTGATTTATGTGAACGTAAATTTGCCTCATTAGTTTATTTAAATGCACATAAACGCTACCATATTGGTGAACGTAAACATATTTGTACATATTGTGGTAAAGGTTATATAACAACTAGTGATCTATCACATCATGAAAAGATTCATTTAAATCAACGTTCATATCGTTGTGATCAATGTACGAAATCATTCAATACATCATCCGATCTGTATAAACATAAAATTTGTGTACATTTAGATCGGACCAAATGGAAATACATTTGTGATTATTGTCAGCGTTCATTTCCATTAAAAACGAATTTAGATACCCACAGGAAAATACATACAGGTGAACGGAATTTTGTTTGTCATCTATGTAATCGTAAATGTATTAATCGTAGCGTGTTAAAAAGACATATTGAAAGTCATACTATTGTAAAATCGTATAAATGTAATCATTGTTTACATTGTTATAAATATCAAAAGAGTTTGGATGTACACTTAGCTAAAATTCATGGTATTGGTAATGTGAAAATAGCGGAACGTGTTAAAAAATTCGTTTGTAATCTGTGTTCAAAATCGTACTTTAGTAATTGTAAATTGGAGAAACATAAACATACACAACATCCAATACCGTGAAGACTAATCTAATGTTTCTACTACTTATAACTCCTCTAATTATAGGGTGATTTAAAAAATCTTTCAACGGTTTCAAGAATATATTGAAGGGCAGTTTCAGGGAAACATTTTGGCGAAATTTGAGCTTCGTAGCTCGTTGCGAAATTGGTGAAAAATCGCGTTAATGTTGTAATTTTCACTAACTAAATATGCACGTAAAACGATTAAGAGCAGGGCTGCCATAACCGGATGTGCCGCACTGTAGCGACTTATAAAGGGGCGCCATATCAGGGTAATTTTCCTTCTTTTTGATTATATTTTTATTACATTTTGATTAATTTTGACATTTTTATTCATACCTCTCTTTTTCTTACTTTATTTACCGTGCTTTTCTCTAAAAAGTATATAGTTTATTTGGAAACTCCCATTATTTGACGATCGATTCAAAAAATATTCTAAGGATTTATAGGAAGGTCACTAGACATCGTTTTATCACAATTTGAGCCTCGTAGCGCATCGGCAAGTTCATTAAAAAACGCTATTATAGTTACTCTTGAGATTTTTGAAAACAACGTAAGCACCCTAATTGACTCAGAATGATTCAAAGGTGCTCCCCACATATTTTTTCCATTGCATTCTGGAATAAATGCAAAATATTTCTACCCATTCCAGAATAAAATTGAGAAAACGAAAAAAAAAACAGTGTTGTGAGCATTCTTTAGTCATTCTAAGTCATGTGCAACTCATTTTAAAAAATTCTGACGAGGTCATCATCATCGTGAATATTAATGATAAATTGAGGAAGTTTTTTATTTTGCAAATAACTATCCTCTATTTTAATTACTTTGGCAACACTTTCACCCCATAGGATAGGATCTACTTTAGCTGCTGCTTGCCTGATGATATTGTAGCTTTACTCCTTTCTCTTTTTTTGTAGATAATTCTCAACTTCCTAAAAATGGCTGAATACTCCCCTAAGTTTATTGTTTATTGAATCCATTCTAATGGGTTTTTCAGTTTTTGTTTTTTTTTTTCGGCGCATTAATTTGGTTTGTTTCCATGAAACGTATAATATTGCCTTTTCTTAGAAGTAGTACTTGACGGCCTTAAACCCTCTTAATAATAGATGTAATACGGGGCATTGTCTATCAATATTATAGCGTTTGTCTCTCCGTTAGGTGAAAATTGATTCTCACACTATGTAACGGTCATGTCTTTGTGGTAATCGGTCGATGATTTAGCAATGTTTTTCGCCGAAATCAACAGAGCTCCTGGTACCCAACCTTTAGAGCTGCCAACATTCCGCGGGAAGGAGAATTTTCTATGAAATATTTTTGAGAATTGTCAACTCTACCATGTGAAATTGTGTCATGGCTATCAAACCACATTTCATCCAAGTAATACCTTTATATACCTATACAGGGTGTCTCAGGGGTACGAGGAACCTCTATATCTTCGGTACTATTTGAGATATCGACTTGTAGATTTTTTTAGGCAGAAGCTACAGACGTTCTGCACATTCTAAAATTATTTTATTATTTAATGCCTAGTGCTATACAGGGTGACGCACCAAAGTTATGTTTTTTTAAATGGGAACCCCCCAATATTTTTACATCATTAGAAAGGCCTTTTGATTCTCATCAAGATGCTTATAATTTTATTGGGCAATTATAAACTGTTTAGATTTTATGGTCGAAAAAAGAGCGAAAAAGCATCATCTTTGAAAAATCGCCACGGCCTTATTACTGCTAGGAAATGTGTCAAATTTATTGATAGCAGCCTACTTCAGTTTTTTGAAAATCAACAAGTAGAGTTTTTCATAGCAACCTATTGTATTTTTTTTAATCCATACTAAAATGTAATGGCATCAACGTTGATATCATTTTTAAAAGAAAACTTAACAGTTTTTCAAAATAAACCTGTCAAACCGTACATCGTTGAAAAGCTTATCAAAAATGCTATCGAATGATAGTGCAAGATATAGGGCATTACATTTGAAAAAAACGAGTAATTCATAATTTTGCGTTTGGGTACACCTGTACACAATAATTGGAATAGGATGATGAGTAAGTATTTAAATGAAAATTGAGAATATAGAAAAAGACTGGATATTTCAATCGCTCCTTTAGTTGCAGTAATAAATACGTGACGATTTTTTCAAAGATGACGCTTTTTCGCTCTTTTCTCGATCATAAAATCTAAACGGTTCATAATTGCCCAATAAAATTACAGGCATCTTGATGAGAATCAAAAGGCCTTTCTAATGATGTAAAAATATTGGGGGGGTTCCCATTAAAAAAAAAAAAAACATAAGTTTGGTGCGCCACCCTGTATAGCAGTAAGCAATAAATATTAAAAATAGTTTTAGAGTGTGCAGAACGTCTGTAGCTTCTGCCTAAAAAAATCTCCAAGTCAATATTTCAAATAGTACCGAAGATATGGAGGTTCCTCATACCCCTGGGACACCCTGTATAGGCCGGTTTTCTTGTTTGTACCTTTTAATTTTATCTATGCATTCAATTCGATGACGGCGAAGACGTTAGAATTCCATAATAGCCGTCCTTTTATTTAATTTTTTATATTTAAAACCAATAGCCCTTAAAATGCTCCGTGGAGGCTGAATATTCAACAGGTAAATCACAAGCTACGATTTCCCTTCACGGTTTCTATGGTAAACACTTCCTTTTTTGATACATCTTGTGGATGACTTCTAACAATAAGTTTTTCCAACTCTTCCTTTCCTATTGTTGCTAAAAGGTTAAATTTTTTATTTTCTTTTCGTTGTAGCTTGTTAAAATGGACTATTTTAAGGACGATTAATAAAAGAATTTTGGTTAATTCTGCCGTCATTTCTAATCGATTGGAAATTTCATATTTTTCTAAAACAATCTGTACCTATCAGTTTCTGTGTCATTGCTTTGGCACTCACTAGCAATTTTTCCTGGTGATATTACTGATGATTTTACTGGTGATATTACTGCTATCATGGAATCTTCTGCTACCTGTAATTTTTCCAATTACTGTCCCACATGTAATATTAACTTTACTGAACCTCGTCACTTGAAACGGCATATCAATACTAACAAGCATGCTGTTAATCTGGCTCGCTTCCAGTCCTCGATCACTGACAAGCCTACTAGGTCATGTAATTTTGATTCCGACTTTGTCAGTGATTTAAGTGACGCGTTAGTATCAGCAAATATGCCGTTTACTAAGTTGTAAAATACCGATTTTTTAGCGATTTTTTACAAAATATACCGGTCATGATATTCCTGATGAGTCGACACAACGCAAAAGATACTTTCCAAAACATTACGATAAAACAATTTTAGGAAGCGCGTTGAAAATTTCAGATTCGTTATGTCGACATACTGGGCATATTGTGGTTGGAACATTGAATGGGAATCCATCGGAAACTATCATCTCAAGTTTTTCCTCAAACTAACGCACAGTCTATGTTTGATCTAGTTATATGAAGCTTAAATTTTTTACCGATAGTGTTTCGTGTATGTTTGAAGGCCGGACAACTTGCTGCATAATTTTCGAGAATTATTCATATAACTTGTTTGCGCATATTTTACATTGGATTTGTGAATTTGTTCGCGATGAGTATAAAATAATTTAGTGACGTAAAATTTTTTAGAAGCCCCTGTTGAGATTTTGGAAAAAAGAAACGGTGTTCCGATATGAAACTATGACGTGTAAGAAAGAGCTTTATTATTGTTAGACACAGACTCTCTTATTGTATATTAACGACTGTAGCCAAGTAACGATTGTTCTAGAAAAACACTCGAGATCGTCGAGTTTTCTGAAATTGCAGCGTCTGCTTTTTCTTTGTTTTATTACAATCTTGCCAGCTTAACCTCTGGTGATTATTTATTTTATTTTTTAACACTCCTTCTTAATCACCAACAGTTAAGGCTCTTTTTACAATTCTTTTTGATACATAACAACAAGTAATTTGAAATTTTAATAACAAATTTTCTAATTATTACTAATGATTAACTCCTTAAAGATATTAAATTTAACATTTTTTAATGGTTTGGTAAAAATATCAGCAATCTGGTTATCAGTTTTACAATATTTAAGGGAAAGATGCAGCAAACGGAAAGCAAGATTCCTGTTTTGTTTTCCAACGGATTTCAATGTTCTAAACGGAATTTGAAAGAGCATTTCAAGACGGAGGGAAGTATATATATCAGATTATTGAAAATCCGGATGTAAATTGGAGTTACAGAAGGAAATATAGAAGCATGTTTTTTTAGCATTTTTTACAGTTTTTTTTTTATATTTTCCCTCATAACTTGGCAAATATTGCTTATTTTGTAATGAATTTCACACAACATGTGGCCAATTAAAAGCGCTTTCCAAATTTGTCAGAAATTTTCCGATCGCATTGTTAGTTTTTCGGAAAATTGATGAAAGGTTTCGACATACTAATTTTGTTTTTTTACGGACAGTTTTAAACTTAGACGATTGAACCAGGGCTTGTTTGAAAGCTAATGAATAGCAGATTATTTTGAAAATAGTTTGAGATTGAAATTTGGAAAATTACTGGAAATTTATGGTGGCGAATCTATTATCTATTATTTTTATCTGTTAAAAATTAATTATTTTTGTATAGAGTGTATTGCAATTTATAGATTATTTCATTACCTTTCCAACGGTACCATTGTTGCTGCAAAAAAGTGAAAATCTTCTGAAAAATTAGTGATTAACAAAACTATGTTTTTTATGTGGAAAACCGACAGAGATAGTTCGATAACAACTCGCCAGAGTATAATATTAGCCACAAAACTGGGTTTCTTCCAGCGGCTCACAGATGTCAGCAGGTCTCTTTCTGCAATGTTGTCAAATTATTCTTTCTGTCTGAGGCCTTACCTTTGCCATCTTATTATTGCATAGATAATTGGAGAAAAAAAAACAATAAACTGGTTGTATATAACTAACTTTAACAATTAACAAAAAAAAAATAGTCGCTATTTTAATTGGAATGTTAAAAAAAGAAAATTGTAATTGTTTTTTTACATTAAAATAAACGTTTTTAGCAAATTGGCGACTAATTTTTTTGTTAATTGTTAAAGTTAATTATATACAACCAGTTTATTGTTTTTCTTCTCCAATTATCTATGCAATAATAAGGCGCCAAAGGTGTGGCCTCAGGAACAAAAACAAATTTGGCAACATTGCAGAAAGACGAGATGACAGACTTTGGAGCCCCCTTTCCGCCAATAGATGTAACTCATTTTTGTGGTTTGGAGACTTGCTATTCAACTCGTTTTTCACACGATAAACATAGTTTTGTTAATCACTAATTTTTCAGAAGATTTTCACTTTTTTGCAGCAACAATGGTACCGTTGGAAAGGTAATGAAATAATCTATAAATTGCAATACACTTTATACAAAAATAATTAATTTTTAACAGATAAAAATAATAGATAATAGATTCGCCACCATAAATTTCCAATAATTTTCCAAATTTCAATCTCAAACTATTTTCAAAATAATCTGCTATTCATTACCTTTCAAACAAGCCCTGGTTCAGTCGTCTAAGTTTAAAACTGTCCGTAAAAAAACAAAATTAGTATGTCGAAACTTTTCATCAGTTTTCCGGAAAACTAACAATGCGATCAGAAAATTTCTGACAGATTTGGAAAGCGCTTTTAATTGGCCACATGTTGTGTGAAATTCATTAGAAAATAAGCAATATTTGCCAAGTTATGAGGGAAAATATAAAAAAAAACTGTAAAAAATGCTAAAAAACATGCTTCTATATTTCCTTCTGTAACTCCAATTTACATCCGGATTTTCAATAATCTGATATATATACTTCCCTCCGTCTTGAAATGCTCTTTCAAATTCCGTTTAGAACATTGAAATCCGTTGGAAAACAAAACAGGAATCTTGCTTTCCGTTTGCTGCATCTTCCCCTTAACGTTGATTATTCCTTCATTAACTTTTTAGCAAATAAATTTATAACGAACGTCGATGTGTTTACTTCGTTTGTTCATAACTCCACTTTTAATTAGATACATTGCACTTTGATTATCAATATTTAAATTTATGCTCACCTTTTTTCCTGTAAGTTCATATATTACTTCTTTTAAATATAAAGCTTCTTTGGCGCAATCTGCCGCTGCGATGAATTCAGCCTCTGTAGTTGATAAGGCGATGATCGGTTGTAATCTTGAACACCATGTTGTGGGAGTTCCACCGAAGTAAATAATGTAGCCGGTTGTACTTTTTCTAGAAAAACAATCTCCAGCGTAGTCGGTGTCACAATATGCTTCTAATGAATCAATATTTCCATTGTTTTTACTAGAGATGTAACGGAAGTGCCTTAACTGATACAGATGCGGAAACAGATTTTCTTAAATATATTTTGACGGAAACGGAACAGAAGCGGAAGCAGAAACGGAACTTAGTAAAAGGATATTTGTTAAAAATACGAACAAAATTATGCTGCACACTTTTTTTACTGAAACTCAAAATTTAATGGAAAAATATGAAAATCCGAAACAAACTAATATCTAATATTCAAAATTTAACAGAGGTAAATTATACTTTAAAAATAGTAGTTTGGCGGCTTTCTCACCGTGCAATCTATTTCTTCTGCCTGTATAAATTAGGGCAGGCCCACTAAATAATTCTTCACTGGCAACACTACTTGGTGGAGCCGATAAAAATTGGCGAGCTAACGGCAATAAGGTTGAATATTTGTAGGCATTCATACGCCACCATATTAGTGGACCTTCTTTTAATGGAAGTCTTTTTTCTGTCCTGCAGTTTTGCAACATAGTTTTCACCATTGTAATTCCGTCAGTCTTATTTATCACATCGTATTCTTCGTCACTTTCACTTGTACTTAAAATAGATTCTAATGAGAACTCTAGTTGAGAATACTGTATTAAATTTTTCTGGCTTGTCGATGGTTCATCTTCATTTTCTCTATCGTTTGATTCATTTGTTTTTTTTTCTTTTAGGGCTAGGACTAACATTATCATCTTCATTTTCTTTATCAAATCTTCTACAGTCAAGCAATTTAAGTATTGCCGTCTCAACCTCTTCTTTCATTATTTCACTGAAAATTTTTGTTTTATATCGGGGATCCAGATAGGTGGAAATAGTATACAAAACATTTTTAGTTATATCACTAAATCTAAAACTCATTTCAGCGAACAGTTTTTCCACCACTCTTTGAAATTCTTCAGGGATATCATTTTTCGTTTTCTTTTTTTGCAATGTATTCAGTATAACTTGTATGAGTGGTATGATTGAGGAAATAATATTTTGAGAACTACTTAATTGCTTAGTAATTTCTTCAAAGGGTTTCAATATATTTACCAGTATTTCTATCTTTATCCAACCATCAGAAGAAATCGTTGTGATTTGTTTTGTACTCAAGTACAAAACCAAAGAATCTCTAATTTTTAAAAAGCGCTCCATCATATAAAATGAGCTATTCCATCTGAAAAATAAAAACGTAAATAATAATGAAGAGCCTAATGACATTATATTTCACTGTAGTTGATAAAAAAAAGTATTACCTGGTTTGACAATCCTGTATTGGAGAGAGTGCAGATTGATTTAATCTTTCTGTTTGTATATTTCTCAGTTCTTGTTGAGTAGTCAAAGAATGATTGAAATGAGTTGCAATTTTCTTTAATTTTGAAATAAGTTGTTCTGGTCAATCTTCTGACTGTATAACGTTTTTAATGCAGCATTGAATTTGATGAATGCTGCAGTCTAAATTTTCAATATCGGATAGCTGCAGTGCTTTTATCATATTTGTCCCTCGATGCAGCATTGAATTTGATAAATGCTGCAGTCTAAATTTTCAATGTCGGATAGCTGCAGTGCTTTTATCATATTTGTCCCTCGATCACGTATCACACAATGAAGTGCTTGCTGTTTTATACCCCACTCTTGAAGTATAGATTGAATTTTAAGCGAAATTGCTTGCCCTGTGTGACGTTCTTCCATAACTTCACATTTTAAGATGATTTTCACCCTTTGGAAATCCTTGAGAACACCATTTAGGAATGCGGTTTTTATATCGAATCCTGTTAAATACCATTCGTTAATTGTAGCTATTGTTAGGATGAGTCTTAATGTAGCAATATTCACAACTGGGCTAAACACTTCGTTATAGTCTATGCCATATTTCTGTTCATATCCGCGAATTACAAGTCGGGCTTTATATCGTCCATCGTTTTTGATCTTAAAGATCCACTTATTTGTTAAGGTTTTTTTATTACTCACATCACTTTTATTCACCAAAGTCCAGGTTTTGTTTTTTTCATGGGCCTTTTTTTCTTCATCGATGGCTTTCATCCAATTTTCTTTGTCTTCACCAGTTATTGCTTCTTGATATGTTAATAGAGCAAAGTTTTCTAGATATTTTGGTTTTTTTCCAAAGTTTTGTCTGTTCGATTTTCTTATGGATTGTTTTTGTGGTTTTTCCTTTTCACTTTCACTTTTACTGTCTTCTTCTTTGGTTTCATTCTCACCCGGTTCTTGAGTTTCAATTTTTTTATTTATTGCATTATTTTCATTGAATCTGTCATCTTTTCCAAGAATTTTAATTGTTGTTTTGTTTTGCTTCTTTTCATCAAATATTACGTCTCTGTGAATTTCAATTTGTCGTTTATTTTCGTCCCACAAACGGTATCCATTATTTGTATATCCTACCATTATCATTTTTTTATTTCTTTTTTCTAATTTTGATTGTTTTTGTAGAATTTTGGCATAGGCTTTACATCCGAAAACTCTTAGGTTATTTAATTTTGGTTTTTTCGCCTGCCCATTTCTCAAATGGTGTTGTATTTAGTGTATCTGTTACACTAAATACAACTTCTATTCTGGAGGTATGCTGCAGTCCGTACAGCTTCTCCCCACATTTCTTTGTTTAGACCGGATTCGAATATCAACGCCCGTGTTCTATCAAGAAGAGTTCGATTAATTCTCTCCGCTTTTCCGTTTAATTGTGGTGAATATGGTACCGTATAATCGGGAAGGATGCCTTTTCTTTTCATCCACGTTTTTAGCTCATTACTTATGTATTCACCCCCGTTATCGCAACGAAATTTGTGTACTTTTTGTTCGAATTTGGTTTCAACAATATTTATGTATTCTTTTATTAGTTCTGTTGCTTCGTTTTTGTTTTCCATCAAGAAAACCATGCAGAAATGCGTATAATCATCTAAAAATGTTATGAAATATCTTTTGTTGTCCCAAGTTTCTATATCAAGTGGTCCACATACATCGGAGTGGATTATTTCAAGGGGTCGCGTTGCCCTTTTTCGAATTGTATTGTTAGGTTTTCTACTTTGTTTTGCTTCGGAGCATATTTCACAGAATTCATTCAGAAATTTTCTATCATCTCTACTTAATATCATACCTGTTGACATTGTCTGTAGTTTTCTGATATTATCGGGTCCCAAATGCCCTAGTCGTCGATGCCAAATTCTTTCTTCTGGGTCGCTTTCTGTTGATGTTAATGCACTTTGTGTATCGTCTTTTTCAGGATTTTTATGTGTGACTGTTAAAATATACAGTCCGTCACGTTTCACTCCTTGTAACACTTTTTCGTTATTTTTGTAAATTTCAACACTGTTTTTTGTAAACTTCATTTCGCCACCGTTTTTCGTAATCGCGTTTACCGATAGTAAATTTTTACTTAATTCGGGCGCGTATAACACTTTGTTTAGCACACACTCACTTGTTTTTATTTTTCCGTTTGCTTTGGCTTCCATTATATTGCTTCGTTTTGCAACACTGATCTTGGAATCGGATTCTTCTAATTCGTGAAAAATTCTGTTATTGTTTGTCAAATGCGTTGTCGCACCGGAATCAACAATCCATTCCGTTCGTTTTATATTGTCTTCAATATTTGCCATATTTGCCATTATTGTCGCTTTTTCTCTTGTTATTCTGATTGTTGCTTGAACATCCTTTTGAGGTGCCTGGTTTTTCATTTGTGTTTTGTTTCTGCCTAAAGAAGCAGTCTTTGTCTACGTGGTTCGACTTTTTACAAATACTATACGTGTATTTTGCACCATTACTTGTTTTGGCTTTATTCTTACACTGAGCTTTAAAATGTCCCGGTTTGTTGCACGCAAAACACCTTTTTTCCGAAGGCTATTTCATCTTTGTTTTTATCATCTGTGTTTTTCATTCTTTCTTCTTCAATTAATAATCTTGAAAATAAGTTATTCAACGTTTTATCATTCTTACTCGTAGATTCCCAAGCACTGACGAAATATTTATATTTTTCAGGAAGAGATGATATTATTTTTGAAATAAACATGTCATCACTTATGTCGTTCTGTAGTGTTTTTAGTTTGAATACCAGGTTTTGTAGATCACTTATGAAAGACGACATTTTCATGTTTTTTTTTTTAATGAATAATTGAAAAATTCCTACATTAGGCTGTATTTTTGTTGATCGCTGTCTCCTTCATATATTCTTTTTAGTTTGTCATACATTTCCTTACTTGTTTCGCAATCCAAAAGATGGGTTAAACACGTTGTAGAGATCGTTGAGGTTCTTTGTGCTCTAGCGTCATTCTTTATGTCGATTTCGTTTTCCTCATTGATATTACCTTGTTCAACAATTTCAAACAGACCATACGCTTTCAACGCTATGTCCACTTGGAATTTCCATAGTTTGTAATTGTCTTTATTTGTTAATTTCACAATCTGATTCAGTTCTTCGAAACTCGTTTGTGTCGCCATTTTTTTAAACCTTTTTTAGCGTCCCTTTTTAACACTTTTTCACAGTCACATACTCGCAAACACACCTGGGCCCATAACCAGTTGAGATTTTGGAAAAAGGAAACATGAAACTATGACGTGTAAGAAAGAGCTTTATTACTGTTAGACACAGACTCTCTTATTGTATATTAACGACTGTAGACAAGTAACGACTGTTCTAGAAAAACACTCGAGATCGTCGAGTTTTCTGGTGATTATTTATTTTATTTTTTTGACAGCCCCTAGTCGCGTTAATTATTGCAAGCTGCTTTTCCCGGATTTACCAGTACCTCTACAACCTATTGTAAATGAGGCACCTGGGTCAAAGCGATTACATTTTATTACGAAAATTTTGACTCAGTTAAACGTGTTATTTCAGGCCTCGATAGATCCTCTAATAGTGTAATTTCATGTAAACAGTCAATTTAAAAATCCGCAATTATTTACAATTAAGTTTTATCGAGAAAAAATTTGGTTAAATTCTAGACCTTATTTCATCTTTGGAAAGTTCGTAATTGCCTTTAATCGAATCATTTAGTAGTTTGGAGGAAGAAATAAAACGTTTCCTACAACCCTCCAATTTTCCAACCGATTTCGATTTGCGTCTGCGTTCAAAAATTCAAAAAGTTCTTTCTAGAAATCCGGGTTATGATCATTTGTCACGACTAATTCATTTTCTTTAAGAAAATCCGAGTCAATTCGAGAAAAACTTTATTTTCGCGCCCATAAGTTGTGACGTCGAATGTACTTTTTCATGTTTTAAAAAACGTGTTAAGTATCTCTTTACTAATAAAAATCTTGGCAAATATATCATTGTGCATGCTGACTAACAAAATTGCTTTAACCAATCTCCTCCAACTACTAAAGCCGTCCCTACTAACATTTGCTTATCCCTTCCTAGTGAAAATATCTTTACCTTTCCTTGGTTCCACTAGACATTTCTATGAAGTCTTTTGTAGAAATGATCAAATGGACATCCATCTGGAAGTATTTAAATTTTTCGGAGAGAAAGGGTTGCCAAGCTGCTTTTTGCACAAGGGCGACTGCTAGATATATGACGGCACTGATGAACAATGAGTCGATGCTCCTTTAAAATAGTTTTCATCATTGAATCCTAGGAAAACTCTTGGAAGTTAAATATGAACGAATGAGTTCATTACCATTATCACCTATACTAGTTTTTCTTAATATAGCAAAAAAGCTGTAGTAAATTTTATTTTAAACAGGTATCTACAAGACATTATTGGAAATATTATCGGCTTTGTGGAAGATCTACCTTTTATATTTTTCTACTAAATCCTTTTATTAAAACTTTTTTTTCTAATTTGAATTTAATATTTTCGACAATATTTTCTTGATTTTGATGCACTTATATTTTGTCACATTCAAAGGGAAAATAGGATTCACTATTATAAATTGTAGTAGTAGAGTGAGCCCCTTGGTGGTTTAAGAAAATACAAGAGCTACTTTGAAAAATGTAGCTTTATTAGAGAATTAACTCATCAATTAAGATTAAAATTAAAATAAATAAACCAAAATTCAACTTTTACATGCATATCTTGAAGAATTTATAACAAGCTTGCTTAAATAAAACCGCAGTAATTTCAAGTGGCCCCTGTTTCTGGACAGACTAGATATATTCTAAAACATTTTCCATCTATCGCATATTTATATAGGCATCTAAACATTCCGAAATCTCCTCACATTCTTCATGAACCCACCTACGGTAACTAAAGCATTGTATCTACTCTTCATTAAATTGCCTTAAACACTACGCAAGTAGTTCTTTCTTTTTGACTTAATGGCTTTTTTTCCACTTCTTAGTTTTTTATTTGACCTTCATGTCTTTCGTTTTTTTTTGTTTTCTCTTCTCGTCTAAAGCTGCCATTCCTTTTTATGCTTAACGTTTCTTGGTTCTCTTTTCAACAGCAATTTTATATAGTAATGATGTTAGAATGAGACTTTTTTTCGTATTTCTTCCTTGGAGCCGCTGATCGTTTTTTGGCAGCAATGGTAACAGATTGTGAACTATCTGGAGAATATTTGGATCGAAGCTCGCTGAATATTTTGTTTAATTTTTTGAGAGCATTTTTTTAAGGACTCTTTCGCGACCAAATTGTAGGTCGTAAATGAGCTGTCAGCAAAGGTCAAATTAGTGAAAGATCTGGGCGTTCTCCTACTGTAATCTGGAACATTTGAAGAGGTTCCTTGCCCTTCTAGTGGTATATTGGTCTTGTCTGCAGGCAAACAATCCAGCTTAGAAAATATATCTATTGAGTGGATATACAGCCGAGCTACTTTCGCGAATGCTTCTTTGACGATATATACCAGCAATATCGTAATCGATTATTCGAGATTCTGGATTTGTTTTCATCCACGTGCCGTATCGTTGACTAGAGGAATCCTTAAATAGCTTCATGAATGTTCTGTCTAATGGTTGCAACTTGTGGGTGGTATGTGGTGGCAAGCGTCTCAAGTGAATGTTGTTTTCTTGGCAAAGATTGATGACCATCAGTGTTTTGTGACTAATTGTATTCAGTATGCTGATTCTGTTAGAAAGTCCAATGATAATCTAACAGAATCAGCATAGGGCTTGTCTTTTGTCGGATGAGTGTTTCACAAATTGATGCAAAAGGCACTATTCATCCAATCTTTTGGCTGGGCCTCACCTACACTTTCGGCTGGAGCATTAATCATAAGCCATTGATCCTTTGCCATAAAAAAGGCGGACGAAGTGACCGTTTACATAAAACTGCTCTATTTTTACCCCTCTGGGCAGAAACTCAGCATTGCTACTTGACAGCCTTCGGAGTTAGAACTTTTTGCCTATGCAATTAAAAATATAAATAAACTAAAATAGTAAAGAAAACTATTTATGATCAGTCTTAGGGAGTAAGTTTTCCCGTAATACCACAATTCAGTGATGGAAAACAAAAGGAAAACTATTTTGAAGGGATCCTTCAGTCGTTTTTGTTCGTTTTACGTACATATTCGGTTGACGAAAATCAGGTTAAAGAGGTTTTTCAACAATTTCCCAGCGAGTTAGCAACCTCAAATTTCCCTAAGGACTACCCTACAAACCCTCAGAATATTCATCAAAGCACTCGACGATTACAGCAGTTATAAGAAATATAAACATAAATGGCGAATTAATTCAAAATTATCCAATTTAGCGCCCCTACCCCAAATTTTGTAAATGTCGCGGGAAAGTTAAAATTCTACTGGCTTTTCAAATTTTTATTTTTGTGTACAGTGTATAATACATGAAGAGTTAAGATAACAATGAAGCCACGCGAATTGAACAGGAAAAACCAGAAATATTTGAAAAAAAAACAACTCGCCATCATTTTTTTGTTTGTTTTTTGTTTTGTTTTTTTGCCAATTTATGATATGTCGCCATATCTGTATATTCACAACCATTTCGTATAATGAATGAGAATCAGCCACTCAAAAATCCACAGCCATACAGTATTATCATTTATTATTATTCTTATTGTTATTAATTTTTTAATTAATTTATTAATTAATAATTAATATATTCTCACAGTTGATTAAAATTAACAATCACACAAAATTGCGTTCGTTTTAATTATTGTTTATTCATTTATTAAATTGGAAAAAATCCGTTTCGGTTCCATTAAATTTTATCGATTTTTTAAAAAATCACTAACCCTACAGTGATTTTTGGTTTGTTTGTGGGTTAATTTCAATGGAACTAAAATGGATTTTTTGCTTCGTTTGGTAATAATAAAGCTGCATAGTTTTTTTTTAAGTTTTTTTTTTTTTGATTTGATAAATATTTACAATAGGGAACTAGAGCCGAATCCAAAAACGAAAATTTCTATCCATTAGCGAATAAAAATTATCGTTTTTTGATTCTAAATAGGGTATCAACATCGATATTTATAATTTAATAATTATTATCTTACAATGATTTATACAAAAATCAAATCTAACAGTCGAAATAAACGAACATATAACCATTTATTTTTTGGTATTTTTCCGCATGGAAAGCCCCAATTTTAACAAACCAAATAGACTAGAATTAGTGATTGTTCCATGTTTATTTGGCCGATAAATTATAAACAATCAGTAACCCTAGTTGTGCGCTTTTTTAAAATAATTCAATTCAATTATCCAAATTTCCACTAATCAAATGTTTTTTTTTTTATATTTTTAAAGAAGAAGGCACAACAAATTGGGTTGTTTTGCTATAATTTTTGTGTTCCATCCTTTTTTTGACTAGATCTGTATATTAAGTGATAAGATTTTGTACAGGGGTGCTAAACTAAAAGTATCTAATTTATATGGAAAGTCGGGTTATTTGGCGAGTAATTTCAAAAATATTTCAAGGATCTATAAAAGAGTCTTTGTCAAATATTTGGACAAAATTTGAACCTTATAGCTTATATAGAAGTTGGTCAAAAAAGATTTTTTCGGACGATGTGATTTTCATCAATTAATAGCACACATAAAATGACTGAAAATTATCCAAAAATGTAAGTAAAGTGGATTTTTTGCATTTTTTTCAGATTCTAAATCCTGAATCGTCCTAAATTCTTCATTTTTTTAAATATTTGACCTCTAAATGATTAAGTGCTAGTAAACGTAGCCCTTAAGAGCTATAGACTTGATTTATAGCTCCGTTTTTTTCAAAAGGGATTTCGGGGTTAATTTCTGACTTAATCTACATTTCCGTTTTAAATTTCCAAAATTTATAGACATTCAGTATTTAGATAAATTCAGTAGCAAAAAGTCTAAATTCTTTTAGAAAGTTTTAAGGAGTTTTGGAATAAAATAGCAAAATTTTATAACACAAGGGGGATGATTCTAAAAAGAGGCTAGTCCAGAAACATTCATCAAGACTAATTGTAAGTTGTAATATTTTAAAGAGCTTATAAGTAATAAGTTTAAGCATTTTTCGATTTCAAATTCAGAAATTATCTTAGATCGTCACGTTTTCAATGAAATTTTGTTCTAAAATCGCTAGAAGCCGCAGACTTGGGCTTTTCTATTAGCTATTTCTATTCTAATTCTAGTATTCGTTAGTATTCTAGTATTCTAATTCTAGTATTAGCTAATTTGGTTCTCAAGTGGTAAAGGGAACAATTTTAGACTAAATTTCATTCCAAAATTGGCTCCTAAATCATTAATCTTATAACAAATTTCGTTTTTTTGTTTCCGAAAAGGCATTTTGAAGCTAAATTTTTGGCTGCATCCTCGTCTTTAATTTTGAAAATTAATGAAAATTTTTACAATTGTATCGTATCAGAATTATTTAAAAAGAACAAGTTCAAATTCTTTAAGGACAATTTTAAGCATTTTTTAAATTTTCAAAAAAGGATGATCCAAAAATATTCGTGAATTAAATTCAAGACACTTTTGTTCTAATTTATTACACTGTAAAAAACTTCAGTCATAATTGTCTTAAATTTTTTTTAACTACATTTTGGATTTCAAATTTAGAAGTTCTTGTCCTAAATCGTCAATTTTTTTCTAAAATCAAAAGAAACAGTATATTAACACTACTCTATTTGGTTTGAGGGCTAAATTTTTCAAGTTTTTGACATAGTTAATTCCCAAATGATCAACTACTTGCGAATTTGACTCTTAAGTGGTAAACGAGACAATTCTAGACTCAGTTTCGTTTCAAAATTGGTTCCTAAATTATTGGTTCTATTGTAAATTTTTGAAAAGAGATTTTGGAGGTAAAGACTTGACTTATAATCAGCATTTTTGTCTTACATTTTCAAATTTTATAAAAAATGTCACAGTTGCATCGTATTAGCATCATTCAAAAGAAATAAGCTCTAACTCTTGCCCAATTTTAAAACATATTTACCTAAAATTATCAGTTTTTATCGAATTAAATCGTACAATGAGACTATTTTTAGCACTCTTAGTCCTACATTTTCAAAAGAAAATAATCTAAAACTCTTCAACTGAAATTAAGATTCTTTTCCTAACTTATTACTTTGTAAAGAACTTATAACTGCCTTAAGATTTTTTTAATTTCATTTCTGACTTAAAATTTTGAAATTCTGATCCTAAATCGTCGGTTTTTTTCGCCACAAAACGAATGACTTAAGAATACTGCCGACATTTATGTTTTCGTTTTTTTTCCATTTTATTCTAAAAAAAATATGCGGGGAACATTTTTGAGTTATTCTCAGTAATTTGGTGCGTGTTCAAAAATCGCAACACTATCTAAAACGAACATTTTTTGACAAACTTTTAAATGGGCTAAACTCCAAATATTGCTCAAATGGTCTCCAGAAACCCTCCAATAAATCCTTAAAATATTTTTTTCAAGTGACTCACCAAATAATAGGACTCCCGATTTAAAACCCTCCACTTTTAGTATAGGACATCTGTATATTTATTATAGATAAGTTGTGCCAATTTTTCGAAATAACAAAGCTGTTTTTGGAAACCCAAAACTACATACTACATACTACAAAGACAGGAAGAGGGAACTTGTTCAGTCCCAATGTTGTGGTTTTGGTGTGTGTTTGAATGCTGTTGTCGTTATGGTAGAATTTTCTCACCCAGACAACCGAAATGTTAACAAAATATCAACAATTGTTTGTGTTATATCAATTATTTAAGATATATAAAAGCTACAATATTATCCAGACATTGATGATTGATTTAAAATTTAAATTGGAGAAATCAAGGAAGAAACGCTGAATGAATTTATGTGTCGCTTATTGTCATAGAAATGACGTTGATTTTTTAATTAAAAACTAAACAATATTCAGTCAAATCGTATCGATTCAAGTTGGTTGGTATTTCGTTATTTAATTTTGGAAAAAGCTACACATGCAAAGCTAGATTGAATCGATACAATTCGAAAATATCGTCCAAGAATCTAGTACAGAGTGTACAAGGGTATTTCATCTCAATGTTGGTTGTGGCTCTGTTATGCAGTTTCGTAGATTAGTTCATTCTGTACTAAATCTTTAATCAAAGGTATGAGGTGAAATATCGTTGTATATCCTGTTAAAGTAGATATCGGGTGAATATTGAAAAGTATATAATTAAAAAAAAGTTCAGTTAATTGGATGCGATTTGCAAATTATTTTGGGGTTTGTAGGGTGATTCCTTGGGAATATTTTGTCAAAATTTGGATTTCGTAACTCATCGGGAAGTTTGTCGCAAAACATTTTTTTTGACATTGTTATGATTTTGATCAATTGACTATGCACATAAAACGATTAAGGATGACTCAAAAGTCCTCGTAAAGTGTTTTTTTTTGTCGTTTTTTGGATTGTAAAAACTTTAGTGGTTCCTAAATAGGCCCATTGTTAGCTTGAGGGTGGTAAAATTATAGTCTTTTAATAGTAAAATGTTAAAAAAGCCCAACAATTAAGCTGCACGAAGTGCGTCAATTTACAGATTTTTGATCAATTTTTGAGGTAGTCTGAGTTGAAAAAGTGATATAAGTCAGTAGTTTCTTGTGGTGTCTCGTAAGAAATCTATTTCAAAACTTCTAATTTGTTTGTGCACTTCAATTTTGCAACTTTAAACTAAAATTTCTTAAATATTCCAACATCTAAATTTTAATAAATTTTATTCTTGAATTGTCAAAAATTGTTAGTCTTCTGGGAATTTTTAAGCTGTCTTCAGTTTTCCAACTAAACTTTGTTCTTTAAAGTTTCCAAAATTATACGGTTGAAATTTTGATAATTTTGTACTATTTTGACACCAAATAGGCAACTTCCTGATCAATTGAATCAATAAAAGAGTTGCTTTAATTTTTTTCCGGACAAATCCCAGTTGTCTCATAAAATTCTTAAAATTTTAATCGAGAAGTTCACATAAATCTTGATATTTTACATTAAAAGTGCTAAATTTTCCAAAAATTTCTAAAATACTGGAATATTTTCGAAATAAAACCTAAATTTTAATCTCAACTCTTCCACTTTTCGGCTCGATGTACTATTTTTTAATTTTCAAATTTCTAAAATATTTTTTAAATAAATTAAAATTGTAAGATTCAAATCTCTAAATTTACTAAAATGCTAAAATATTTTCAAACTAAAACAAAATTTTAAACTCAAATCTTCAAATGTTCGACTAAAAGTACTAATTCTTTCAAAAATGTTCGCATTTCTGGAATATTTTTAAAATAAATCAAAATGTTAGACCCAAATATGTCAAATTTTCGACTACAAATGTTTAATTTATCAAAAATTTTACAAATTACTGGAGTGTTTTCAAAATAAAATGAAAATTTTGAACTTAGATCTTCAAATTTTCAAGCAGAAATCTTGAATGTTTGAAAAATTTCCAAAATAGTGAAACAATTTTTGAATTAAATTAAAATTTTAGATTTAAATTTTCAAATTTTCAGTTAAGAGCGCTACATTTTTCAAAAATTAAAAAGTAAAAACTTTTTCAAAAACTTCCAAATTATCGGAATATTTTTAAAATTAAAATTTTCACTAAAAGCTTCAAATCTTGGAGCGAGTGCTAATTTTTTTAAAACTATAAAATCTGGTATCAGGCGAAAACTGTCATAAAATTTTACAATTAAAATAAATGCACTATTTTTCAAATATTATAGAGTGAATACCATTTTAATTTATGATCGTTGTCGACAGTAATTTTTGGTAAATTTTCTCATTTTTAGGACACAATGCAAGATCATCTTGGGTGATTCTTACTCGTTTTATGTGTACAGTTGTTTGGTGAAAATCACAATATTGTTCCAAGAATGCTTATTTTAATCGACTTCCCGACGAGCTACGAAGTTCTAGTTTTGCTCGAGAGACTATCCTACAAATTCTCAAAATATTTTCTAATCGTTCATCAATTAATAGAACTTTTATCGTTTAAATTATATACTTTGGAATGACCAACCCGGTACATCGTGATATAAGATTAATCCACACAATCTATAGTGATAAACGCCATCTATTGGTCGATATATGTGAATCACGACATAATTGAAAGAATTCAATTCAATTTTTTTAACACAGTATTAATGATAACAATACAGGCATAAATTGATAATTAATTAATTATAATATGATATTGGTCACGTTTGTACTTATTTTATATGAGTTGTAATTATATAATAATTATATATTAGATATATATGTATATATATAGTTGATCAATTATTTAATATCATTAAATTAATTGATTAATTAGCATATGATAATACTGAATATTTGCAGCTTATACATAACGATATGAATAAATCAATTAATTATTATTTATTATTATTTTAGTTATAATTTTATAAGATATATAGAGATTTTTATTTTTATTTTTTTGAAAATCATGAAACAACATCACATACAATAAGCTGCTTTGTCATTTGAACACTTTCTTAGCGATATTTGAGGATATATTGTATATAATATATTTTAGGTATGTATATAAATATTCATTTGCTTCTTTATATATATTTATAGGGTAATTAAATTCATCATTTTAATTGCATTAATTAAAATGGTGAATTTAATTGTAAAATTTAAGCTCCCGCACTAGTTCTCTACGCGGTTTGGTATAAGAAAAATGCCAATGTTTGATCGACGATTTCTCCCTTGTTTTTTATTAGATTGAACTGACTCAAGCAACATTGGAAGAGTATTTAAGGTTTAGGAAAAATTCCAATCAAATTCTGAGTTATAGAAAACCTTCAAGTATATTTTTACCATAATTTTCAATGTTTTTTGAAATATTTTTTCCTACAATTTTAGCAACATTGTTTATTTTGAAACGATTTTCATAGGATATAGAGAAATTGAAAATGCTTTCCAAATATATAAGAAATTTCCCAGTAGATACTAGTTTTCTTGTAAATTAAGAAAAATATGAAAATTCAAGTTTTTGTCGTGATTTTAACGTGAAATAACTGTTTGACCCATTTTGAGTAAACTTATTCATGAGGTTTTATTTGGATAAGTATAAAAAAATCCAATTTTCGAAAATTTACTATAATTTTCTACCCGTTTTCACTCCAACTGAATGAAATCAACTATTTTTTAACAAAATTTACACGGTCTTCAGACTTTCGCTTGAAAAACTTGCCGAGCGACAATCAGTTTTCCCTTTCTTCTTCTTTTTATAGCCAATCATAAGTTACCTTGTGTGCTATTTGGATGCACAATTTTACAAAAATGAGGCTACTTTAGACGCTTTTTCCCAAAAAAATGGAAAATAAATTTGAAACGAGTCTAAATTAAAGCTATAGTTTTAATCGATATAGTTCGATCTATCCATATTCCATTCTATTGAATTTGTCGAGTGATATTTGAAGTCTACTAATACCATTTTTTGCTATGCAAAGTGTCATTTTTTCACAATTTCCTGAAAATTTTGTCAGATTTTCCAAAGATTGCAGAATCAAGCACGTACAGAATCGTATTTGGAATTAAATAAGACGTCTACCATCTCGATATCTTTTGCAATTTCTGTGATATTTAAATTTTGATATCTTATGGAGTTTCCATAAATCATACCTGGCGGCCAAGTAACTTCCATGTCGACTTAAAAAATGGAAATATTCTTCGTTTTTATAAATGAATTTATTTTAACATCAAAAGTAAAAGTTTCATGGGTTAAAATTTGTCTCCAAAGTAGCAAAAATTTGTTAAAAATTGATCTTCTAGGACCAAAATCCTTTGAAGCATAGACTTGAAATTTAACAAACAACCAAAAGCTCCTTAATTTTACAATTTTGGAAATTTAGGTTAAAAACAAACCTCAATTTAAGCCTTTAAGGTTGATTAGGGAGTATAGCATCAAATGTAATTACTTAGTTGGCCATACATTCAGAGGGTAGGTAGTAGCTTCCTTCGAACATCTTAACAAATATCAAATTTTGTAAAATATGAACCAATCTACGACATCATGTAATCAAGACATGGCCAACTGCAAGCGAAATTATACACGAAAAAAATGCAAGTTAAAAAAAGAAGGCATTTTCAATTTTTTTTTTCCCCACCTAGCCATATCAGGTGTACATGGTAACTTGCCTAATAATTGGTTAGGTAATATAGATTGGTTCATACTTTAGTGAAGTTTACGAACAAAGTTACGACACTGTTACTAAAAACATGGCCAATTTTATGGTAAACTACCACAATACATCCGATATTATATATAAAATTTTACTCTGCAGTTGGCCATGTTTTAGTTACGTAGTGTCGTAGATTGATTCGTCTTGTTTTTTATTAAAATTGGAAGAAAATAATAGTAAGATTCGTGCTCACATAAATGGCGCAAGCTCTAAACTTGAAATTGATCCTTCATTGTGAAAACAAAGGTCAAGACATGAAGATTTGAGGCTCAATATTCGGGCCCCAATAAGAAATATAAACGAGAAAAAGGATCAGCTCCAAAACAAATCTACTTTGGAGCAATAAATAGAACCGTACGCTGAGAAAATATTTTTAGATTAGTTATAAAATTGGTTGCTTGAACGAAAGATTTAAGTACTTGAACTGCATAAAGCCCCGATTGTAACCCAATTGAACTTCTATGGGATAATATAGAAATAACTCGAACGAGACCCTTAAAAGAAAATTTTATATTATTTTTGATAAAAACTTGCTATTATCCAAAAAACGAGAAAAACAGACGCGGAGATTTGATTTTCTTCTATAACTTAGAAGTTCACTGGAAATTTTCTTAAACTGAATACACCCATAAAATCATCTTGAAATACTCTTTCTAACACCCCTCGAATTGTTTAAATCCAATGAAAAACAAGGGAGAAATTGTCGATCAAATAGTAGTACTTTTCGCTTACCGAATCACGAAGAGAACCAGTGCGGGCCCTTGAATTGTTATCAAATTTCATCTAGAGACGCTTCCAAAAACAGCTAATTTACAACAGTAGATCTAAATTATTTGATAAAAAAGATAATTAATTAAATTAAATTAAATTAATTAGAATGATAATAACAAACGGTTATTTACCGCCGCCTAAACCGAATTTCATGAAAATCAGTTCTTTGCCTTTCGATAAAATATCACCACCTGGTGCTGTGATTTCGTTTAATTTTTGCATTACATTCAAACCACCAGTTTGTTGCTGTCCTTGTTGTTGATTTTGTTGTAGCTGTTGTTGTTGTTGTTGTGGTAATGGTCCAGTATTCCCCATCACATTTGGTACAACTTGTGGTACGCCTTTGTGTTGTAAACGCGATTGGTTTTGGTACGGTTGTTGTTGTTGCTGCTGTTGTTGTTGAGATTGTTGTTGTTGTTGATTACTACCACCAATACCAAAAAGTCCACCACCACCACTACTACTAGTTTGATTTGTTGTTGATTGTTGATTAAAAGCTTGATTGAAAGCTTGTTGAAATATGCCCGGTTGTTGTTGTTGTTGTTGCTGCTGCTGCTGGGGCTGTTGTTGTTGATTACCACCGGGCCTCAACATGCCTCTCCCCCTCCCCTGTAAATTCGTATAAAATTTCAATATTTTACCACAAATACAAACAAAAAAATCTACGTCTAACTAACTAAAATGGAACGGCTTGTATATTTCACTTGATTCGTACATGAGTATGAGTGTCAAGTAAAATGGAACAGTCTATATAGAATGTACAACAGTATACCACGTAGTTGGCTGTGTTTTGGTTACGTAATGTCGTAGATTAGAGCATATTTTACTAAATTTGATATTTATTCAAAGCCTGATAGATATTCTTTAGGGATGTCATGAGAAGATATGCGATTCTAAGGCGAACATCTTTTTATAAATCACCCCAACCCCCATTCCCGGCAAAATTGGAGTTGGAAAATTGGAAAAAATAGCGTCTTAGAATTTTAAGATTCTTATATCAGAAATTCCGCCTTATATCGAGAAGGTTTGATTTATTTAATTCCAATAGGATTTTTTTTTAATTTAGCACTGTTGGTCAAAAATTTTGTTATTTTGGAAATATTCTAGTATTTTAGGTGATTATAACCAAATTTTAAAAAAAATGTAGCATTGTTAATACACAATTACAATATTTTAATTAGTTTTACTTAATTTTGAAAATATTGCAGTGCTTTAATTGTAGTTAAAATTTTAAAAACTTACATTTTTAAGACAGTTTAGAAAAATTGCACAAGTAGTTGATAATTTCAAGGTTTTTAATAAGAAAATTCGCTTTATTTTTGGAAATATTGTATAACTTGAGATTGAGAAAATAGTATTTTTGCTTTACATCAAAGAATTTTTACTATTTCATTTAATTCTAATACGAATTTTTAAGAAATGTAACCCTTTAATGGAAAATTTGAAGATTTAAGTTTAAAATTGTATTTAGTTTTGGATTTTTCCAGCATTCTAAGTGGATTTGATGAAAATTTGTAAAAAAAAAATAGCACAAAATTGCAATATTTGAATATGTTTCACTTTATTTTAAAGAAAAAAATCACTATTTTATTTGATTTTAATGCAAAATTTTGAAGCAATTTAGTTCCAAAATTTTAAGATTTTTATTCAAGACTTTTCTAAAAATTATAGCTAGTCCAAACCTTCAAGATTTCGCTTTATCCTCATAAATATTGAAACACTCTGAATTGTCGTCATTAAAATTAAAAAAAAAAGTAGCCAAGTAGTCCAAAAAATATACAGAGTCCAAAATTTCAAAATTTTATTTAGAAAAATTGCCAAAATTTTAAAACAGTAGCACTCTTTCACTCAAATCGAAGAGTTTCCAATGCTTTATTTTGGTTGTAATATAAAATTTCAAAACTACTTATTGTTAGTACTTTCAGTGTTAAATTTCAACATTTGTGTGATAAACTTTGATCTATCTCTATTGTTCAAGTTATTCTTGTTGAAAATTTGAAGCATGAGAAAACTGAATTTTTTTTAGTGCTTTAGTATAGGATATTCACCAGAACGTCGCATTTTTTGTTGTCAAAACAGAACGAAAATGTCACAATTGAAGCCCTCTAATTCTTCAGACTCAAAAGTACAGAGTTAGATAGGAAAACTGAAGAGTTCTGCCGAAAATTCCAGTAAAGTTTATAAAAATTTTCAGTTTTTGACAATTCAATTTCCCAAAAGTTACAAATTAGGTGATATAATGTTTAAAAAAGTACTTTGAAATTCTAAAATACAACATCAAAAACCAACTAAGATTTTAAAAATAGATTTTTTATGATAGTTCATTTATAAAAATTCAGTAGACATCAGTAGCCTCTATACTTTTTTAACGCAGACTATCTCAAAAATCGATTTAAAATTTGATACTAGAAGCTTGATCATTTAACCTAAATTGCAATTTTGAAAAAATCAAAAATTTTGACCGTATTCGCGCTCATAACGATCACATTTTCCTATCTATATCTTCCAGAACCAACATTTTGTTTCTTTTCAAATCTTGTCAAGTCTTACCAACTATTGTTAGAAAATCTATTAACTTTAGAAATAATTCGAAATTTGTATCGATAATTGATATATAGGACCACTATGGCGAAAATTATCGTTTTACCAAAAGTTTGCTTATGACATTTTTTTAAAAATACAGAAAAATCTAGTAGACTTTGATGAAATCATATTGTTTAAGTGTCCGAACATAGCAACACGCTACGTACTGACAGACACAGCCAGCTTTGCAATTAAAGTACTATCGTACACTTTGTATCAAGTTGAAATTTGTTCAACTGTAAGGGTAGTAATGATTCGATCACTAATCTACGTTCTGTATAATTATTGGTCTGATATACTCACCACGTATGTGTCTTATTAATCAATCAATCAATCAATTAATTAATTAATTAACTAATCAACTAACTAATTGAAAATATAAATTAGATTTAGAATTAAAATAATAATTGATGAGTAATGCAGCAAACAATTCTACAGGGTGATTTTGTCGATGGTCATGCATTTATAACAAATCCAACAAACATTACAAAAAAGCAACAATTCTAAAGCGCAAATTAATTAAATTTCTAATTACAATCATACAATTTTCGAAATTTATTAATTTTTTTTAGAAAAATCAAACAAGACACATACATGGTACACTGTTTAAGTGTTTTATTTTTAAGAAAAAAAAACGATTAAAAATGAGTAAAAAACTGAGTAGGTATTGACTGGATGAACGTATGTCTGTTTTTTTGTTTAAAACTATTTGTAAAGATGGCGTTGTGTGTAAACTAATACAAAAGTAAGTAAAGACATACGTCCTGAAACTATTTAAATGTTGTTAGATAAAATGGAAAATTAAATAAAAAAATAAATAAAAAATAATGTATGAAAAGTTAAAAGAGAGCGAGTATTTGGCGTTAAATACCTGATTGTGCTCGGTGAAGACTTGTGTATTCGGTGTCGCAGTGTTGATAGCATTGTCTAACTGAGAGGGTAACACAGGGCAGGCATCTAGCAACAGACAACACACAGTACAGTCAGACGCTGCTTTACAACACAAAAAGACTCGATTTTTATCCAAATTACAAAAAAAAAAACAATTCAAAATTAGCGCCATCAAACCGAAAACAAACAAAACAACTAGAAAAAACACAGTTGGCAACGACTGGTATCAAAAAATGACAGATGGCGTTGTACTTGATGGCGCCCAATTTGAATTCAAATTCAATTATTCCACAATTAAATTGGAAATTGAATTGAATTAGAAACACGACGAGTCTTATTGTGTTCAATTCAGCTTAGAAAGAAAGAGATAGAGCTAGCGATTGGCATACATTTTTAATAAAAATAAAGTGCATACTGAGAACATTAAAACAATTAAAGCGTCCATTTATAGTTTATTTCTTGCCAACTTAAAAAAAAAAACAATTGAAAAAAATATATGTGAAGAAATAAACTTTGTCCACATCACACGCTTGCGATACAATAAAACAAAATTTTTGAGAAAAATTGTGTAATTTTGTCTATTATTGTTAATTGTTTTTTGTAATTTTAACAATTATAGTAGGCTATGTATTTTCAATTTAAAAAAAAAAATGACAAGAGAAAAATACATAACTTACTTTAATTTAGATTAGAGTATATGGAAAGAAGATAGAAATATGTAGATAGATAAAGAAGGCAAGTGTGTGATGGATAAAATTTGATCCGTATTTCTTTTTGTAAAGTTTTTTTTTATGTTTTTATGTTTTAGAATTAGAGAATAACCAGTGAAGCCAACCCAAAAAAAATACTATACGACTCAAAAACTAGTGAGCCATATACAGAGTGAATCCAGAATATGAAACATTAGGTATAAGAAGTTTCTTAACTTTGGTTTATTTACTGTTCTCCCATCTTGAACTACCTCTAGATATTGTCTTCGTTGTTCTATCTACCGGTGGAGTTGAGCAACCCACTTTTCTATTCACAATGGAATGGCGAAATTTGAAGCAATTTCATTTTGATTTAGCATTAATAGTTTTCAAAAATTTTGATTTGAGGAAACTTTCAATTTTATAGCGCTTGGTTAAGAATTTCGTTCGAAAGACCGTGCAAGTGTAGAGAGACCTGTCGAGAGATAATCAAAACTAATTTAGCACTCCCGATAATTTTTCTAGCCAATCAGAAATCTCTAAATGATCGCACCTATTAGTGTAGTTTGATGAAAAATTTTGCAAAAATTAGACTACTTTAGGCACGGTTTTACGAAAAATAAGGAAATAAGGAAGTGGGTTGCTCTACCTCATACACCGAAGGCTACTAGATCAACAGGAATATTTTCTAAGGGTAATTCAAGTTGCAAAACTGCTGTAGACTAAATTAGAACTTCTTATACTTTCAATAATCCCACCCTGTGACTCACCCTGTAGAGTGCCCGAAATTTTCCATAGCCTACTATAAAATTTTTGAGTTGTTTGGCAATTGTTTTGTATTGAAATTTAATCAATCAACGACATATGTTTTAGTATCAATTGTCTTGTTATTATCATTAATAAATAGAATTTAATACCTTTATTCCTTTGTCTCATCTGGCTGTCTCTAGGTGGCGGTGGTGGTCCTCGAGCACCAGGTCCAACGCCACGATTGCCACGTTGGCCGCCGCCACGTGGCCCGCCCATGCTGGTTTGCGGTGTTTGTACACCACCACTGCTGGTACCACCAACACCACTAGTGCCATACTGGTCGGGCGCTTCTGTTAGGAAATTCGATGGTACTAAACCGCGAACACCATCAATTTCGCCCATATAGAAACCATCATCGTCCATCTCGCCATAGACGTTGATGATCTGACCAGTTTGAAAGCTCAATTCCACCTGCAGTTGGGTGGGAAATTGGGGCAAAAAAAAGAGAGAAAAAAGGATAAATGGTAGAGTCTTCTATACTTAACCCAAAGAGACTGTTTTTTTGTATAGAAATATAAATTTTAGCACCTCACCTCTGCATCAACGTTCGGACTTAACTCTTGTGGGTCATAATCATACAACGCCACCATTCTTTTAACGGGCATATTCGCGTAGATATCACCCCAACGGTCACGGTGACTTTGGTTACCCTCAACTTCCATCACCATATTGTGCGGTACATAGCCGCGTCTACCGCGACATTCACCCCAATAGAAACCATCAGCATCCTTATCACCCCAGACTTTAATCGTATCGCCCTCGGAAAAGGGTAATTCCTCGTCGCAAGCATCCGGATTTGGTGACATTGTTGATGGGTCGTAATCGAACAGGGCAACAAACCAACGCGCACGTTTCTGTGGATTTGGTGGATTGTTTGGTAACATTTGTTGTTGTTGTGATGATAATGGTTGCTGTTGTTGAGGACCACCACGGGCGCCGATTTGTTGTTGTTGTGGTTGGCGCATCTGTTGGTTGCGTTGATTAATTTGACCTGAAAAATAATTTTGCTTTTACAAAATTTTTGAAAATCTCTGAAAATTTCGTGTTAGTTGTGTCTCTTTTGAGTATTTTTTCAAAAATTCACCCTATAAATATATGCACAAAACAAATACCCAGGACGTATCCACAAGAGCGAATCGTTAATTTTGTGTGCCTAAGGATAAAACTGTTGCAGAATCAATCTACTTAGTCCAAATTTGGGTTATTTATCGACAAAAACAAAGTTATAGGGATGAATATTTTAAAACTTTTGTGGGTAAAGTGGGTCCTTCGATTAAAGCCCTAGACAGTAGCCCATAAAGATTATGACTAAATGGTTACCAAAGTAGTGTATTAAAAGAAAAAACTGGAATTTATTTTAAAACTTGAGTGTTAAAGTCTTGTTTAATGTTCTCGAATTCTCTCGAAAAAACTGATAATTTAGGACTAACATTTTTTTAAGCTTTAGGGAGAATTGAAAACATCTAAATCCGTCTTATTTTCGCAATTCGATCGCCAAATTTATCAAAAACCCAAAAATGTTCTAAAAACTCAAAACTAAATTTGTCACCTCCACCACTTAGGTGCTAAATTCGCTAAAAATGTATCATTTAGAAGCTTAGTATCCCAAAATTTTCGAAAATTTAACTGTAGAATTAAACAGAATAGTCTGAATTTACAGAAAGGCTGACAATTTTGGAGAAGAATTTGTAAATTTAAAGTCCAAAATGTAGCTCAAGAAGTATCTAAATCATATTAAAGTTACAACTTATAAGTTTAGTTCCTATAAAAAACTGGTAACTTAGGACAAAAGGGCTTTTAAAAGATAAATTCAACTCAAACATGTTTTTGGATTAATTTCCTTTGAAAATCTACGACTTGAAAACGTTAAAAATTATCCCCTTTGCACAATTTCATCCGTTAAAAACTGGCTAAAAGAATTTGAATTTTTTGCTTCAGAATGCTCTAGAATTGTGAAATTTCCTATACATTTTGAACATTGAAGATAAAAATGGAAATTCTAAATCAAACATTCATTTCCAAAGTCCATTTTTAAGAAATATAATTTACTATAAGACCAAGTCTTAAATTTGAAAATGTCCCCAGAAGTGTCTAGATTACCTCGCTTTTCAAACTGCGAAAAACATTTTTTTTTTAATTCCATAGACAAAAAGAGACCTAGCTTCAACTCTAAACAGTTTAACATTATTATTCTTTATGATACATTTTCATCCCCTAGGATAAGATAACAGAGTATAGTTTGCAAATTTTAAATAATTTATTTCTACCCTAGACTCGTCTAGAGCATGCGTCTAAATACTAGAAGAATGCTGATTACTTTGCCATTACATTTCTAAAGGGTTAGATTTCTACCCTAATTACTTACCTGTTGATTAGGTTTACTATAATTGTGTAATATTGGTGGTGTGTTTGTTATGGGAATGTTAAACTAAAATTAGAGCGTTCATGTGGAAAATTCTATTTGGCGACCAATTTATCGGAGGGTTTTAAGTTTGAACCTCGTAGGTTACCTGGAATTCAAGTCAAAAAACGTTCGATTTTTGGCAAAATTTCGAAATTATGTACAATTTGGATCTTATAGCCGATTTGGGGCTAAAATATAGTCACTTTAGAGAATGTTACGAACGTAACAAACGTTAAATGACTCAGAATGACTCAAGGATACTCTCCATGTACAAATTTTTCTTTTTTCTCCACTACTTACGTCTACCAGTTTCATAATAAAATAGAGAAAAAAAGAAAAACTTCAATATTGGGCGCATCGTTAAGCCATTTCGAGTTGGTGTACATAAAGGATGTAAAAAAAGCGTTTTTAAACCAACTTCCAAATGAGCTATATAGTCCGAATTTTCCCCAAAGAGACCTTTCTATTAACGCTACAATTTTTTTCAAATTATAGAGACATTCAAGAAAACAAAAAATAAAAGCACCCATCCCTAAAAGATAAAAGCAACCCTTCTACCTTATATCGAAGAGTTTTTATTAATTTATTTAATTCTAATGCAAAATTTTGAACCAGCTTAGTACTTTTGGTGTAAAATTTCAAAATTTCAGTACAACAAATTTCGCCTTATATTGAGACATTTTAATTTTTCATATCATAATAAGAATTTTTGAAAAATGTAACACTTTTAATTGAAAATTTAAATATTTAAATCAAAAATTTCATTTTATTTTGGATTTTTTCTAATATTCTAGGTAGATATAATCAAATTTTTATAGAAAAACACTAGAAAATTTATTAATTTATGGACGTTTGATCAACATTTAAAAAAAGTGGAATTTTTGCCTCGATTGAAGAGTTTTCACTACTCTTTAATTTCTTTGATTTTAACCCAATATTCAAAAATTTGACATAATAAATTTGACTTTTTTGAAAAATTTAACACCTTCACTCCAAAATTTAATGATTTTAGTAAACAATTTTGTCTTATTTTAAAAATATGCAGTATTCTATATTGTCATAATAAAAATTTTGGGAAAAAATAGTAGAAATTTTGCTGTTTTCAGAACAATTGGAACACTTTCTACTAAAATCGAAGTTTTCATTACTTGATTTGATTTTAATCCAAAATGTTGAAATAATTGTATACTTTTAGTCCACAATTTCAAAATTTTTGTATAAGAAATGTCGGCCTTTTTTTGAGAAATTTTGCACTTTCAGGCCAAAATTTGAAAATTTTAGTAAACAATTTTGTCTTATTTTTCTCTTTATTCTATACATTATCATAATAAAATTTTGGAGAAAATAGACTATTACTACAGAATTGCAATACTCTGATACGTTTTATTGAATTTTGAAAATTTCAAAGAAGTGGTCCAAAACTTCAAGATTTTATTGACAAAAATTGCTTAATTCTTAAAAATATTGCAGCACTCTAAATTGTTATAATAAAATTGTAAAAAAAATAGCACGTTAGTCTCTAATCGAAGAGTTTTCGCTACTTTTTTGATTCTAATCCACAATTTTAAAGCAATTTAGTACTTTTAGTGTAAAATGTCAAATTTTATGTGGTAAACTTTATTCTATTTCTTTTAATTTAATTCTCGAACTTGAAAATTAAATTAAAGTAACTCATATTTTATTGATTCGATTCAGCAAACCTCAAAAATCGTACTTGTTGGAATAGGACTTCCCATACTATAAACTCTCGAGTTTTAGCTCAACACCCCTGTATATCTTTTAGTAATATTTCATTATATTTTTTAAATTGAATTCTCACTCGAATCACCACCAATTTACCTTGTTGTTGGTAATGTTGAGGTTGTTGCTGTGCCTGTTGTGGCGACTGTTGTTGTTGCTGATTCTGCTGATTCTGTACTTGTTGTTGTTGTTGCTGTTGTTGAGATTGTTGTTGATTTTGTCTAAATTGTGATCTTTGTTGATGATATTGTCTTTGACTTCTTCGATCCATTAATTCATCTTCTGATAAATTCGCTTCATACGATTCTTTTGTTATTTCTGCAATGGAGCGTTGGGCTATTGTTTAGAAATAAGCGTGTCTAAGCAAATTATTAATCGGACTTAAATTTTTTTTTTACAAATTAAACACCAAAAAATCAAAAAATAAAGCTTACTGTACCATCTTTTAACTAGAATTCTAATTAAACATGCTAATTTAGAGGAGATTATCAACAATAATAATAATAGTAGATAACAACAAGAATTTTAGACAAATAAAAATAAATTTGTTTACCAATTGATGGTATGCCACCTTGTTGCCCACGATGGGTATTGGTACCAGGAAAGATCTCTTTATCGCTCAAATTCTCATCGGGTTCGATGATTTGTTGGCCTTGTTGTTGTTGTTGACGTGGCATCTGTTGCCGGATGTGCGCCGGCATTACCGCTGAATGGGGCTGCTGTCGGTTCCTCAAATTCCCGCCACTGACCCCGCGCAAAACACTCAATGGAATTGGTGTTGGTACCGAATCAGCCGATTGGCTATCTCTCGCTTTGGTACGTACAGTCACATGTTTCGGGTTTAAACCCAACAATTTACTGATATCGATCAAGGCATGATCACCAGTTGGACTATCAACGTCTGTCACTTTTTTACCATCAGCATATACCGCATACCCGGTGATGGTAGAACCCGGTTGATGAGTAGTTATAATGGGATGCCATGTTACCAATAATGTCCCATCTTGTGGGCCGGGTTCAACTAAAATATCACTGGGTGGATCGGGTAAACCTTTGGGTAATGTACGGAAATCAGTATGGGCAGCTGCCGGTATCGGTAGATCTTCAGCTATATTGGCAACATTCTGTACAGCACGATGATGTTTGGCACGTACTGTTACCCGATACTGGGTATTTGGTGCTAGACCAGTTATTGTATGTCGATAAACTCCTGGTTTAACTGTACGTACTTCAACGTTGTTAACACAAACAACATGTTGATGATTAGAATTGGCTGGTAACCAACTGATTATAGCTGATGTTGAGGTTATATTGGATGCACGGACACTACTTGGACCTAACTGATGGGTATCGCGGCCGATTATCATGGTACAAGCAGCATCACGAGATGTACGACGGTTTGCTGTTACTGAACGTACACTAATCCGATGTGGCTATAATTTTTTAATAATTATTATTAATTAATTACTAAGGAACTGAGTTACAATTTGTTAAAAATTAGAACATTTTGATCGAAGATTCCTTAGTTATTTTTTACTATAAAGTCAAGTCTTGTAGCACATTGAAAAGAGTATTTCAAGCTGCAGGGCTCCTTGTCTTCTATTTTAGAAAATTTTGGGTAAAATTATGACTTATCGATGAAAATCCGGAAGCTTATGTTCTTTAAATTTTCCCCCATAGTTGGGCCTACACTGATTTGTCTGTGGTAAATTTAGGGTTTAATCGATGGGATGTTGAAAAAGTATTTCAAATATGCAAGAAATTTTCAGATACTCAATTATTTTCTGGGAAAGTGGAAAAGTTGGAAAACCATAAGTTGTAACTGAGAATGATCTTTTCAAGGAACCATAAAACTCAATTCGAAAGTGAAAAATAAGCGTGAAATCGTTATTTGCATTGTCGTTGTTCCATTATACAGGGTGATTTAAGTATTAAACCTAAAATGAAGCGTTAGAGCTTTTTGGAAAGAGTATTTCAAGCTAATAGGCGTGACAATTTTCATTTTGTAAAATTAGCAAAGTCAAAGCCTTAAATGACAATTTTTCCCATTCTAGAATCAAATGTCACGACTTGTTGGAAAGAGATTTGCAAGCTACAGGACATAACGTTTGCCATTTTGGAAAATTTGGGGAAAATTTTGGATTATCGATGATAATTTAGAAAATTGTATTTTTTACATTTTACCTCCATAATTCAGCTTATTTTGATCTGTTTCTGGCAAAAGCGGATTTAGGCATGGTCTTTATGGTTTGCAGCACAGGGTGCGAATCATACAAATAGCCCCATCGTGCTCAAAAGAGTCAAGATAAAAGTTCTTTGTTTATAATTTTTTCTATTTAATAAAATGTAAAGCATAAATTGTAATATCTAGCCACAATTAACCCAAATTTGGTGTAATTAAATAAATCCTCAAACAGTATTAGCCCGGAGTCCCTCGGTTTACAGTTAAATCGACAGTAAATTAAAAGAGCTCTCCAAATATCTGAAAAATTTTCAAATCAGCTTAGCAGTTTTCTTGAAACATGAGAAAAATGACAAAATTTTGAAGAAAGTTTCTTCCTACTATATCTTAAAGATAAATAATAAAATATCGCATTCTGAAAGTTCTTAGATGAAGAAATATCAGGGAAACCTAAGGGGAAATTAATTAGCCATTTTGTATCAGGCCATTTAGAGGATATAAACTGACTAAATACTGATATCTCAAAGGGCTATCCGAAGGTGACAAAATTCAATTAAAAATGATTTGAGGAAAAACATCTCTTGAATTCGAAGCAAAATTTTTAACATTAAGAGTAAGACTTGTTGAATACCACAGAGATGAAAATTTTGAAAAACTTCGGCCCCACTTCATAAAAACTTCCTCACGAACTACCAAAAAGAATAGATTGAAAATTGACTAGAAGCTCCTGAATTTTACTCTTTGAATTACTCAAGTCCAGTTTTTCTTCTCATACTTAATCGCCTCTTAACAAGATCTTGACTTAAATGAACCTAAGCGTACATTTACCAACATCTACGTGAACGAATTCCATCCTCCATATTTGCTAGCATGTTTTCTAAACAATTTTCCCAGAAAAAAAGCAAACTTTTTGCATTGCAATAGCCCTATGGAAAGGTCCATAAAATTCTCAAAAAAACAAAAAAAAAATGGCCCGAAACAATGATTTTTAAATGGTTAAAGACCCTAAAATTTTTCCCCAATTTTCAACACTTCGATATTTCAAAAATTTCTTAATATTTTCTCAAGTATAAATTTTCAGAAAATCCAACATTTAAATCTCTATGTTTAAGACTGTGTAATAAAATTTTATAAATTTTTCCGGAAAAACTATCGAACCGATTGCAAAATTTCTTGCAAATTTGAAACCCTCTTTAAATTGTCTATCAATTAGATCCTAAATTCACCACAAGCGAGTTAAATAAGGATGAATTGTGGAGAAAAATATATATTTTCACCAATAACAAGAAATTTCGCCAGAATTTTCCTGCTTGTAATACTCTTTCCAATGAGCTATTTGACTTTAGAATAAAAAATACGTGAGAAATCTTCAATTAAAAATTTCCTTGTTTTTGAAGAAGGTATAATCCGACCCGACCCTTTAATGATGATAATAATAATAATGATAATAGATTACTTACCCGATGACTTTCAACACCTTCAACTAACGCCCTTGTCCGTTCTGTTGCTTTGATTGTTGCTTTCAATACACCATCAACATAAACATGATAACTTTCAATATTATTACCAGGACCAATATCTGGTGCTGTCCAACTAATTAATACACTTTTATTCAATTGCCGTTCCAATGTTAATTGTTTTGGTGCTGGCACTAACACGGAGAAGAATAGGTCAGCTGTATAATTTAAATTTAACAAAAACCTAAATCAGTACTACAAAGCTAATGTTTTAATGCATTACACATGTATTTAACCCAAGTATTTGAAGGTAAGTTAGCCAGCTCCCTAGAGAATAAATTAAAATTTGATATACACCAATTATAAAAATATAAAACAAGCTAAAATTCAATCTATAAATTGAATTGCTATTACGAGGGTGGATCAAATAATTAAATCTAAGCATAAAGTTGAGCCGTATATAAAATTTTGAAGTAAATAAAGGTGCTACATTTTTTGAAATTTTTACCAAAATTTGAAAAGTTTAGATTAAAAATGATATTTTTTTATTTGGATCGTATAAGATGGACAATTTCAAAATAAATCAAAATTAGTAATACAGATCTTAAAATATGTGACCACTGGTGCTATGTTTTTCATTTTACATCACATAGTGTTAAGGTTTGATAAGACTAGAATTTTAACTAATTTTTATAAGTTTCAAAACAAAATTTTAAAAAATTAGCGATTTCTAACAGAAAATTTTATTTAATTTTCCAAAAAATAAAAGAAAATAACACCATTTACCTACCCTGTGAGCGTTTTTACATACTTTTAAGCAGTTTTTAATTGTGGAAACATTTTCGGACCAGTCTCTCAATCTTGTTAGTAATCTGCGTACGGAAACAAATATATTTGGCATCTACCCTAAATGGATCACAATTAAAAGTGCTAAAAGAATGACAAAACTCTATTTTTTTTTAATAAAAAACTCCGATATCATGGATTGTTCAAAAAATTTATATCAATTTGTTATAAAGCAGTGTTAACATTCGAAAAATATCAAAATTCGACTACTTTTCATAAGATATTATTACAAAATTTGCGAAAAATTTAAGGTTTAAATATTCCAAAATATTTTTTTTTGTAAATTCAGATCTAAAATGTCGTAAATTTTCAAAATAAACCAAAATTAGAGGTGAAAATTTTGAAATTTCTGACCAAGGGGGCTATGTATAACATTTTATATCAAGCAGTATTCGGGTTGGAAGAAATGTACTTTCAACTAACTTCTATAAGATTCTAATGCTAAATTTAAAAAAAATCAACAAACTTAAAAATTCATTTCAATTTAAATAAGAATTTTGTTTATTTTAAAAAAAAATTGCACTGGTTATCTAAAATTCTAAGATTTCAGCACCATTGATTAAAATGTTTAGATCAACGTTTTTCAATATTTCTATTATTTTAGAATATAGGAAAAAAGACAGGGTTTATTTGACTCTCCGTTGAAAGATTAAAGAAAAAATTGGCCATTTGTTGACAATAAAAACTTGTACCGAAATTTTATAAAGTAAACAAGTAAATTTTGATCACCTTTTCAAAGATTCAAGACAAAAATTGAAAATTTTAATATTTTAGAAATTCAGATAACTTTTTAAAGTATTTTGAGACAACGTTTCAAAAAATTAGGACACATTTTTCCGCACCCAGTATTTGCAATACTTTCGAAAATCTTCAATAAAAAAAAATTATAATTTCGCCACCAATTCCACATTCATCACCACTAAAAGAACTGAAATGGCGCAACTTTTTATCTAAAAAACTTCCGGTAGGTTATATTATTTAAAAAATTAAATCAAATTGCTACTAACAATAAGCAGAGTTGGTATTCGAAAACATCAAAATTTGACTATTTTTCAAAAAATCTTAGTGCAAATCTCTGAAAAATTGATAATAAAATTTTAGCATACGATTTTAAAAAAATAGTACTGTTGATCCGAAATTTCGAGATTTTAGTACCTTCAGTCATTGAAACATTTTTGTATCACTGTTGTTCAATCTTTTGGTTCATCGAAAACATATTTGACCTTTTAGTCTGAATTTGTCACCACTAAAGGAATTGAAGGAACGACAAAACTGTTTAAAAAAAAATAAATTTCAACTACCTTCCGAAAGCTATTAGGCCAAAAATTCAAACATTCCATCCTATTTGACCAGATTTTGGCACAAAATTTTAAACAATTTAGCACTGCAAAGATAAAATTTTACAGTTTTAGTATCCTTCGATTTTGTTAGTTTAAAATATAAAAAAAGAGTTTAATATTTAGCTCTTTGGTCCAAACTTGGCACTTATAAAAAAAGGTGAGAGTCACTGAAAAATTTATATTGAAATAATAAAAAGTAGTATTGGGTCTCGAGAAAAAAACAAAATTTAACTATTTTTCGGACGATTTTAGTAGAACATTTGAAAAATTCTACCCTATTATTAGACAGAATCTTGATACAAAACAGTGTTGGGATTCGAAAAAAGTTATTTCGATAGGTTTTAGTGCCAAAGTTTCAATTTTTTTAATATTGGCACACAATTTTTAGCAATTTTTAAGCCTTGACACAAAATTTCAAAAAAGTTAGTACTACTAATATAAAATTTTACGATTTTAGTACCCTTTAATGATCGAAACATTGTTGAATTACTTTTTCAATTTTGTCAACCAATAATATAAAAAAGGATTTAAAATTTAGTTCTCTGGTCCAACATTTGACGTCAATAAAAAAATTAAACGAACGACAAAACTGATTTTTTGCTTAAAAAAACTTTCCATGCGATTCATTGTTAAAGAACTTCTAGCACAAAATTTCTAAAATTCTATTCCATTTAATCTGATATTTTATAAAATTTTGACATAAAGCGGTGTTGGGACTCGAAAAAAAAATTACAAGGTTTAAAATCTTGGCACAAAATTTCAAAAAAGTTAGCCTCGCTAATCTAAAATTTTAAGATTTTAATAACCCCCAATGATTAATATCTTTATAAATCAGAGTTTTTCAATTGAATTAATCTAATATACATACATAGAAAAAGCCTTTACATTTAGCTCTTTAGTCTAAATTAGACATTTTCCCACAAAAAAACCATCCAAAAGGATTCATATTTGATCCACCCTTGTACTAGAATAATAGATAAGTTCCTACAATTTCTCCAATCAGAAACTTTCATCTTTTCTATTCAAATAACTGCACATGCGCTTGATTCTCAAAACCAAAAAGATGTTAGGAACCAAACTATTATAAAAAAAACTGCAATAAATCCTTTTTGATTCAAAAAGACAAGCAATTAATCAAAATTAATCAAAAAGCATCATTCTGAGCTGACTAAGTGTACCTTTTTGACTATGGGTGCGCTAATTTCGCCACTACAACCTATTCTAAAATGACCCAAAGTGCTCTTTTTCAAAAAATTAAAATATCATGCAATTTCTCTCTCTCTCTCTCTCTCTCTCTCTCTCTCTCTGGCGCGTCAGTCACCTCTAATGAACAAGCCTACCTTCCTCACCTTCAGGTCCATCATCATCCTGTTGTTCGGACATTTCAGCAATTTCATTCAAACGCGCCACATCCGCAGCAAAATTCTCTTGATTCATCTCATCTTCACGCAACGTACTCAATACAGCTTGATGGAATTCTAGCAGATCATCACCGATTAAACGTTGAACAAAATGCGATGGTACTAAACCACGTCGGCCGTCCAACAATTCAGCATCTAAATAACCGCCGGGACCAATCGGTTCACCCCATACCAATAAATAATCACCAGCTTGTATGTTCAATTCTTCTTCAGCATCCGGTTCCGGTTCATAACTGAAACGGGCTATATAAACACTGCAGCGGCCTTTACCCGGTATATCCAACATATCCACTTGACCATCGCCGATATTGTGACCGTTTAGATAACTTCGTTCGGTACTAGTACCGGTACCAGCGGTAGTACCATGTAGACCACCGCTACTCCAATCCGAATCGATACCATCGGTCAACATACGTGGACGCGTATCGGTTAGACCGGTTAATGTTGTTGTGCCACCGATTAGACCACCCCATGATGGTGGATGTGGTGTTACGGGTGTAGCAACCCGTCTAGCACCCAAATCGACCTCCTCTAAAGGTTTCAATTTAATCGACATCGGTCCTGTTAGTGCTAAACTATTGAATTGTGAACTTAATGGGTTAGAAAATGTAACATTATTAACATTAGCGTAGGAGGATGTGGTTATACACGGATTATAAGAGGTTAGACTATAATTGGTAGCTGATGGGTTGGTAAACGATGGATTATTAAATGAGGTTGGATTTGTATATGTTGTTGTTGTACCATAATTTGTAGATGGTATAATCGAAGTACCAGTGGTTCCACTTAATGGTAATGTTGTATGATGGCTTAATAATGTTGATGTTTGTCCTAAAGTACTAGTAGTACCACTACCACCAATCAAATGTGCTGTATGATGGCCACCAATCAAACCACTACTATTACTAACAACACCACCAATTGTTTTATTTGTTGTATATGATGTTGTTGATAATGATGTTATTGGATGGTGATGGGTTAAACTATTGTATGGTGATATTGTCGATGGATTATAGGTTGGATTTGTTGTCATAACACCACCACTAGTACCACTTAAATAATTTGTTGTACCACTTGGATATGAATTATGACTAAATGATGTTGATGTTGGATAAATACTGGGTGTTGTATGGGACATTGTTATTGGTGATAATGGTGGACTACATTCACCTAATGCGTGACTACTTGCACTTGTTGCCAAACCACCACCTGAAACAATTTGAAATTTCTATTGGCTAATCGCACAAATTTAATGAATTCGACAATTAAGGTTTAGCAACACACATCTTCTTCAATCTAGTGCCAGAAAAATGTCAATTTTCAAAACAATATTTCTTATTTGTTTTTCCATCAATCTAAATAATTGAAGCGACGTTAAAACGAGCATTTTAAAGAGCAGGGAATAACGTTTTTCGTTTTGGAAAATTTCAATTACAATTTGAGTTACAGAGGAAAATTTAGGACCAGCTTTTTTTGATATGATTCCTTATAATTTTTTATATTTTCCCACACAACTTAGGTAATTTCAATTATTCTGCAATGAAATTACATAGTTTGATAAGAAATTAGAAGCGCTTTTCAAATTTCCAAGCAATTTTCTAATCAAATTAGTAATTTTCCGGAAAACTGTTATGAAACTTACAGGTTGTATTCCCATTTGTTTCCTACAATTTGGAAGATGAACAATTGTATTATATCTCATTTGAAAGGTTATGCATGAAAGAAGAGCAAAATGATCTCAGAAAATTCAGTTTTCAAAAATCAGAAAATCTACGCGAACATTTTCCTATACTCCTGTGTGTTTCTGCTTGGTCAAAATAAATTGCTTCTGCGAGTACTAAAACTCACAGAAGCTGTTTTAGAGCGGGCGTTTCTCAAACTTCTGAACAAACGGTCCAAATATTTTTTTTTAATGAGATGACGGGAGAATCCAGAGAGTTTTTTGTTCAAAGTACTCATGGAAATAGGCGCTTTAATTTTTTTATTTTCTTTGAACAGTTCAATTTTGGTTTGCACCCTTAGTTTGAGAAACGCTATAATACTTTTTTGTGTTTATCTACAGAGGTGTTGAGCTAACTGTGGAGTATCCATTTTAGATCTCTATTTGAAAAGCTCTCTCTAAAAGCAACCTGAATTGTTCAAATGATAATTGTTTTCGATAGTTAAATAGCAAAATTCGATAGAAATTGGCAATTTAACACGAAAAGCATGCAGTATTTCCTGCCTTTGGCAGCATTTCATATTGCTGTTGATTCTGATGATCGTTGTTAGTGTCAAATGGTTAAGCAAAGTTGTAGAAATGCTTCAAGTATAGGATGAACCGTGATATTGTTAAAGAAAGCGAACTTCTTGATAAGTTATGAGGTTCAAAATTTGGTAAAATAATCTCCAAGAACCCTTTTACAAACCCTCAAAATATTATTAAAATTGCTTCTCAAATAATAAGAGTTCCTATTGTATAAATTCTCTAGTTCTAGCTCAACATCCCTTCAAAATATTGCAAAAATAGCACAGTGACCACAGGGATAAGATTGACATTAATGACATTTGGAATAGTAAGGCTACAAAATTTTGGTACCAACACCATTTGGGAAATTCGGTTTTACCAACCCATTTTTTAAATGGCGAGCAATTCAAAATTTTGATTTTGGTCAATAGAAATTAAATGAGCGGATAACCAAATTTCCCAACTGTTGGTGCGTGATTTTCTAAGCTTACAATTCCAAACTGGATCAAATTCAGTCTAATGCGTAAATTCCTCTGATGTTGCAATATTTTAATGAATTTGTGGAATATCTGCATATTGTATTTCTTTGTTTTTTGCGATTATATAGATTAATGTTGTTTTATATAAAATTATTCAAAAAGACTGCAAAAAAGCACCCTCATACGAATGACGTTTTTGAAATTAAGATTTTGAGGTTATAAATGTCTGAAAAAAGATTTTTTTCAAAATAAGTAGGGAGCTCCCAAAAAGTTTATCACACCAAATGCACAATCATGCTATTAGGGCTTTGCAATTTTTCAAGAATTTTCAAAAGTTTCCCTACGAAAACAGCAATTTTTGGAAACCTATTAAATGTTTAATAAATATGTTAAATATGTAAAAGTAATATGAAAATAGACAAAAAATTTGCAAAATTTTCGAATGATTTTCCAATTTTCCAAAATAAGCTTTAAAATGAGCTTATAAACAATTGTCCATCTTTGAAATTGTACAGAACGAACTGAAATAAAGCTTTCAACTTGTCTATCAATTTTCCGGACAACTAACAATTTGATTGGAAAATTTCCTGCAGGCTTAAAAAGCGCTTTCAATTTGCCACCGAAATCTCAATTCTCATGACAGAATAGATAAAATCAACAAAATTATGAAGAAAACTATAAAAACTTATAAGTAATTATACATTTTAAAAAAACATGCTACTACATTATTTTTTATAATTCAAAAATCCATCGAAATTTTCCAAAACGGGGAGTGTTATTCAATACTCTACAGAATACTCTTTCCACTTCCGTTTGAATAATTTAAATGGGTTGGAAAACAAAAGAGAAATATTGCCTTAAATATTGGCATTTTCCTCCAGGAACCGGTTCGAACAAGGTGTGATGCCAGTTCTTAAATAAAGGGTAAGAATAAAGCGCAACGTGGCAACAACGCACATCCACTATGTTCCAACCTTAACAATTTCGATTTGTGTTTGTTTATAAAGGCGAACATGGACGAGCAAGCAAACATTACCAACAGAAATTGTGCGAAATCAAATTCCTCTGATGTAGGTTGATATATTTTAGATATGGATATTAAAATATATATATATATATATATATATATATATATAGTAAAATAGACAAAAAGTGAGCACATTTAGATGCAACATTCCCACAACATATACAAATTTTTTTCGGATAAGAGATACAGATACAGACACAGATAATAGAAAGAATTTACAATTATTTTACTTACCTAAAGTAGTCGATCGACTATGATCTAATTCAGCTAATATTCGATTATCTTGTTCGATTTTAGCCATAATCCTTTCAATTTCACTACCTTTACTTTGCCAATTTTGTATATTGTTACTGGTAATTGTTGTATTGCCACTAACACTAACACTAGTACAACCGCCACCGCCACCGCCACCGCCGCCACCACCACCACCACCACCGCCGCCGCCACTGCCACCAATACCACTACGTGCCCTTTGCGATGCCGCCAATTCCAATTGTAATTCTTCGCATCTGAATAAGGAATTTTCGTGTTTCGTTTGTTTTCTTGGGTTCGTGTTATAATGACCCTATTTACATCTAGTGTTAACTAAGCCGATAAGCTTAGTGAACAGGCTAAACTAGAGTGCGTTTACATCTATTGTTACAAATCGTAATTAAAACGATTTATCGTTAATTTTGTGAAATACCCGTCAATTGTTAACAGTGTGGCCAACTGCAATTTTAGATTATTACATTTTCTATCAACCATTGAAAAACGCGCAGTCGAATGCCTAAATTTTGGAAAAGAAAAACAGGCACTTGGTATCAAAATGCAGCAAAGTAAGGAGCGAAATACCCCAAAAGTGTTTAGTTAACCATTTACGTCGACAATAATTGTATAAAATTTAAGCTAATATGGCTCTTAATTACGAAGCGCTTACATCGTTATTGTGTGGTCGATTTTTACGCTTGCCCTACGTTAGATGACACTGTAAATCATATGCTCAACAATGTTTTATTCAATGATATTTTTCTTAAAATAGTTATTTTTGTATTAAGTGCGCGAAATGTGTGTTTTTTTAATGGCACCTGAGAATGTCATTTTTAGTCGAGACCCGCCAGGTCGAGACCTAAAAGACATTCGAAGGTGCCATTAAAACACACATTTCGCCACGAAATACAAACAACGTTTTTTCTACAGCCGCTAGAAGAAGAGAAAATAACAGAAATTAGTTGCAACAAAATGATCTGATAAATCGAGTTGTCTACTGCTTACATGGTTACGATGATAAATAAAAGTGATGTTTTTTCGCATTTCTAATAATATTGCAGTGAAAAAATATTATTTTTTCATTGAAAAACCGTGAAAAAAAGATATTTTTTCACTGTTAAAAAACGTCAAACTTTGCGTATCGGTAACTATGCAAAAATGTTACGATTTTTTGACGGCTGTAGAAAATAGGAATTTTTAATTAAAAATTTCTCTAATTTTAAAATTTTGAATTGAAGGAGAATCTTTGATCTGTGATATTTCCCCTAATTTTTAATCCAAAATCGAGCGCTACAACTCGTTGAAAAAAGCATTTCACAGCATAACGATTTCCATTTTGGAAAATTGGGGAGAAATTTTAGGTAATCGGCGATAATCTAGAAGCTTGCATTTTTTCATATTTCCTTCATAATTAAGTCAATTTGCTCTGTTTATAACGAATATGGAGTTTAATCGTTAGCTGAAAGAGTTTTCCAAATTATCTAGAAATTTTCCAACCAGGTTGGTAATTTTCAAGAAAATTGGTAAAAAGGCAAAATTATGAAGAATATTTCCTTGCACTATACCTCATGTTACACTTAAATGTGCCTAGCTCTAATGTAAACACCTATTATTTCATGAGCGATTTCATGGATTTATAGAAGGGTCCTTAGAGATAATTTTATCAAAATTTGAACTCCGTAGCGCATCGACAAGTTGATCAAAAAACGCTCGTTTTAGAAAAGACTTCGATTGTTGAAACTGAGATAAACATGTCAAATGACTCGCAATAACTCAAGGATACTCCCCACATTTTTTTTCCATTTTATTCTGAAGAAAACGCGAAGTATTCCTACCCGTTCCAGAAGAAGAGAAAAGCGAAAAGAATCAATCTTAAGAGCATCTTTGAATCATTCTGAATCATTTTATTCGGGTAACTCGTTTTTGGACATTGTAACATCGCTAGAAACAATCGTTTTTTGACCAACTTCCCGATGAGCTAAAATTTTACTCGAATAATCTCCAATGGGTTCTCTATAAACTCATAAAATATTTGCCAAATCAATCGTCAAATACCAGGTGTTTTCAAAAAGAGCTAGAAATATTCAGGTGAAACACACACAACCTTGGAAAGTATCAGGATATTGTTGAAAAACACAAATTTTGCGAAACCACAAAGGAATTATTTAGCCATTTTATTACAGCTTAGTTGCGAACTGACTTAAAACTGATGCTTTAGGATAAATGTGCCTTCATAGATTGGCTAAAAGTGACCAAATTCGATACAAAATGACGATTTTTAACAATTTCGACTGAGGTTTGTTGATGATTCTGGAATGAAATTTCGCAAAACTGCCCCATTATTAAAAACAGACTAAAAATTGACGAGAAGCGCCTAAATGTCACTCTTTTGATGACTTAAACTCAATTTTTATTTCCATACTTAGACTTGCTATCTTAAATTTACTTCAAATGAGCTAAACATGCAAGACTCACATAGTCCAGTGCCTTTCCAAATGTGTGAAGGCCTACTGACAGCTTGTTTTCCACACAATTTTTCAGGAAAAGTAAGGAAGTTTTTCACATAACAATAATACTAACGGAAAGTTCATAAAACTTTGTGTAAGCTGAAAGATCTTGTTCTTGTTACGAAACAACAATCGATGAAAATGACTAATGATTGTCTTTCAATTTTCAAAAATCCTATATTTTCCCATCTATAAACTTTGAGAAAATGCGGCAACTAATTGTAAAAGAACCTTTTCTTCGAAATTTTTTTATTTCTCCAAAATTTTCGGAAAATTTTTTAAAACCAATCGCAAAATTTTGAAAACTTTCAATTTTCTATCAATTAAATCCCATATTCGTCACAAACAAATAAAAATAAGCTTAGTCATGGGGAAAAGTATAAAAAACAAACTTCTAGATAATCATCAATAACTTACAATTTACAACAAAAAAAAAAATCTAAAACAGTAGAAATTTATGTTATGCAGCTTGAAATCCTCTCTCCAGTAAGCCCTAGTTCTTGAATGTAGAAGGAAAAATCTTTTGTTAAAGATGACACATTTTTTGAAAGACTTCTCGATCGGTGTCTCAACACGATTAACACTTAGCTCCATTATTTCATCATTGTTAAAATTAATTTTTTACAAAAACTGTAAGCTCAAAAACCAAAGATACGAGAATTAAATAAAACTAACTCCAAGCTAATAATAAAAATTTAAAAAAATGAAACAAATCTATGCGTAAGATAAAATTGTGAGAAACCCGTGTTTTTTTTTCGGTTTTTAAATCATTTTTTCAAAAACTACACACTAAATTTCTCTAAAATTTGGTCCAATTGAGGCTTGGACTGATACGATAATTTTTTGAAAATTTTTAAACTTACAGTTCTTGTTCAATTCAACGTTAAAAAATCTACCAGTTTAGTTATCACAAGATGTAAACGGAGTCAATTTAACAAATACCTGACAGTTTCCAGGGCGACTTTTTTCTCCAATTCCCTAACCCTAGACTGTCTGGCCTCTAATGTTTCTGGTCCGCAGCCTCTTAACGCCGCTAGGGCTTCACTGTGTTGACGTTCTAGTTCAGCTCGACGGGCCTCAGCTGCCCTTAATTGCATTTCCAAATCCATATTTTTGTAATTTTCTATTTTGTTTTTGTAATTCACCCAAAAAAGAACATTTGTTGTTATCGCATCGATACTCGAGTGTTTTAACAATCAATCATACGATAATTCTATTGATCAATACTACATTGACAAAAAAAAAAACAACACACACACACACACACACACACACACACACACACAATGATTACGGCGCGGGGAGGGTAAAAAAAGTGGCTATAAAACAAAAGGACGACAAAATCAATCATATAACAGTTAAGTTTGATTTTATCGTCATTACGATCGTCAATTTTTCTGACAAACAGTATTACCAACTGTTAATTTTTTGTGCTCTAGATCTAGACTTTTTGGAAAAATCTAAAAATATCCCCCTAGAATCAGAGGAAGATGCACACACCACATCAAGGCTACAATGCTTGTCGGTTTTTTTCGATATTCAAGCCACGTTGAATAGAGTGCAACCCCAATATCAAAATCGATATTAACCACCCCTTCAAGACAAATTTAACCCCCATCTTCAACATTGTAAATTTATAAATTTCAACCCTTGCCTGGTAATAAACTGTACTAACGGAGGGAATTGATAATTTTTCTATTAAATTAATAAAGAATTACTGAATAAATCAAAATTCAACTCACCACGTCTCTGTGAAGATGTTACAATTGTATTAGTTCGAATAAAATTCGTTTTTTAAAATAAAATCAATGCGAAAATTTTGTAATGTCTTCTTGTAATGTTGTTCTTGTTTGTCCGGTTTTCGGTTATCAATGGGGTGTTTTTTGAACAAAACCGAAATTCTCGTGTGTATGTTGGATGTTAATTTGAAAAAATTTTAAGGACGGAGACACTGAACTAGCTACAATGGCGGCATAACTATATAGGTCACTATTGAATCAATCTGCGCGCGCCTTTCGATTGATTTTACGCCGCCACCGACGCCACCACCACCACCGCCGGCGCCAACACTATCAACGTTACATTAATTCACCGGCAGATGATCGGGATACGATTAAAACAACCCCTTGACGTCACAGCATCCGTAATGATAAAAAATTATCAATATAATAGTTTACAAGAATTCGTGGTAAATTTGGAAAACATTACAGTTGGTAGTTGTGTTTTTATCACCGACGCCATTACCAACACCGCTAACAGATTGGGATACGATTAGAACAACCCTTTGACGTCACAGGATCGAAGACATCAAAAATTAATAATGCAGTTGACACTAATTGGTGGTGAATTTGTAGAAAATTACAGTTGGTAGTTCTGTTTTTATCACCAAATACCATTATAATAGACACCGACAGATGATCGAAATACAGTTAAAACAACCCTTTGATATCGCAGAATCTGAAATGATTAAAATTATTAATTTAGTTGATAATTGGTGGTGAATTTAAAGTTGGTGGTACTGCTTTTATCTTTTGATCAATTAAAATAATTGCACTTCAATAAAAATTCAAAAATTTAATATTCGATTGATGTTTTTGTGGAAAAGCATTCGATTATTAGTCGCCCAGCGCATCCACCAAATACACCATTTGAATTTAAATTTGGGATTAACGGACTTGACATTCAACATTTCAGAATTCATCATGAGTCGATGAATCAAGTTACGACCTATATTGAAACTATACAGTCATATACAGCTGTTCAATGATAATTCATATCAGCGTTGGCTGTGACTTTTATTACGTAACGCTGTAGTTTTGTTCGGACACTTGAAAAACTCATTAACAAATGTAAAATTTAATAAAATATGAAACAAGCTACAATACGTAACTAAACCAATTTTGAGATGATATGATATGATTCAAATGATCATTAAAAAAAAAATACAAAACTCCATAAATTCGGCAAATTGAAATAATTCGAACATTCCATAATTGAAAACTAAACTAGATAGAAGGCTATGCCTTGATTACGCAACGTCGAGGTTGATTCACACATTTGCAAAATACATCAACAAAGTAAAATCTGAACCAATCTACGACATTAAATAACCGCAGTACAGCCAACTTTGAAGTAAAGTTGGAGACCTTGTATCTGACCTAACATGACTTAAATTATCATAAAAATTCCCAAAAGTCCATTAATCCTGTAAAGTGAAATAATTAGAATAGGGAACTAAGTTTAATAACAGGATCAACATTGGTATTTCACCTCTGAATCGGCTAAGTTTTGATTACGTAATGTCGTAGATAGGTTTATACTTAATTGAAATTGACATTTACATATTAATATGTTTTACAAGTGTATGAATCAATCTACGACACTATTGAACCAAGTCACAGCCAACTGCAAGGTGAAATACTGTTGTACGTTTTGTATGGAAGATATATAGGGTGAGTCAAGTAGACGAATCATTAAGAAGAATTATTGGTAGTTTCTGAAATTTGGTTTACAGTAGTTTTTCCATCAGAACCACCCCTAAATGGTATTGTTTCCAATCTAATGCAGTGCCTTAAACTGTATTATTAACTGATGTGCAACGGTGAAACTTGGTGTTAACCCAAGCAAAACCACCATAGTTCCATCTAAGTGAAATAGAAGGTTGTATCTTATTTCAATGTTAAATGGACAAACAATTGAATTTTCCGAGAGTAATCCTGGATAGCAAACTGAACCAAAACTAACACGTTAATAAAATTTATCGAACACGGCTATTCTATGGATGTGCCGTAAACTCTTTGGAAAGACATGGGACCTGCAACCATTGGCTGTACAGTCAGTCACAAAAGTCTACATACACTATACAATTTTCTTACATTTCAAGAAACAAAATGTTTAGTTGACTTTTTCATTTAAAAAATAATACATAATAAGTAAAAATACGCTAATATAACAAGAAAATTACAAAGTGACTTTATTTTTTGAAATTATAAAAAAAAACTCAAATTGGTACCCCACAAAAGTCTACATATACTAACAATAGGATTCTATACCTTGTGATAATTTTTTGATTAAGCTAGGCATGGAAAACAGAAAACAAATGAAAATTTTGTTAGATCATTGAACGTCACATTCGTTAAAGTAAAACTAAAGTTGGGTGGAAACTAATTTTTAAATTATTAGTGCCTAATTATGGCTAGGAAGGAAATTCCTTTAGCGATTAGAAGTTTGGTGGTTAGACTTTGAAATCAACAGAAGTCTTACAGTGAAATTGCAAAAACTGTCAATTTATCGCAGTCGTCTGTACAGACTGCCATAAGAAACTTTAATAATAACGGTGATATTGAAAACGAAGTAAGAAAAGGTCGACCAAGAAAATTAAACGAAAGAGATGCTCGTACTATTTTGAAAAATATACAATCAGAACCAAAGACAAGTGCTCCAAAACTTTCAACTGAGATTGCAATTGTTACAGGCAAAGTTGTACATTCTAAAACAGTTAGAAGAGTTTTACGGGCAGAAGGCTATAATGGAAAAGTTCCGCGGAAAAACCCTTCATATCACAGCGAAATAAGGAAAAACGTTTAAAATTTGCAAATAAGCATATAGATAAAGATTTTGAGTTTTGGAGAAAAGTACTTTTTACCGATGAAAGTAAATTTAACATTTCTGGATACGATGGCAAAGGCAAAGCTTGGTGAAAAGTTAACGAAGAACTGAAACCTAAAAACTTAAAATCAACTGTGAAACATGGTGGAGGTAACATGATGATCTGGAGTTCAACGTCGGCTGCTGGTGTAGGAAAAATTGTTTTTGTTGAAAACATTATGAATCATAAAAAATATTTGGATATTTCACGAGGCAATCTTATTACCATCTATTGAAAAATTACAGCTTGGAGATCGTTGGATATTCCAGCAAGACAACGATCCTAAGCATACAGCTAAGGTTGTACGTGAATGGATCTTGTATGTGCCCAAACAACTACATTCTCCTCCCCAATCACCGGATTTAAACCCGATAGAAGATCTTTGGGACGAATTAGAAAAAAAAATTCGTTAATTTCGAATTACCGGCAAGGAATCATTGAAAAATGCATTGCAAACATCGTGGGAGGAAATAGTCAGATTTTACTAAAAGTCTAGTCGAATCAATGCCTAGACGTCTTCAAGTAGTAGTTGATAACAACGGAGGACCAACAAAATATTGAACAAAAAAATTTCTGTTTATATTTTTCTTTTTTATCAAACAAACGTCACAAATAAATTATCACATGGTATAGAATTCTTAGTGTATGTAAACTTTTGTGGGATACCAATTTGAGTTTTTTTTAATAATTTTAAAAAATAAAGTCACTTTGTAATTTTTTTGTTATATTAGCGTATTTTTACTTAGAATGTATGATTTTTTAAATGAAAAATTTGGAAGGGGCCGAATCTAAAAAGCGGCCTAATAACTTCCCCGACACACTCCGGATAGTTAATCATGAATTAGAATAGTTATTAAAAACAAGTGTCAAAAGTCGGCAATTAATGCACGAGTCCGAGTTTTTAAAAAAACGAGTACCGTAGCACGAGTTTTTTATACTATTTTTTCTATTCTAGATACTTTATTAAAAAAAAAAAACTGACTTACTATAAAAATCAAAATCGGGTTCGAGAACCGTGGCTATCTCACAACCTCCGAAAAATTCAATGAGGAACCCGCACCTCGTCAACCAGAACTCTGTTCACTGATCGTTAGTTCCACACACCCTTTTCAATTCAACTTTCTCATAAACTCGATTCACGATTCAATTGCGAAATTTTGACAAAAACAACAGAACTGTAATTTCAGCGCAGAGTAAAAAGTAGTACGGTTGTCCCAACAAAAACATGGAAAAAATCAAATCATATCTATTGAATTGTTGAGGGAAAAATTAAAATTTATATTATTTTAAAACATTTATATATTGAAAAAGCACTTACCGAAACACAAAAACCGCTTGAAAACAAATATTCTGAGGTTATGTTTCAAAAATGACAAAAGAATGTAAACAAACGCATAGGATTTTATGCCTTCAGTGATACCAACAGTAGATATCATTCTGTCTTTATAAACTACCGTTATAAATTTTACTACGCTTTAAAAATTATGTTGGATAACCTTCTAAACTGTCATTTCAAAATTTCGCAATTGAATCGTGAAAAGGATATATATCTCTCTCTCTATCTAACAACAACTCTTTTCTATGGCAACCGATCCCTTATAGAAAGCGGCAAATTTGAATTTGTGGACTACACTATTTTGCCAATTTTGTGCCCTTATTTAAAAAAAGAAAAGAACATTGCACATGATGGGTATCGTTTCGGACATAAAAACACATGCCCTTTCGATTGGTGATATCAAATTAATATGTTATCTTGAATTTTTTTCAATCAACCCCCTCCCCCTTCCGCCCCCGTGATCCGATTGGCACCAAAAACTAATCAACTCGAGCGGCCACCAAATAGTTTGTGCTGGCCAAATTTGAACTCAATCGGTTAAACAGTTTTTGAGTAATCGTTGGAGAACCGACAGACTCACACACACACACACACACACACACACACACACACACACACACACACACACACACACGGACATCAAGCTAAAAACTTCAAAACGTGTTCAGGGGACCTCAAAACGTAAAGATCTGGTGAAATCTCGAATTCGAAATTTTGGTCCGAAACTAATAACTTCCCTACCCTCCGGTCGGGGAAGTTAAAAAGTCAACGAAACTCTTGAAATACAAGAAAATTGTATGGTGTATGTAGACTTTTGTGATTGACTGTATATTACAATTGTAAGACCCATTGTCATCGTTGGTAGGGTGGACGAAAACATAAGAAACCAAAACAATCTGTAAAAATTGCAACGATGAGAGGCCAGGGGAACCATTCTCCCGGCAGCCATGGAGGCACTACTAGACCTATTTTTGCTCCACTTATAGGTGCAGAGTTAATGACATCTTGTATAATCTTGGAAAAAATTCAACTCCATTTTATATACATATATTTGATGGAGCAGAAGTTGGTACATTTCAAGTTATTAAGATATTACAGATCTGTGATAGTGAGAAAGAATTTTTTGATGATACTAGAGTTTTACTGCACACTTATACGGGTAAAGCTGCAGACGATATTGGTGATGAGTAGAGTTAAGATTTCGCTTCCTAGAAGGAGCAGTAGGGGATCTAATTTTTGAAAAATTTAACAAGAGTGGCACATAAGTTCCGATTTTGAATTAGTTGTTTTATCAGTCAACAAACAACAACAAGACAAGGCGCTCTATATCGATAGCAACAGAATTTAGAAAAACAATCGACCAATTATAATGATTTGTTTAACTTAGCAACGTCACAGCTAAAACGCAGGTGTTCGATTTTAAGGAATTTTTGACAGATTCAGCTTCCCCTCCATTATTCTCTCATTGAAGTTCGTTTAGGTTAATAAACAGGTGATTTATACCCAAAAATATATTAAATATTACGCACAAATGTATAAATTATTGATAATTCTAAATTCATTTACTAATTCTGTTGAATATCAATCATTGAAATTATTTTTATATTTAATATATTACAAGTAAATTGCCGATTATTTGTATTTTAAATCAGTTATGTCACTGGTACGTTTTGACAGTTGAAATTTTTATTGTGCAACTGTAGATCCTAACTCTAGTGATGAGTCTGCATTCTGCTTAGTGCTTACCAGTTTTCCAATATTCTCAATCAAGAGAATTTCCTTCATTTTGGTGGTCATTCTCTGGTTCACTTGCGGGATTCATTTGGCTATTAACTTGCTCATCGGTTAGAAAAGCATAATCGAGTATTGCATTTGGATTAAATAGACAAATCCCAACTGTTCCAAAAGAGAAGACAGCATTTTAACCCGTAGCGAATTTAGACCATGTTTCTGCTAACAAACTTTCAAACGGCAATTTTGTAATTCTCACATTACACACTTTGGTAAACTTAGATTTTAAACATTCAAAAAATGCCTGGTTTCAAGACCGAAGGAACTGTCGTGTGGCTTGATACGCCAAAACGATTATGCCGTGTTCTTCAGCAAATTCTAACATCTCTACTGAATTACAGTGTGTTGAATGTTCGTCCAGGATCAATATTACTTTGCCAATTGGTTTTCGGGGTAAAAAATTATTTTTCAAACACTTAAAAAATAAAGTGGTGCTAATGTAAGCTGACTTCTGGTTTTTATAAATTACAGAACCAGGAGGCATGCTATCTGTTAATTCAGATTTTTTTGTTTTTTCTCTTAAAAATACAAGCTAGGGGAAGAAAATACCCTTCAACGTTACAACATGAGATGGCAGTTATGGTTTCACTTTTTTCAGGTGTGACAACTGCAATATTTTTTTAACCTTTTTGTGTGATAACAAACTTAGGTTTATCATTAAGTTTGTTAATTAAATCATTATCAGTAACTTTTGGAAAAAACTTACTGATACCCAGGTAGGAAAAGTTCATAGGCCAAGGCTTGGGCCAGACTTGGGCCAAGATTTACCAGCCTTGGTCGAATCTGGGTACCAGCCTTGACTAAACATTGGCTCGGGATTGGTCCAAGCTTTGGACATGGCCCGAGCCTTGGGAAACAAAAAAATTTAAATTGGCCAAAGCCTCAAAAAACTAAAAATCGGGAAACTAAAAACCAATGTTGGCCCCAGCCTCGGAAAACGAAAATAATATGTATTCTATTCCAGATTTTGATTTGTTTTTCATTTAAATTAATAACACAATGAGCATTGACCCTTTAGATTATTTTTTTTAATCAAAAATATTCTAAAATAAACCTTGGACATTGTGAAAAAAGTTCCATGATGATTTTAAAGAAAACTATATAAAATTTGGTATGAACAATAAAGTGGGTGTCATTTGTTTATAATTGCTTTACAAAATTTTATGTTTCACAAATAACAAGAACGAATGTATCTTTCAGAATTTTTTATTCAGAAATCATTTTCAATTTCGTACGAGTCTGCCTCTTTCCCGAGCTCCAGCACCACTCAGAAGCGTACTGACAGCGGTCAGTATTTTTAAATTATCTTTTGCTATCGCATTATATTGATCTTCTATAAACTCTGCAAGAATAAGTTTACTATTATTCCTGCTCAGCATCAAATATAAATTATAACTGAAAAATATAAACAATCTATTCACCTTTAATTAATTTATAAGTACTAGTAGCACTGAAATTAAGTTTTCCAATTCCTTTAATTTTACGAACAGCACCACTGTATAACAATTGTACATCTTTTAAAATCAATGAACGCAATAAGTTTTTTATGTCTTTTTCATAATTATAAGATCCAACTGTTTGAACTTGGAACATAGTTTTATACAAAAATTTGAACTGTACTCAGCTAAAAGTTCTAGAAGCAAATGTAGTGATGAAACCAAAAAAAAAAAAAAAAACGTTTATAAATAAACATAAGCATTCAGTAATGATCGTATCATGACTTACTATTTTGTGGATTCATTTGATTTTTTAATTCAGTTAATTTATCAGCCATAGTCATTGGTGTGACTTTTTGTTGGCATTTTTTTATAAACTTGGGTCATCTATTAAAGAAAAGAAAATTTCAATAAAACTAGTTATTTAAAGATAAAAAGTTTGTTCAAATGTACCATTAATAGCTTTACGCTTTGATTTTGGTCCTGAAGGCATTTCGTTCTCATTGTTTCTATCATCACCATCATCGTCAATGTCATCATTGATGTCCTTATCAAATAGACTCAGATCAATGTGATCTATACAAGATATACGTATATAGACATTGTTATTGTAAAAACAATTTTTCCTATTTTGCGTTGCAAATGTTTTTACATAAAATGTTTAAATAAATACCTTCTAAAGTACCAATTCCCGACGATTTTTTTTCAATGAAGATTCATTTAATACAGTTTGAATCTCTTCATGAACAAAATTGTTACGCAGTGTAGGTTGATGTGTCTTCCGGACCGCTTGTTGCTTGCACCTTCGTAAAGGTCCGTTGCAAACGTCGTAAGCTTTGATTATAATTATCTATTCAATACAAATAAATATAATAATAATAATTGCTGCTATTAATTTAATAAATTTCCTTGGATGAGAACAGAAATCTTCTTTGGAATAATAATTGAATTTGTAGCAATTATTTCAAATAATTTAGATTCGAATGAAAATTAAAATACATACCAGCTCTGTACATAACTGATACATTGTAAGTTGACTAATCCTTCCCAGGATTTTTTAATTCTTTAAGCCATTTGGTTAAATAAACTTGAGCTGTTTTAACAGGTGGATATCGGCATAAGCATACACCCTCTTCATCAATTGTAATCTACGATGTTGGAACTAAATCAATTAATTTTTTACCTCCAACGTTATTCTCTTCAAACGCAACAATAGAGTAACGCCCTTTATCCAAAAATTCTTCAACACTCGTCATATTTATGTTAGATAATTTTTTATTTATGTTGTAATACATCTTTATAGTAGCAAAAAAAATTTTAACTTTACAAAAAACAATAATTTAAAACAGAATGAAAAATTAAGAAAGTCCTGTTTAGCAACTTCATATCCAAATATTGTTTTAACACATGGATCAATAAGTCCCGAGACTAACAATGAAAACAACATTTTTTTTGCAAAAATTTTTTTTATTCATCAACATAATCACCTTTTAGGGTGATACAATCGTTCCAACGCTTTTTCAATTTTTCAATACCATGTTTATAAAAAAAATTATCTTTCGCTTCAAAATAAGCTTCAGTTTCAGCGATGACCTCCTCATTTGAGCCAAATCTTTTTCTCTGGAGCATTTTTTTAAGATCAGCAAAGAGCCCAGTCACTGGGGGCTAAATCTGGCGAGTAGAGGGGGTGGGGAAGCAGATCAAAGCCCAATTCGTTCAATTTTGCCATTGTTTTCATCGACTTGTGGCAGGGTGCATTGTCTTGGTGAAAAAGGATTTTTTTTCTCTGCATGTGCGGTCGTTTTTTTGCGATTTCCTCCTTCAAACGCACCAGCAAGTCAATATAATAATCACTGTTGATCGATTTACCTTTTTCGAGGTAGTCAATGAAAATCACTCCATGCGTATCCCAAAAAACTGACGCCAGGACTTTGCCAGCTGATTGCTGCGTTTTCGGACGCTTCGGACGGCTTTCGCCAGCTGTGCGCCACTCAGATGACTGCCGCTTCGACTCTGGAGTGTAGTAATGTATCCATGTTTCGTCCATGGTCACGTAACGACGCAAGAAATCTTTCTTGTTGCGAGTAAATAGCGATAAACAGCTTTCTGAATCATCGACTCGTTGCTATTTTTGTTCCATCGAAAGCAATCGCGGCACCCACTTGGAAAAAACCCTTTTCATGCTTAATTTTTCATGAAGGATAGTAAATACACTTCCATATGATATCTGTGTCATCTCAGCAATCTCACGAAGCTTCACTTTACGATCTTTCATTATAATTTTTGTCACTTCACTCACATTTTCCGGTGTAACGGCTTCCACAGGTCTACCCGAGCGTTTCGCGTCATTTGTGTCGGTACGACCACGTTTAAACTCGGCAAACCACCGACAAATCGTTGCTTTTGATGGACAAGATGGATTAAATTATGCAAAATTCATAATTTAACAAGCTTCCCCTTAAAAGTTTGGCATTAATTTGAATTTTTTTTTAATAACTTGTCTGCATAGTCAACGTTTTCGACTGCTAACTCGGAACTACAGAGTATACGACAAGCGACATGAAACAATAAAAAATGTTTATAACTATCTGTGTCTAGTACAAATTTTAAAACAATTGGTCTGACATATAAAAGCATAAACCGATACTGAGTAGCTTGCCAGTGAGGTGCATCCTTAATATCAAATTTTTTGCGTTGGAATTCTCTGGGTACACACTCAGTAATAGAGTATATTAACTGTATAAAAGTTCTTCGGTCTTTTAGCCGAAATCTAAACGGACTGCCTTTTTCAACCCATTTCACAAGCAAATATTTCATCACTCCCAGATATAATAAATGCATTGAGCCAAGAATTACATCATTGACTAGATCAAAACCTGGAATCTCTGTAAGCGGTGAAGTTATATTGTCTTGATGATGTTCAGTTTGAATTTTATTAATAAACGAATCTTTCGTGTGTCTTTCACAATTCAATTCAGGATATATATACGCTTTTTTTCTTTAGTGATACCTTCGACAAAGCAATGTTCGCAACCAAAATAAGCAATAGAACCTTTTGTGCATTTTAAATACGCACGGGCTTGTCCATCAGCAATTAGTGCAATCAATTTAAAAGAATATGTTGCTCCTTTTATAGTTACACTATCATTGGTTAAAACGAGACCTTCTTGTACAAAATCATCGAGAAAATCTTTGATATTAACAGGTTTAGCTTCACCATAAAACAATCCAACACTAAATGGAGGATATAAATACTTATTATCAGAAATTCGAACAACAATAGGCCAAAGTTGACCTTTTGAATTTTTGTATATTTTCATGCCATCGATAAATACCTGTGCTTTAATTGAACTTTCTGTAAATATTTCAGGTGAAATCCGCGATTCTAAGCCGTTTAATATTCTTAAGTATAAATATTCTCCGTAACTTCCATTTTTAGTTATTATACTGCGGAAATTTATGAAATGTTTATAACCCAAAAGAGGATGAATAGTTGGAGAAAACATGGCATATCCCTCACTAATCAAAATATGCAAAAGCTCTGTTATAGTAGTCGAGGTTAAGTTGCCTATATTATTAATAACCCACTGAATTAGAATATAAATCCATTGGTTTTTCAGAAATTTGCTGCAAGCCAGTCTGAATATTCGATATTATATCATGATTATTTAATAATTCTAACTGAGAAATGCTGGATGAAGAATTGATTGAATTATTGACTGATTCAACTGAAATAAAAAGTTTTTTTATTCAATATTCAACAATGAGCTATAATAAATATATGTATATTAGCTCTGGTAAATTTACCTAATGAAGTTTGAGCTTTACTGTCAATATTTAAATTACAATGGTTCTAATCGAACTGTTTTGATTCTTCTTCATCTATATCTGAGATTTTTTTTTCATATAACGACTTTTTTTGATTTTAGAAACGAATTTGAATTGCTTTCGCGTTTACGTGACATATTTAATGTATGCACAATGATTAATTAGTAAGTGTAGGTCGTCTAGGTTATGTGAAAATAATTGTAAACCGACATAGGCTTGGGCCGATGCTCAGGTTCCAAGGCTTGGGTGAAATGAGTCTAACCATTGGGCCAGGCTTAGAGCGAGGATTGGAACTACGCCCAATTTCCAATGCTTGGGGGAATGATTTTAACCTTTGGGCCAGGCTTGGAACGAGACTTGGAGCGACACTCAATTTCCAAGACTTGGGGGAAATTATTCTAACCACTGGACCAGGCTTGGAACGAGGCTTGGGCTAATATTTAGTTGCCAAAGCTTGGATGTGATGAATCTAGCCACTGGGCAAGTCTAGGCCCAAGGTTTGGCTCGATGTTCATTCTCCCAGGGTTGGCAAATAACCATTGGCTCAAGGCTTGCCCAATTGGCAACTCTTACCTGCGTACTGTCTCTATTCATTTTTTGACAGCGGACCAAAGAGGCACTCTCTGATTTTTGGTACACAATCGGAGTTCCGTTTAAAAACATTTGAAACCAGTCATAATCTGCTAACCTAATATCTTTATTGAATGGATGCTTGATCTTTAATTGTTCGGCCTATTCGAAGGACTTGGATCGAACAGACTCGAGTAAGAAAAAAACAGTTTTGTTATTTTTTCATATGAATCTTCATTTTTGGTCCTCAGCACAGCTGAGGGTATCAAACTTTTTTGCTAAATCATTATTTTTCATTTTGCTCCTAAGGATTGAAGGTGGAACCATAAATTATCTCGAAGCTTCTCTAATTCCGACTTGTCCTGTTATAATTGTTTCTACAGCTAACACAGTTGCTCTTGAATCCATCTTCCCCTTTAACTACCAGATTTTTCCTTATATTCAATTGACATAACCGAAAATGCTCGAATTGTTTCAGGAATAGTGGGTCATCTGGTCCACAAAAGTTTGGGCCACCTCACCCTAACATACAGGAGAAATATCAATTTTCTGTAAATGAAAATGAAAACCGCATCGAATTATCTATAATCGTTTTCTCAAAAAAATGGAGCAGTTTGGTCTTATGGAGAATCAACGCATCTGAATATTAACTCCGGTACACATGTTCTTAACCTTTGTACATAATTTCATCATTTGTTGATCTTTTTATTAGATCAATATCTGTTATTTAAAAAAAAAAAATAAACTTCAACCCCCTTGAGAATAAAAATTCGAAAAACTGATAAGAATCCCATATAAACAGACGAATTCTTACAAACCACTTCAAAACAAGTTCACCCAACAAACCAATCAACAATGAAATTCGCCGTAGTATTGATTGCCGTTTTGGTAGCAGCTTCAGCTGTACCACAGCCACTCATGCTCCAACAAGAATGGGATAGCTTTAAGGTAATTTACGAAAATTTTCTAAATTTTCTACAATTTTAACCCAAAATTTTATTGTATTATAGTCGAAACACATAAAAATCTACGAAAACACCGAGGAGGAAGCTAAACGTATGGCCATGTTCTACCAGAACTTGGTCAAAATCGAAGAACACAATAAATTGTACCATCAAGGCTTGAGCACATTCAAAATGGGTGTTACCCCATTCGCTGATATGACCTCGAAAGAATTTACGGCTTACAGGCCATCCCCAAGTTGGTGACGAAAAAGTTGTTCTTTCCGGCGCCAATGCGCCAGCTTCTCTCGACTGGAGAACAAAGAATGTTCTTACACCAGTGAAGAATCAAGGCTCTTGTGGATCGTGCTGGAGTTTCACTGCTGCAAGTCCCACGGGGTTTTCTAAATTGTATTGTTTTGATTTTGAATTTTTGTTAGACTGGTGCAATGGAAGCGGCCTATGCCATGGCCCACGGCAAAGTCCTCTCTTTGAGCGAACAACAATTGATTGACTGTTCCAGAAAATACGGCAATCTTGATTGCAACGGTGGTTGGATGGACAACGCTTTCAAATACGTTCACGAAAATTACATCACCTATGAACAAAGTTATCCGTATACACAAAAAGATGGTACATGCCACTCAGCTGAAGCATCCCCAGTTAAAGTCGATAATTGCGTTGATTTACAACCAGATGCTGAAAATATCTGTAGGGCTATTACTCCACAACCAGTGAGTGTTGTTGTTGATGCTTTTGAATGGCAATTGTACACTGGTGGTGTTTTTGACACTAAATACTGCATCCCTAACATGGTCAACCATGGTGTCTTAGCTGTTGGTTATGATCCCTAATCATGGATAATCAAGAACTCATGGGGTATCTCTTGGGGTGAAGGTGGTTACATTCGTGTTTCAAACAAAGGTAGCTGCGGTGTTGAAGACTACGCTAGCTTTCCAGTTGTTGCATGAATTCTGAATGGATATGATAAATAAATTCACAGTTTCAGTAGAATACACTTTTCGCCTTGTAGAAGTCAACAAAGTCAAATTCCTGATAACAGATAGATTAAAGTTAACTCTACATATAATTGGGGCTTATCAGATTTTCAATTGTCTTTGGATTTTTCTGAAAACCGCACTTAAAGGCACATATTTGTGTTGAAATTATAAACAGAGGTAATCACATTAACATGCACACTAGAGCAAAAATGTATGCTCATTTTGCACGTTAGGTTCCTATTTTTTTCGAATTTTGATATTCAACTATCGGAATCATTAAAATTGAAATATTTTTTGATATTTAATCGTTAAAATTTTTTTATTCGAGAATTTTTAGGTTTTGGGTCCAGATTTAGAAACATTCTCATCAATGAGTTTTTAATTTCTCAAGCGAATTTGGCTACGCAATTGAAAAGAAAAGTTTAGACATTTTAAGTCTTTATGGATTAAATTGCTATATTTTAAATTTTGCAGGACTTCATTAAAAAGTCGTATCTTTAGAGCCATTGTTACTAGACGATCAAAATTTCGAGCTGAATTATAACAAAGCACATACCTTAAGTCAAATTTGATATAATTGAGTGATCTTGCAGCATTTAGCTTAGTTGTTGATAGACTGCTCAACCCCAAATACCGGCGATTGATAGAACTACGAGAACCATTTTGTAGATAGTTCAGGTTATGAAACAGCTGTAAACCAAATTAGAACTTCTCGAGTTTTCAGTAATCCCATCCTCTTGTCTCATCTTGTGCAAGAAATTGACCTAATTTCAGAGGCTTAAAAAAGCCCCTAGCACAAATGAAATATCCCAAAAAAATAACCATTCAATAGCCAATCAACTAAATGACGGGAGTATTAAAAAACTTCACTACTTACAGTCATCCAAAAATTGCACCGTTTTTCCCTTAACTCTAGGATTTAAATGAAAGGAATGAAATTTCAAACTTGAAATTGGAGGAAACTAAACATTACATGTATATACTAGAAAAAAAAACAATTTTTATTATAAATTATTTTGAAATTATTCGGGTTTCTTTTTTGTTTAAAGTCTTTATCAATAAAATTCAAACAGTCTTCCTATTAATCTGCTTACGAATATCCTTCACATCCAAATGACTATGCACCATATGGCGTGTTAACGACGACATATAATTATAGGAACAATAACAAATTTCACATCTACAACAATTAAAAATAAATCAATTAATTAATCAATTATAGTTAATTAGAGTTAGAAATGAACTCGTAACTTGATTTGGTTAGGCTGTTCTTATCAATTTAGTGAAATATGAAACAAGCTAGGACTCATATGTGATGAAGTGTGAAATAAGTTACGACATTATTGATCCAGTCATTATAACTGCCATATTTATAACTAAAATACTATTACGGTAATTAGAATTAGAATGCCTTGATTACGTAACTTAATTAGATCACTTGTTTTTATCAATTGAAAAATGTCAAATTTAATGAAGTATAAAATAATTGATAGCTCAATTCATTGCATGGCCAACTATGACTATCGTAGCTTGTTTTTTTAATCGAAAAATATAAAATCTGTTTAAGCATAAAACAAGCTACGACATTATCCACCCTGCCACATTGCCATATTCATAACTTCAGTATTGTCATGATGATTACAATTATAAATGTCTTAATTACCTAGCATCGTAATTTGATTCTGTCGCTTATTATTGTCAACTGAAAAATGTCAAATCTAGTATAATACGAAACAAACTACGACTCTATTCACAGCATAGGTAACTGCAACCGCAATGGTAACTAACAGATGTACCATAGTAATTTATCAAGCAATTGGCTATGGCTTGGTTATTTAGTGTCGTAGATTAGTTCATATTTAGAAGGCCAAGTCATAACTTGATTAAGTTGCTTACTTTTTTCAATTGAAAAACATCAAATGCAGCACAGTATGAAACAAGCTACAACACCATTTACTCTATCATTCCAATTGCCATATTTATAGATTCAATCCAAATATGGTAATTATAATTAGATATGTCGGCGTAACTTAATGTAGTTGCTTACTTTCGTCAAATAAAAAATGTCACATTTAATGAAGTACGAAATAAGCTACGACTTTAGTCACTGTGTCATTCTAATTGCCATATCTATAATTTCAATACAGTAAGAGCAACTACAATTGAAATGAATTGATTACATAACATCGTAACTTGATTTGTACCCCATTTATCAATTCGAAAAATATCACATTTACTGTTCTATGAAGTAAGCTACGACATATTTATAGCATAGCCAATTATAATTGTAAAACATAAAAAGGGACAAAATATGAAACATGCTACGATATTATTTAGTATGTCATTCTAATAACTATAATGCAATGGCAATTAGAAATATAATGTTTATGTTATGTCGTAAATTGATTCACATTTTAGTAAATTTGATATATATCAGTGTATTCTTCAATTTAAAGAAAACTAAAGACATGACTAATTGTAAGGTAAAATGTAGAATAAAGAATGTGTAACGATATTTCGTCGTAACTTAGTTCCGTTGCTTATTTTTTAATTGAAAACATCAAATATGATAATGTATGACACAAGCTACGACTCTATTCATTGCATAGGCAACTGTGACTGTTACAGTTATGTACAAACATTGTAGCTTATTTTTAAATTGAGAATCATCAAATGTTACAAAGTATGAAATAACATAAGACACTATTTATTCTGAAATTCTAATTGCCACATTTATAACTTCAATAATGTTATGGCAATTAGAAATAGAGGACGTAGACTGGGTTTTCATCTCAATTGGCTATGACTTGATTATGTAATGTCGTAGATTGTTTGTTTCTCAATTAGAAAACATCAAACATGGTAATGTATGAAACAAGCTACGACACTATTTCAACTACCATACTTCAATATTGTTATGACAATTATAAATACAAATGTCATTTTGCAGTTGACGATAACTTACTAATGTTATGTCGTAGATTGATTCATCATCTACTAGGTATACAACGTTATTACATCATGTAGTTGGCTATAAGTTAATTACGTTGTCACAATTTAAAAAATATCAAATATGGTAAAATATGAAGCAAGTTACGACATCATTCTAACTGCCATATTTATAACTTCAACACTGTTATGGTAATTTGAAATACAAAATGTACAACAGTATGTCGTAGATTATTTCATCTTGTACTAAATTTGACATTTGTTGATATACAAGATGTATTTCATCTCACAATTGGTCGTAGATTGGTTGTTTCTCAATTAGAAAACATCAAATATGGTAAAATATGCAACAAGCTACGACACAATCCTAATTGTTATATTTCTATGTAATTTTTTGTATACTTACGTATAAACGGCACCTTTATGTATCCGTGTATGTCGAATTAAATTTGAATATCTAGAAAATGATCTCATACAAACATTACACGTGTATTGTTTATCAGGAAAATGTACACGTTTATGGAATGTTACATCACATTCATTTGTAAATTGTTTATTACAAATATCACATGAATATGGCCTAATACCTGTATGTATTAATAAATGCTTCTTTAATGACCATTCATTTGAACATCTCGTATTACATAATGTACATTCTAATGGTTTTGAATATAAATCATGTACATTTAAATGTTTCTGTAAACGTACATTTGTTGTAAAACATTTATTACATTCATTGCATACAAATAATTTATTATCATTATTATCATCACCACCATCACCATCATCATCATCATCATCATTATCGATATTATCATTAATATTATGAATTAATTTATGTTCAGTTAATTTATCAAAATTATTAAAAATTTCACCACATATTTCACATAATAGAATCTGTTTTTCACCATCATTCTTTTGATTGTGTATTGTTAATAGATGTTGACGTAATTGTTGGACATTTTTAAATTGTTTCATACATAAATTACATAAATTATTCGATAAATTATTTAAATTAACACGTACCGATTTTGTACCATTTTTATTATTTGTTATAACAATCGTTAAACTCGTTGTTGTTGGAAACCTACAATTATTCAACATTAATAATTGGATGAATCATAATTTTTACGCCACAGTTGGCTATGTTTTGAATACGTAGGTCGTAGATTAGTTTAAACTCTGACATTTATGAATGTCAAGTATCCACAATGACAGACAGAGCCAACTGCAGGAAAGTTTATAGTCGATGGTATTTAAAGATGTCGAATGTTTTATGGCTATGATTCGGTTTTATAGTGTCGTAGATTGGTTCATATTTGACTAAAGTTGACATATGTTAATGTCTTTTAAAAGTGTTCGAACAAAGCTACGATATTGCATAAGAAAACTTCAATTGCAAGGTAAAATAATCAAATGGTACAACCTACACCAAGTGTTTCACGATATTTCTCATCGCAATAGCCTATGATTTTTATGATTTTATGAGCGTACGTCAGCTTCTTGTTTAACAATCTGCATTACCGATAGGCTGTTATTTCAACAACTTGTCGGTAATACAGATTATCTCGCACTTGGGAAAGCTAGAGTCGTAGCTTTATTCATACTGCATCAGATTTGAGGTTTATTATTGTATTTTTCAAATGTACCATGTGTACCACGCTATTCCTCTTCGCAGTAGCCTATGACTTTGTGAACGTAGGGCAGCTTCTTATTTCAACACTGCAATCTGCATTACCGACATGCTCTTGTTTCAATAGTGTCGGTAATGCAGATTATTTAGTTAAAACAAGAAACTGACATACGTTCGCAAAGTCATAGGCTACTGCGAAGAGAAATAGCGTGGCACACATGGTATGAATCAACCTACGACAATCCACTGAGGTAAATATTTCACCCTGCAATTGTTTATGTCTTAATGTCGTAAATTGGTTCAAATTCAACTAAATCTGATAATTATTAAAGCACAGCTAACTGTAATTTGAAATATCATTGGACATTACACGGTAATTTAGCTCTCATTTGGCCATACCTTTGGTACGTAGTATCGTAGCTTTCTTCATACTTTTAAACATTTCAAATTTGTTGTTATATTTTCGAACAAAACTACGACTTTAAAACTCATGGCCAACTGTCATTGATATGAATCAATTTCCGACATTCATTTAACAAATGTAAAATGCAGCAATGTTAATTGGCCATGTTTTCAGTATACAGAGTGAGCCAAGTGGTTGGCCTATTAGACGTTTAAAGAATTCTAATTGATGAAAGTTGCTGAAATTTGGTATGCACCCATTTTTCCACCTGAACTACACCTGGAAAATATTTTCGTTGTTCTATCAACCCCCGGTGTATGGGGTAGTGCACCCTACTTTCTTATTTTAAATGGAATAGTATATTTTTTATTCCATATTTAGATTCTATGATGAAAATGAAATGGAGTTTGATAACATGACCTATGACCTAGCGTTAATAGTTTTTCAGGAATTTCGATTTTTTTTGAAAATTTTGATTTTGTAGTGTTTGATTAAAAAATTCATATATTTGAAGAAATCGTTGATAGATAATCCAAATTTGGAACTCGAAAAGTCTAAATTACGTACTTTACGCCAGATTTTTCAGAAATGAATTATCTTTCAGCATTTAGCCGAAATGAATTTTTCTTTCAGCCAATTTTTAAAACGAAATATCTTTCTTATTTTAAATTAAATGGTATATTTTTCTTTACACGGCTAGATAGAGAAAAAAATTCTACATCGAACTGTATTAACATTTTCTATACCTATCGCTGATAGTTTTTCAGATATTTAAGATTTTCAATTTTCAATAATTTTCTCCCCTGTCTGAAATTGACTACTGTCTAGTTGTCTGTGACTTACTAATTCGCCTATAAAGAAATGCATAGGAGGCTTAGCAAAATGACATTAACTGTCGCATTTGAGGTTAACAATGATTATTTTGTATGTTTTTTCAGCGATTTCAGCCAATTTTACATGAAAACAAAATTCAATTAATTTTAATTTAATTATTTGTCAATTTCTTCAATGATTTTTTAATTAAAAAATATAAAGATAATTAATTATTTAGATGTTAATTGTGACAGAAGGTTGTTTCGCCAAGCCTACTATGTTTTAGTATTTTGTTTCAGGGGGTAAATTATTAGAAATCAAAAATCTTGAATAACTGAAAAATTATCAAGAATAGGTATAGGAAATGCTAATATGATTCGATGCAGAATTTTTTTCTCTATCCAACCGTGTAAAGAAAAATATACCGTTCCATTTAAAATAAGAAAGATATTGCGTTTTAAAAATTGGCTGAAAGAAAAATTCATTTCGGCTAAACGCTGAAAGATAATTCATTTCTGAAAAATCTGGCGTAAAGTACATAGTTTAAACTATTTGAGCTTCTAATTTGAATTATCTATCAACGACATCTTCAAACATATGAATTTTTCAATCGAACACTACAAAATCAAAATTTTCAGAAAAGGTCGAAATTCCTAAAAAACTATTAACGCTAGACTATAGATTATGTTATCAAAGTCCATTTTGTTTTTATCATAGAATCTAAATGTGAAATAAAAAATATATAATTCCATTTAAAATGAGAAAGTAGGGTGCACTACCCCATACACCGGGGGTTGATAGAACAACGAAAATATTTTTCAGATATAGTTCAGGTGGAAAAACGGGTGCATACCAAATTTCAGAAACTTCCATCAATTAGAACTCTTTAAATGTCTAATAGGCCAACCACTTGGCTCACTATGTATAGTGTCGAAGCTTTCTTCATAGAGCTAGGTATACATTTTCGAACAAAGTTACGATATTATTTTAAAAAAACATGGCCAATTGCGAGATAAATTACCGTGATATGCACCAATCTACGACACTAAATAACAAATTTATGGCCAACTACAAGATAAATTATAGTAACAGTGCCATCTATGGAACGTACCTTGAATCATTTTCTGTAGTTGTTGATGTTATAAATTTCCATCGATCATTTGTTTTATCAAATTTATACATATAACCATAACAATATGATGTTTTACGATAATAATCATCAACTGTATTCGTAATATAATTACGTTCAATTAATTTAATAATTAAATTCTTATTTTCTAATTTTTTACGTACACTTTGCATCTCCATAACACCACTTAAAGTTTTCGAAATTTGTTCCAAATTCTCTTTTGTTGTTATTATTGTTTTTTTAATATTATTACCACTATTATTATCACTACTATTGTTATTATTATTATTATCATCATCACTATTATTTTCATTAATTTTTTTGCCAATATGTACAATTTTACCAACGATTTTTTTACCATTCTTCGTTGTACCAATTGGTATTTTTTTATCTAATAAACCATCAATTTTACAAATTTTACCATTTTTATTATTCGTTGTTGTTTTTTTATATAAATCATTGATATTATTTGCATTTAATTTCCGTTTTAATTTCTCCATATAACTATGTAATGTTACAATTTGGCCTGTTATCAAATTTCTACCTGTTATCTTCGATAAATCAATCATATCACCACCATCATCATATTCTTCATCATCATCATCATTATTATCATCAATATTATTATTAGTATTATCAATTTTTATGTTTTTGTCTTCTATATTTGGTTCGATTTTAACTGTTTCAAAATCTCTTTCTTCTTCTTCTATTTCCAATTTGTGTTGTTTTAATTCTGGTTCGATTGTTGTATTATTTTCTAAATTATCTTGAAGAATTGCATATTGTATCTTATCAGTAGGTTTCTCAATTGTATTATTATCATCAATATCATCATCATATTCAAATATTGGTCCCTCTAACATTATCTGTTTTAATGGATAAATATTACCATCAGCATCTTGTAAACTATTTATTATACTACTTGTTGTATCATCTATTGTAAAATTTATATTATTCATATCTGTATTATCATTTGTATAATAAATTATTTGTTGTTGTTGTTCAATTTCTTGTTTATTATCATTATCATTATCATCAATATCACCATCTTCTTCTTGTTGTTGTTGTACAAATTGTACAATTTCCGTACCATCTAATGTGAATGCTTCATTTTGATTACCTAAAATCTCTACAACAATCATTAATTTTAATCGATAATTAATTAAACATAAAACATCTATAATGCGAACATCAATACACAATTATTGATATGTTCAATTAATGGAAAATTACAATTTGCTGTTTTTCTTAATTAAGTAGTCGTAACTTAATTCGTACAGTACAAGATTTGATATTAGTGATATTATTTCAATATGAAAACAAATGGCACAGCTAACTATAAAACGTATCAGCTTTATAGACTATACATGGTGAGTTCAGAAGATGAGATTTTTAAATATTGATTGATGGGCATTTCTGAAATTCGATTTGCGACTATTTTTCTAAATAAACTACCCCTAATAAATTACTTTCATATTTGAAATTCTATGGTGAAATTGAATAATTTTATATCAGTCTTAATTTTTCAGCAATTTTGACTTTCTCTAAAAAGTTGAATTTTGGAGTGCTTTAACAAAAATCTTTGCATCTGTTACGAGGAAGCGATCAAAATTTAGAAATCAAATAGCCCAAATTATATATTACCTAAGCCTTATCGAACTGCGACCTAAATGATTTGTTCATAACCCTCTACCTGTTACTATTCCAGGAAGGATGTCTTCTTTGCGAAGTTATTTTTTTCTCTGGAAGATTTTCTCCATACTTCAAAGACAACAAAATTCTGCCGCCGAGGTGATCTACATTCAAAGGTACGTGCTCGGAGGTTTCACTCTCCAATTCATATAACCTACACCTCTCACTGTCGGCTATGACCAGTTTTTAAGGTGATATCTGACGGAACGGTGCCCTGTCAGTAGTTTTAATCCGTTCCACGTAAGGCCGAAAAACTTCTTAGCATTCTTAACCAAGTAATCGATGAACAACTTCGCCTATTTCATTCCCAGAGTTTGCCTCCAGTGGATAATTTCCCGGCTGCAAATTTCTTACCCCCATTGGGTTTTTGTTAGCTTACCGAACAGTTCAGGTACTAGAATTAAAACCTGCCTGCCTTCTCGAGTTCATCTCTTCTAATTTTCTAATACTCAAGCTAAAGTGGGTTTATTGCCCCTTGCTGGCAGTTTCAGAAATTGACGACATTCCCAAATGGTCTTTGACGCAAGACTATGGGCCTTTACAGCTTTCAGTGCTGCCTGACTATTGGTCAAGATAGATATTTGTGCACCCGTGAGGTTTCTTCGTAAACATACTCTGGAGCACATCTCTCTTGCAAGTTTCAACTCGTATAATAGAAGGGTACTTTCCCATGGCTATGGATGTCCTATGTATATTCCTATGCTAGTCTCTTCATCCATTTTTGATCGATCAGTAAACCAGGTTCTGCGATGCAGTTGATCGATCCAATTTCTTACCCCATGGCGGTTATCTATGGCCATTTTAAACGGGGTTTCGAAGTCAATTTTGACTAATAATTCTGGATCAATTTGATTCAGAATGCCAAGGTGTCCTTGCCAGTCAACTGGCTTGGATCTTGTAGTCTTGTACAGCCTTAAAAAAACACAGTGTCCCTCTTTTCGCATCTGTAAGTGGAGCGGAAATAGGTCTAATACTACCTCCATGACTGCCGTGGAGGTAGTTGCCAAAGCCCTTATTATTCCCAGACATTAATCGCTACACTTTTTGCAGGATCTTTCGGGTGGTAACTTTTTGTGTTTTTGTCCACCATAACAACAGTGACGATGGGTCTTACAGGTGTAATGTGCAACCAATAGGTTGTCTTAAGTTGCAGGCCCTATGTCTTTCCAAATATTTTACAGCACATTCATAAGGCACCCGTTGTTTTCAAAAAAGTTTTATCAACATGTGAATTCCACTTCAGTATCGAATCATATCAGCATACCTATACTAACCTGATAATTTTTCAATTATTAAAACGTTCAGTCTCAACTAATTTTCTATTCCTAAGACAATATCAAAACATAGAAGGCTTGGCAAAATATCTGTCAATTCAACTGTCACAACTAACATCAAAATAATTAATTATTTGTAGATTTGTTCAATAAAATTGGAAGAAACTGATAATTAGGTAATTAAATCAAATTAATTGGATTTTTTACAAGTTAATTTGACTAAAATTGCTGAAAAGAATAAACAAAATAGTAAAATCTAACCTCAATTGTTACAGTTAATGTCACTTTGCTAAGCCTTCTATACGTTTATAAAATTATTAAAATACAATTTCAGATAGAAACATTGAAAATTCTAAATAACTGAAATATTAACAGAAATAGTTTGACTCTGGATTATTTTCCTTATCCAAATACGTAAACAAAAATAAGGCGTTCCGTTTAAATTAATAAAAATATTAGGGTTTAAAAAATAACTGAATTAAACTCATTTCAGCTGAACACTGAAAGATAATTCAATTCTATCAAATTTGACTAAAGGTATATTCGAATTCCAAATTTTAGTCATCTAGTAGCAATAGTTGCAAAGATACGAATTTTTTAATCAAAAATGATAAAAATAAAAATTTCCAAATCAGTCAAAATTACTCAGAAATTATTAATTCTAATGGAAAAACAGCTGTTTTTTCTAAAAATTTCCATCAACTAATACTTTATACACCGCCCGTCACCTTGTCGTCAAACCGCCTAAAACTCTTATTAATTGTCGAGTGATTGGAAACAAATTTTAAGGATTTATAGGGGGGTAACTAGTGCACATTTCAGTGAAAGTTGGACCCTGTAGCTCGTTGGGAAATCGGGGAAAAAGTGATTTTTGTCGAAAATCTCAACATTATCGCCAATTAGTTTTTTACATAAATGGACTCAGGATGACTTGAGGATTCTCGGAAAACTGTTTTTTTTTTCGGTTTTCTGGCACTGTATTCTGAAAAAAATTGAAAAACCGATTTCTCGTACATCGATCATAAATGTGACCAGTTATTCGCCTCTCAGTTGTTCAATTCTTATCCTAATGGGTGTTCATGTTATCGTATTTATTTACTTAAGAAAAACTCTTTGACATTCGATCCTCTAAAGAAAGAAAATTAAGCCACTGTTTTAATTTCAATTTGCAGTTAGAAGAGAGCGACACCATAAATTTAAGGGCGACAAAAAAGAATGATAATACTAATACTAATATTAATAATAAAGCTACCGTATTACTACCTCATTACTAAAGATAAGTTGATACAAATCAACACTTTTGAGTAACAATGTTGGGGATAGTTCAGTAGATCGTTTAGCATTTCTCGTAAAAATTTCGTTTGAAGTAGCTGTAACAGCACAAAGATCTGTTTGCAATTATTACGGTGATTCTTCCCGTCTTTTCTATTGTTTATTTTTATTGCAGTTTTTAGACTTTGTATCAACTTACTAGTAAAAGCAATCGTGTACTATCGATACATCACCTACTAGAACCATAAATAATATTCGTTTGTGTTTAACCGATGGGGCATTGGAAATGCATTTTTCGTTAAAAAATAACGAGATCTAAATTCTGTCTTTTTTTATTTCATTAAATTCCTTTATCTCGTTGGTCCCGAAGAAAAAAAAATAAACATGTGTCGACAATTATTTATTGTTAGGGTCACGTATTGTAGGCTTGCTTTTCTTTAAATAAATAAACATTGGATCGTTTTAAGAGACTACACCAGTGGTTTTCAAACGTTCAGGAAGTGCCGACCATGTAAATTATTTATTAATTCATTAAGGACCCTTCATTTTTCACCAAAGACACATTTCTTATGTTGTGGACAAGGAATATTTTACTCTGAGCCAGTTAAACCGATTTGCGGAATAAAAAAATTTACCAGATCGACTGTTGAGAAACTCCGGTTTAAAACTTGATACTAAACTACTGTGACCGACAAAGGGAGGCGAGCGACTTTTGCATTTCAATTTTTTCACGGTCAAGCTCTGCTCGTACCTTTTTTAATTTTTTTCGAAGTCTTAAGGGCAAATTGCAAAAACCAAAATGTTACGAATGTATCGCATTCATTCAACACATTTAATGTGTGAAAAACCCTCTTGCCGATTGTTGCATATTCAAAAGTTAGATTTGATGTCACTCATTTCCGAATGAGCTACGTGGACCTAATTTTGCTAAAATGTTCTCTGAGAACCCCCCTATGAATCCATAAAATTTGTTTCCAATCACTTGACAATTAATAAGAGTTTTGGGCGATTTGACTACAAGGTGACGGGCAGTGTATATTTACGTCTCATTTTCTTGATTCACTCTGTATACAACGTTATCATCTCGTAGTTGGCTAAGTTTAGGTTATATAGTATCGTAATTTTCTCCAGTCTCCTTTAAAAACTGCCTTAACAAAAGTTAAATACAGTGAAATATGAATTAATCTACGACATTATATAACCAAAACAGCCAACTATAAGGTGTAATACTGTATTGAAAGTGTCCACATTAGAGAGGTTTTACTGTATTTGTACCATTATAATTACCAGAATTTTCATCAATATAATACGATGTTAACTGGTTATCAACATCGTGCAGTAATATTGCTTGATTATCAGTTAAATAATAAATAGCCTTAGTATCGTCCGAACAGTACATCTAAAATCATAATTAATTAATTAAATGAAATTTTTATGGGACGTTAGGTATATTATTGTAAACAATTGAATGAAAAACAAAAGACTCACGGTGGTATCTTCCAATACAAATTCCTGATCACCGTAGACACAATGCAATTCATTTGTTTGTTGTAATTGATTTATAATATGTTGATTATCTTCAATTCCAGCCATTTTATTTAATTTATAATTTTTCAAAAATTATAAAGAAATTTATTACTAAAACAATTTTTCAAATTAAAATTATAATTTGAAATTCTTCCAACACTATCGGTAAATTAAATGTTGAAACTTACCGAGAGTACGCAATTTTCATATACAGACGAACAATTGACAACCACGTCGGTAAAAAATGGCGACTTATCGATCGGGTTTGACAATTCCAATTAAAACCGTTACAATAAATTAAATCAATTAATTACTATTACAAATTTAATAATCAAACAAAATTGGGGAATATTTAAATAATAAAATACCAGAGAGTAAAATTCCATCAGAAATTGGCGAAATTAAATCAACCTACACTGTCATTTTTATCGACACTAGCGACACCTTACAGATTATTGCATAGATAATATAGATGCCCAACTATATGATAAATTTCGAAGTCGTCCTTATCCCCACCCTAAGTGATCATAAGATACATGATATTCAGAGGGCTCTGATGGCAGCCTCCAGATTACAGGTCCCTGTAATAGATTTATTTGGATTTTTCGAAATAACGCTACATTTAACCGATAAGTTGCGGGAAATTTAAATCGGTCTATTTATACTAGGAACTTCTAGAAATTCGATTTATTAAAAAAAATCTATATATATTAATTATAATTTATTTATAGTAAAACATATACAAATAAAATATAAAAATTTGGAAGGGGCCGAATCTAAAAAGCGGCCTAATAACTTCCCCGACACACTCCGGATAGTTAATCATGAATTAGAATAGTTATTAAAAACAAGTGTCAAAAGTCGGCAATTAATGCACGAGTCCAAGTTTTAAAAAAACGAGTACCGTAGCACGAGTTTTTTATACTATTTTTTCTATTCTAGATACTTTATTAAAAAAAAAACTGACTTACTATAAAAATCAAAATCGGGTTCGAGAACCGTGGCTATCTCACAACCTCCGAAAAATTCAATGAGGAACCTGCACCTCGTCAACCAGAACTCTGTTCACTGATCGTTAGTTCCACACACCTTTTTCAATTCAACTTTCTCATAAACTCGATTCACGATTCAATTGCGAAATTTTGACAAAACAACAGAACTGTAATTTCAGCGCAGAGCAAAAAGTAGTACGGTTGTCCCAACAAAAACATGGAAAAAATCAAATCATATCTATTGAATTGTTGAGGGAAAAATTAAAATTTATATTATTTTAAAACATTTATATATTGAAAAAGCACTTACCGAAACACAAAAACCGCTTGAAAACAAATATTCTGAGGTTATGTTTCAAAAATGACAAAAGAATGTAAACACACGCATAGGATTTTATGCCTTCAGTGATACCAACAGTAGATATCATTCTGTCTTTATAAACTACCGTTATAAATTTTACTACGCTTTAAAAATTATGTTGGATAACCTTCTAAACTGTCATTTCAAAATTTCGCAATTGAATCGTGAAAAGGATATATATCTCTCTCTCTATCTAACAACAACTCTTTTCTATGGCAACCGATCCCTTATAGAAAGCGGCAAATTTGAATTTGTGGACTACACCATTTTGCCAATTTTGTGCCCTTATTTAAAAAAAGAAAAGAACATTGCACATGATGGGTATTGTTTCGGACATAAAAGCACATGCCCTTTCGATTGGTGATATCAAATTAATATGTTATCTTGAATTTTTTTTAATCAACCCCCTCCCCCTTCCACCCCCGTGATCCGATTGGCACCAAAAACTAATCAACTCGAACGGCCACCAAATAGTTTGTGCTGGCCAAATTTGAACTCAATCAGTTAAACAGTTTTTGAGTAATCGTTGGAGAACCGACAGACTCACACACACACACACACACACACACACACACACACACGGACATCAAGCTAAAAACTTCAAAAACGTATTCAGGGGACCTCAAAACGTAAAGATCTGGTGAAATCTCGAATTCGAAATTTTGGTCCGAAACTAATAACTTCCCTACCCTCCGGTCGGGGAAGTTAAAAATTATGTAATTTTCGATACATTAGGTGTCTTTATCGCAGAATTTAAAATAAACAGATTGCTGGGCTGGGTGCAAGTGTTAGTTGGTTTGTCTATCAGTTTGGCATTTGAAAAAAGCCATTATTGAAATTGATAATATTTCGTGTGTGCCTTTTAGTTTTTAAGAATTTCTATCGAAAATTGAATAAAATTATCAGATTTATATTCAAATAAAAAGCAAAATGTCAAAAATACCAACAAGTACGGAAAAACTAGCGGCACAACCATCATCTAGTCAATTAAATGTGAACAGTGGTACGAAACTCAAATCGGGGAGAATTTAGATCAAATTGGACGAAGATTTTTAAGGCGCCGTTCGAAATCCGTTACTGATTTGAATGTGCTGAGAAATAATTTTAAAACGAAACCATTTGTACCAAAAGTACCGGAGCAAAGCAGATAGAAAACGATGATGAATGTGAGAACAACACAGAAGAGGCCTGCTCCAGCAACTAATGCTGCAAAAACAACAACAGTATCGGAAAAGAAACCGAAAATACCCAGTTGGGATTATAAGGGCCGATTCAATCAGCTTAGCGAACAATTCAGTACATTGCAAGACAATTACAACGCCTGTGAAGCACAATTGAGCGGTGAGTAGATTGGTAGTTAAACAAAAAAAAAAACTTTGAGTTTTGTAGAACTTCGAAACGCTGAAATCGATTTGATCGAATTGAAAAGTGAGAAGGAACGGTTGTTGAAGTTGTGCCAAGAATTACCGACTAATAACCAACATTATTTAAGCAAAAATAAACATTTAGAGGAAGAAAATACAGTTCTACGCGACGAATTGGACAAAACAAAGAATTTATATGAGGAAACTACAACTTTTCCAGTTGAATTTCAGACAATATCACTCATAACTCATATTAGTTAAGGGGACTCAGCAGCAATTGGAAAACAGGATTACTGTTTTGTTTTCCAACGGATTTCAATGTTCTAAACGGTATTTAAAAAAGCATTTCAAGAGGGAGGGAAGTACATATTTGATTTTTTGAAATTCGAATGTAATTTGGAGTTACAGAAGGAAATATAGAAGCATGTTTTTTAGCATTTTTTACAGTTTTTAACTTCCCCGACCAGAGGGTAGGGAAGTTATTAGTTTCGGACCAAAATTTCGAATTCGAGATTTCACCAGATCTTTACGTTTTGAGGTCCCCTGAACACGTTTTTGAAGTTTTTAGCATGATGTCCGTGTGTGTGTGTACGTGCGTCTGTCGGTTCTCCAACGATTACTCAAAAACGGTTTCACCGATTGAGTTCAAATTTGGTCAGCACAAACGATTTGGTGGCCGTTCGAGTTGATTAGTTTTTGGTGCCAATCGGACCACGGGGGAGGAAGGGGGAGGGGGTTGATTGAAAAAAATTCAAGATAACATATTAATTTGATATCACCAATCGAAAGGGCATGTGCTTTTATGTCTAAAACGATACCCATCATGTGCGATGTTCTTTTCTTTTTTTAAATAAGGGCACAAAATTGGCAAAATAGTCTAGTCAACCAATTCAAATTTGCCGCCTTCTATCAGGGATCGGTTGCCATAGAAAAGAGTTGTTGTTCACGATTCAATTGCGAAATTTTGAAATGACAGTTTAGAAGGTTATCCAACATAATTTTTAAAGCGTAGCAAAATTTATAACGGTAGTTTATAAAGACAGAATGATATCTACTGTTGGTATCACTGGAGGCATAAAATCCTATGCGTTTGTTTACATTCTTCTGTCATTTTTGAAACTTAACCTCAGAATATTTGTTTTCAAGCGGTTTTTTGAGCAGGTTTTGTGTTTCGGTTAGCGCTTTTTTAATAAATAAATGTTTTAAAATAATATAAATTTTGATTTCTCCTAAAAAAGAAATGTATATTCCCTCGACAATTCAATCTATATGATTTGAATTTTTCCATGTTTTTGTTGGGACTACCGTACTACTTTTTATTCCGCGCTCAAATGACAGTTCTGTCGTTCTGTCAAAATTTCGCAATTGAATTGTGAATCGAATTGTAAGAAAGTCGAACTGAAAAGTCTGTGTGTAGAATCACCGATTAGTGAACAGAGTTTTTGTTGACGAGATGCTGGTTCCTCATTGAATTTTTCGGTGGTTGTGAGATAGCCACGGTTCTCGATTCCCGATTTTGATTTTTATAGTAAGTTAGTTTTTTTTTTTTTAATAAAGTATCTCCAATAGAAAAAATAGTATACAAAACTCGTGCTACGGTACTCGTTTTTTTTAAAAACTCGGACTCGTGTCGGGGAAGTTATTAGGCCGGTTCATAGATTCGGCCCCTTTCAAATTTTTTTTTTATATTTTCCCTCATAACTTGGCAAATATTGCTTATTTTCTAATTAATTTCACAAAACATGTAGCAAATTAAAAGCACTTTCCAAATCTGCCAGAAATTTTCCGATCACATTGTTAGTTTTCTGTAAAATTGATGAAAGGTTTCGACATACTAATTTAGTTTTTTTACGGGCAGTTTTAAACTTAGACGACTGAACCAGGGCTTGTTTGAAAGCTAATGAATAGCAGATTATTTGGAGAATAGTTTGAGATTGAAATTCGGAAAATTTACTGGAAATTTATGGTGGGGAATCTATTATCTATTATTTTCATCTGTTTAAAATTAATTATTTTTGTATAAAATGTATTGCAATTTATAGATTATTTCATTACCTTTCCAACGGTACCATTGTTGTTGCAAAAAAGTGAAAATCTTCTGGAAAATTAGTGATAAACAAAATTATGTTTTTTATGTGGAAAGCCGACAGTGATAGTTCGATAACAACTCGCCAGAGTATAATATTAGCCACAAAAATGGGTTTCTTCCAGCGGCTCACAGATGTCAGCAGGTCTCTTTCTGCAATGTTGTCAAATTATTTTTTCTGTCTGAGGCCTTACCTTTGCCATCTTATTATTGCATAAATAATTGGAGAAAAAAAAACAATAAACTGGTTGTATATAACTAACTTTAACAATTAACAAAAAAAAAATAGTCGCTATTTTAATTGGAATGTTAAAAAAAGAAAATTGTAATTTTTTTTACAAAAAAATAAACGATTTTAGCAAATTGGCGACTAATTTTTTTGTTAATTGTTAAAGTTAATTATATACAACCAGTTTATTGTTTTTTTTCCTCCAATTATCTATGCAATAATAAGACGCCAAAGGTGTGGCCTCAGGAACAAAAACAAATTTGGCAACATTGCAGAAAGACGAGATGACAGACTTTGGAGCCCCCTTTCCGCCAATAGATGTAACTCATTTTTGTGGTTTGGAGACTTGCTATTCAACTCGTTTTTCACACGATAAACATAGTTTTGTTTATCACTAATTTTCCAGAAGATTTTCACTTTTTTGCAGCAATAATGGTACCGTTGGAAAGGTAATGAAATAATTTATAAATTGCAATACACTTTATACAAAAATTATTAATTTTAAACAGATGAAAATAATAGATAATAGATTCCCCACCATAAATTTCCAGTAAATTTTCCGAATTTCAATCTCAAACTATTCTCCAAATAATCTGCTATTCATTAGCTTTCAAACAAGTCCTGGTTCAGTCGTCTAAGTTTAAAAGTGTCCGTAAAAAAACAAAATTAGTATGTCGAAACCTTTCATCAATTTTCCGGAAAACTAACAATGCGATCGGAAAATTTCTGACAGATTTGGAAAGTGCTTTTAATTTGCTACATGTTTTGTGAAATTCATTAGAAAATAAGCAATATTTGACAAGTTATGAGGGAAAATATAAAAAAAAACTGTAAAAAATGCTAAAAAACATGCTTCTATATTTCCTTTTGTAACTCCAAATTACATCCGAATTTCAAAAAATCATATATGTACTTCCCTCCCTCTTGAAATGCCCTTTTAAATACCGTTTAGAACATTGAAATCCGTTGGAAAACAAAACAGTAATCCTGTTTTCCAATTGCTGCTGAGTCCCCTCAATTGTATTTCAGAAAGTATTACTTGTAATTCAGATTAGGCAACTGTATTTCAGAAAATATTAAATGTAATTCAAAAATCGTCAATTGTAATTCAGAAGATATAACTTTATAAAGTATGTTTTTACGAGTTGTCGTAGTTACAAATCAGACATTTGCACCACATTGGTTTAAAAAAAAGACAGTATACCTATGTAGGTATTTGAATTTTATTTGAAAAAAAAAAAACGAAATATTATTATAATTCAAAAGAACAATTTTAACGATTCAAAAAGTAATATAATATGAAACATATGTGATTATTTTATATTTTATCGGCCTACTGGCATATCGTTTAAAGTTAAAGGCGTCTCTATGATAAATGGTAGTGTGTTGCGTTGCCCGAGCACAGTCTCCACCTACAATTGTGTTCTTGGCTTGGTCAACTATTTCTTCTAGGTAAATCAGTCTTTGTTGTACAACACCAGGGGCTATCGCATTTGGAACTCGAAGATTAGCTTTTGTATATAACTTAATTTTCGACCAAATGGCCTCAATTGGGTTCAACATAGGAGAATACGGTGGTAACCGTAATAAAGTTGTTGGGGTCTCATTTATGACTGTTTCAAGTCTCGAATGGCAAGGTGCGTTATCTGCAATAATAACCAAATCTGCCAAATAATTTCCCATATTCTCCCATTGTTGCAACAAACTTAGAACCCAATCACTGGCTAAGTTCGCGGTAAACCCTCTTCTACGATCCATCAGTATAGCACTCGCCGCAGAAATTGCTCCAATCAGATGGACATTAGGTTTCTTTGCTGCCGGAAGGTGTAGTATGGCTCTCATACCAACTCGAGCACGTCCTCTCGTGCGCCGACAAAATAAGTTAAAGTTCGTTTCGTCTATCCATATGATTTGTTTCCTTTGCTCTATATATTGATTTAAAGATCTAACATACTCCGCCCTTTTTCTGTTATTTTCCTCGGAATTCAGAGTTGTTGGTTCATGGTGCATTTGTTTTACCGTGAAAAGTCTTCCTTCTGTATAATTAGCTACTGTTGAAGCAGACACCACCACTTGGAAATTCTGCATTATTTTATGTTGTAATTGCTTTAGTGCGTACCCACAATCTTCTTCTATCTATTCAATAATATTTTGCATGTGTTGTTCAGAAAGAATTTTTGATTTTATTCCCCCTTTTGGTAACATTGTATCGCGCCCGGATCGCACCCAATGAAATGCAGTCTTGTATTTTATGCCTAAAGTGATTGCCAAAGTTACCCAGTCGTTGCCTCAGTTTGCACATGCATCGATTCTTGCACGATCTTGACTAGAATTTTTCTTGTAACTTCGACGCTCAACGGGTTCCGTTTCTGTTAAAACGGTCCTACAAAGTGGATTAGATACATTTGGTGGCTGTAGTCGAGTAGAGTACTTTCTATGCAACAAATGTCGGTGAGGTAATAGGCGAACCACCGGATTTCTTGTCATCAGTACCCGACAGACACGACAATTATCTTTAAAATTCAATGCAAATAATTAATTTTTACTGTATTCTACGTAGTCACTTTTGTTATTTGTTGACAAGTCAAATAATTTTGGTTGCCTTGGTTTCATTTCCATGATATCTATGTTTATTTAAAAAAATATATTTTCTGAATTACAAGTCTTACATTCTAAATTACATTTGACTAATCTGAATTACAAGTAATACTTTCTGAAATACTCTTGACTAATCCGAATTACAAATGATACATTCTGAAATAGGCTTGATATTTTCTGAATTACAATTGGAAAAGGTGTAGTAAAACATGCACTGAACAACGTAAAGAATTACAAACACTACTATTAAAATACTCGACAATTAACGGAGATTACAATAAAATACAAAAACAATTAGCTGAATCGTTAAATCAAATAAGAGATTTAAAAAATACGCTAGAACAACATAAGACTTTGAGACGTACGAAGCATAATCAGATACAAGATTTGAAGAGTAATATTCGCGTATTTTGCCGTATACGGCCGACTGTAACCCAACATGAGACAGAACGTCTATTGTGTTCGATACATTTCCCAAATGAGACATCATTAGAAATACAGAAATCGCGTGAAAGTGCCAATACGCTTAAAAATAAATTTGCCGATTTGCGACAAGAATTCAATTTCGATAAAATCTTTCCACCACAGACGACCCAAGAGGAGATTTTCATTGATTTATCGCAATTGGTCCAATCGGCCATTGATGGTTATAATGTTTGTGTGTTTGCGTACGGACAGACAGGTTCGGGTAAATAAAGTTGGTTTTCAGTCTGTAATTCTTGGCACAACTTCAACAACCGTTCCTTCTCACTTTTCAATTCGATCAAATCGATTTCAGCGTTTCGAAGTTCTACAAAAATCAAAGTTTTTTTTTTTTGTTTAACTACCAATCTACTCACCGCTCAATTGTGCTTCACAGGCGTTGTAATTGTCTTGCAATGTACTGAATTGTTCGCTAAGCTGATTGAATCGGCCCTTATAATCCCAACTGGGTATTTTCGGTTTCTTTTCCGGTACTGTTGTTGTTTTTGAAGCATTAGTTGCTGGAGCAGGCCTCTTCTGTGTTGTTCTCACATTCATCATCGTTTTCTATCTGCTTTGTTCCGGTACTTTTGGTACAAATGGTTTCGTTTTAAAATTATTTCAAATCAGTAACGGATTTCGAACGGCGCCTTAAAAATCTTCGTCCAATTTGATCTAAATTCTCCACCGATCTGAGTTTCGTAGCACTGTTCACATTTAATGGACTAGATGATGGTTGGGCCGCTAGTTTTTTCGTACTTGTTGGTATTTTTGACATTTTGCTTTTTTTTTAATACAAATCTGATAATTTTATTCAATTTTCGATAGAAATTCTTGAAAACTAAAAGGGACACACAAAATATTATCAATTTCAATAATGGCTTTTTTCAAATGCTAAACTGATAGCCAAACCAACTAACACTTGTACCCGATTGGTGGAATTCAAACAAATGTCAGTGCAGTACTACCAACCTGTCAATGGCTACCAACCTCTGTAAATTCCAGAGATATGGAGTAGGGAGAATAAGCTTCGACTACTGCGCATCCAATTTTAATGGAACGGCATGGTGGCAGCCATTTTGCGGGTTGTTGTGTCAAAAAACATAAACATACATAAACATACATAAGTAAGGTGTTCATAGTTGAAAACCGTTATTTAGTTCGTAGATTTGTAAAAAAAAACATTAAATTGTGCGAAAATCTACTGTTCTGTACAAGGATATACTAATACCCTTACAGCACACAATATTGAATTGCAATCTAGAAATATTGCACGCAATATTGCTATATCATTATTTATACATGGCAATGCAATATTGCTGGAATATTGCATTGCAATATTACTACAATGGTGCAGTTCAATATTATTTCAATATTGCAATTCAATATTACTATAACGTAAGGTGAATAAAAATTAATTTAAATTTTTAATTCTTTATTTATAAATTCATAATTACATAAATATTCATAAATACATAAATATATGGCTGTACAAAGACAGAACCAACCATTTTTAGCCTAGCCATGTAAAATCACAAAATGAACTGCAAAAACTGTTAATTGAATGAAGGAGTCTCGATATTAACACATGGGAAATTATATTTTTTTCAACCATTCTTTTCAATTTCGTTGACGCTTGAGTCAGCCAAGCTCCGATGGCTTGTGCAATTTCTAATAACAGTTGTTAATTTTTTGCCTCCAGCATTTAAATTTTTCAGCCGTTGAACCTATATAAATCTTCTATATATATAAAAATCTCGTGTCACGGTGTTTGTGGCTGAACTCTTCCGAAACGGCTCGACCGATTTTCATGAAATTTTTTATGTATATTTAGTAGGTATGAGAATAGGTTGTAAAGTATATTTCACACCCCTAGGTAATTAGGGTGCTCCAATAAAAAAAAGGATTATTTTTATGCCAAAAATATTTTTTTTATTATTCATCAAAAATGCATATATATCCAAATTTTTACCCTCCTATCCCTATCCTTCAATTTTTTAATCAAGATTTTATTATTTTTGTAAGTAGGCCTTGCACTAACTAACAGATAAATAGTAGCCCAGTATTTAATTTGGTTACCATGGATATATTTATTGTTGAATTTTTTACAATCAACTTAGCGTTTGTGCAAATTAATCGTATTTGATAAATTTCATTTTCCATTCAAAAAAATTTGTAATTTTAATTTATGATTGTAAAAAGATTGCTAAAATACAAAAAGAACAAATACATTATCGGTATAAAGTTTTTCATCAGTAAGGGCAACAATTTTGTCTATTTGTGTGTATGAATTACATTGAACAATGCCAGCAAGACACAAGGGAGCGGATTTGGGCCGTAGAACGAATAGAGCAACAAACACGCGAAATAGAAGATCAGAAAGAACAGAGGAACAAATCCAACAAATAAGTCGCAAGGACAAACGATGTCGGTTTGCGGCTTAGATTTGAGCACAGCATGTTTTTCACACGGGCAATTATACGTGGCATGTTCTCGCGTGGGCAAACCATCGAACTTATTTGTGTTGGCTAGAGAGGGACTGACAAAAAATATACTACATTCAATTGCTCTTCGAAATTAAAATTGCTTCCCTTTGTTTCATCTGTTACTTTAGAATAAAAAAATTACCGGCGGTCATAGTCTATCCACAAAAACTTACAATTCTTTCGTAATTTTTTATTTATCCACCAAAATATTCACAACAACATTTGCCAGGTCAGCTATTCTATACATGAATAATAAATGAAATTATTCTCAAATATACTATTTATAAGGATACATAGTATATTGTTCAAAATATACAAAAATTTGAAATTATAAGAGGTGAACATGGATTACAAAAAATTTAAAATGGGAAGCAATTTCAATAGGTTCAAACAAACTCTCATAGAGTCACCAGAAAAAATCCAAACCGAAATTCTTGATCGTGTCGGAAAACTGCCATCGAACCTCGATGATGAATTAATGCCACTGTTCATTTCATCGCGAATTGAGCCTGCTTACTGGTATTACATTGATGAATATCTACTCAAATCAAGAACCAACGATTATGATCGTAGAACCTTCACAGAGTTTGTATTCAAAAAGTTGAACCTTAATAAAGATTTCATATCAAAAATCCACACCTATGTGAACGAATCTAAACGGTTGCCGCGCTATGGAGCAATTCTGATAACAGCCGATAAAAGATCCGTACTGCTAATTCGTGGTTTCAGTGGTCAATGGTCGTTTCCGAAAGGAAAATTAGACATCGACGATAATAACGATACATTGAGATGTGCAATTAGAGAAATATATGAAGAATTACAATTTGATGTCAGCCAAATTATATCAAAGAACGAATACTACGAAAAGTATGTACAGCCAAAAAAAGGTGATGCATCATTGGTTGGATTGTATGTTGTTAGGAATGTTGATAAGAACCAACGGTTCCGTTATAATCGAAAGGAAATCAAACAAATTAAATGGTTCGAAATCAAAGAATTAGCCAGGTTAGTTGACGAAGTTGAAGACTTAAAAATGGTGATAAAACCATTTATAAACATTTTACAAACATTGGCAAATTGAAGAGATAATGTTATATTTTTTTTGTTCCAGGTGTTAACGAAAATAAGGCACACAGTGACTAGAACAAACGAACATTGTTGCCAATATGGGTACTACAACGACAATTATCTCGTCAATTTTGTCATATTAAGTTTAGACATAGAAATGTCTTGGAACTAAATTGATATCTCGTCTATAAAATAGGTAAACTATTCTTGTATACTTAATTGAAATTTTTATTTCAGTTATTATATTATTTTAGAAAATGAAGCTGACAACAGTGCGCCATTTTATAATGCATGCGCCGCCATGTCATTTATACGGTTACAAAGGTGTGCCAAATATTGAACTTGAGCCAGCTTCAATTTTAATTATTTTTGGTTGATTTGGGAAACTGAAACGGAAGACTTCCGGACGCGGATAAAAATACACAAATTAGATTGGAATTTGGAGTTTTTATTGCATAAAATTTCCAAAAAGTCATCGAACTTATTTGTGTTGGCTAGAGAGGGACTGTCAAAAAATATACTACATTCAATTGCTCTTCGAAATTAAAATTGCTTTCCTTTGTTTCATCTCTTACTTTAGACTAAAAAAATTACCGGCGGTCATAGTCTAAGGCGCTTCTTTCCTGTTACTGTCATAGATTATTTCCACAAAAACTTACAATTCTTTCGTTATTTTTTATTTATCAACCAAAATATTCACAAGAAATAATTTATACGGCAGAACAACGTTTGCCGGGTCAGCTAGTTTACCTATATATATTTGTAAAACTTAATTTCATTGACTAACTTACGATTTTATCAGAAACACATTTATTTATTAAATTTGTTTCAAGTTTTTCCGAGATCTTCAATAACTCTTTTCTTCTATCTCCAATTTTTGAAGTTCATTACGCGATTTTACATTAAAAAGTTAGTTTGTGTACCAATTGCGAAGTAACGACCCATATGTTACGCAAACGTGATTCCATAATTTCATATTGTAATGAAATATTGCGGCAATATTGCTGCAATATTGTGGCAAGATTCGTGCAATGTTCCAGCAATATTGCTGCAATATTGGCAATATTGTGCAAGATTGCAATATTGCAGCGATATTGTGTGCTCAAGGGGTAGTAGAAGATTTAAACCTGAGAGAATATCATCTCTTAAATAAGTATTTGTTAACTACACGTGTTTAAAAACAATGAAAAAAAGACTCATTTGACCTATACGCTTTACAATTGCATTAATATTTTAGTTTTCCTCGATCTGGATCTCCATTAAAAGCTTGGCTACAGATTTTGAAGAACAACATTGAAACATGGACGTGATCAACGAATAAAGTTGTTTGTTCTTTGTGCTTTCTAACGAAGTTTTTATTAGAAAAGGGGGAAGAAATGTTCTAATATTCAGCTAAAATACAAGGTCTCTTAATTAGAAGGAAGTTGAATAAAATAATATTACTTAGTCTTTAATAGAAACACGATTTTAACTAATGGGTATTAATTTTTTTGTAAAATATTTTTTAGAACATATATTCAAGAAAAATTATGTTTTCTGTATCAAATACGATAAATACGATATTGCCTATATATTGGTGAAACTGGCTGAAAATTAAAAACGGGACTTAATAAACTCAAAAAAAAACACATCGAAAAAATTTCAAAATATCGAGTTTTAAGAAAAGTTTTCATCGAAAATTGGATCAGTGAAATGTCAATTTCGAGCTATTGTTCAAATATTGGGAATACATGTAGAAAATTGTACATTTTATTTATTGTAACAATTTGAATAACTCTAACAAAAGTTAAACAAAAAGTACATATTTTTTACTGATAAACTGTGAATATTTTCTTATCGACTATATTATTTTTTGTAAACACCATTTTATTAATTTTTGGATATGCAAAATGAATTCTTGAAAAAACGTTCTAATTTGCCCCTTTGACAAACCCGCAAAATGGCGGCCTTTAATTTTAGCCAGTTGGCGCAGCTTGAAGCGTATTCTCCCTACTCCATATCTCTGGACAATGCCGGATAAACCCAATTTTGGTAAGCAAATTTTAAAAATCCATCAACATATACCTATAAACCTTTGCCCCGTAATTCTGCAGTGGAATTATGAAATCTCACTACGAATTTCGGTGCGAAAACGATTTCGAGGTCGGTGCGACAACGATTTCCCTTCGAACCAGCAGGGGGTAATGATATCCCGCAGAGACATTCGGCAATTTTCGTTCCTAAGTCCATTTGATTGAATTATTCGAACAAATGCGAACTTTCGAGCAAATGCTTGTTTGTTTGTACAAATAGCGCGGAAATAAATTATTTAAACATACTGTTTGTTCACTTTGGTGCCGTTCAGTAATTTCCAAATGTTTGCAATTTTTTTTTTAAATCTGTGATTACTATTGGATTTTTTTATTATTTATTTTGTAAATAAATATTTATTTGGGAAATTCTATTATTTTTGTTTGAATAATAATAATAAATATAAACTAATAATAAAAATTTCTTTAGACACTCCGTGTATTTTTATTTTTATCAGAAAAATTAAGTAATAAATTACCAATTGATTATTGTTAAATATCAGATTTTATTTCTGTCCATAATGAATATAAAATTTTACCAACATTAATAAATTAATTATGATTAATTAATATTAACTATAAAAGTAAATCAAAATAGACAAGATTGTTTATTGCTTAAAAAATTTTAAAATCGCGCTGTTTTCGTGTTGTCAGACTTGCGTATTTAGAATTTTGTGTATTTGTACGTTGCGTTTACTCCATGGCACCTTCTCACAAGACCCTTCGAACTGAGCGGAGCTTAAATAAATCTTCTGTCGGCTATGGTCGCCAAAATTTGAGATTTTGAAAGCGATTTTCGAAGAAATGCACAAATTTTAACAGTGCGCGGCTAAATCTGAATAATTTGCACCTATTAATTTAACATATATTATTTGTATTTTTCAAATTTTGTATTATTTTTATGTAGTTTTAACATTATTTTGTCTTCAATTAGAACAATTAATGGAAATAAAGATTCCAGCACAGATAATTTTAAAAATTGTAAATTTTTCTAAGAAAATTTGTAATTGAAAAATTATTCAATTACAGTTTCTATGAATGTTTTCTTTGTAATGTAAAGTTACTTTTGATCAAATTTTGTATAGTTTTTGAAAAAAAATAGTAACTTAAAGTTTATTTCCATAATTCATAATTAAAAAAGGAAGCGCATACAAATTTATTATAATATAGAAGGAGATAGAACGATCGAGAGACCCAGCTCGTAATTCATATAGACCATGAGCTATTCCCTCGAGAAATACAATGGGAAATTTCCCTTGATGCCTAGTAACCTCGAAGAGGAATATGGTTTTTACACTCAATTACCCTCGCAACAATAGCTCAGCGGGGTGCTCACTTCGACTATACGCTTCCATTTTTCTTCGACTCGAGCGAACCTAACCTATATTTTAACGAAATGACAGCCACTTCGTTGCGAGTGAGATTTCATAATTCCACTGCTGTATACCTCGGTAACGTATTGTAGTAGATTGTAGTAGTTTTAAATGTGTGAATCAATTTTCTTATCGACTATATAATTTTTTGTAAACACCATTTTTATTAATTTTTGGATATGCAAAATGAATTCTTGAAAAAACATTCAAATTTGCCGCTTTGACCGACCCGTAAAATGGCGGCCTTCAATTTTAACCAGTTGGCGCAGCTTGAAGTGTATTCTCTCTACTCTATACCTCTGGTTGGACCCCACTGGATTGTCACTCCACCTCCCTCTACATCGTAACTTGTGAGGAGTCCCCCACCCATATCAGTTAGACCCCCTCTGACCGATATGACCCAATGAGTTATCTAGAGTGCGCATCCGTTCAAAAAACGTGTCCACGTATGCTGGCAGACATCTTGGATATGTCGATATGTTGGTGTCGTTTCAACAGGAACGACACCAATATATCGCCTTCCTTTTCTCAAGCTTTGGTCGACCAAAGCTTGAGAAAAGGAGGTCCCTATTGAACGACACACTCATAAGTTAGAGAGAGTGAGGAACAACTGTCAAAATTTCCCCATATGATGACCAAATTGGTCTTATACAAGTATAGGGGATGCGCACTCTATATACCTCATTGATATGACCAAACGAAAAAGTGAGGTTAAATCCGAATTAACCTCGAAAATATTCGATTCGATTCGATTTTCTGAAGAATTCCAATAATCATACGAATAATGGATAAAACAAGATTACCATTGGTTGTAATTCTGGGAGCTACCGGTTCGGGTAAGACAAAACTATCATTAGAATTAGCCCAACGATTCAAAGGTGAAATAATTGGAGCCGATTCTATGCAGGTATTTCTCAATAAAGTCACAATTTCTATTGGATTTAAATCGATTTATTGTAGATTTATAAAGGTTTGGATATAATTACAGCGAAAGCTACACGACAAGAACAACAATTAATAAAACACCATATGATTGATATATTGGAACCTTACGAGAGCTTTACGGTTGTAGAATACCGCGATAAGGCGATAAAAATCGTAAAAAAACTTTTCTATACTCAATTCACTCACTAAATGTAAGATTTTATTTAGTAAAATTGCATTGGTTTTATATAAAGGCGCCAAATTTTAAAACAACCAATGAAAACAATAGTTTTATGATCATGTGATAATGTAATTGCAATACCAACTAAGTAAATATAAAGTTAACAAATTAACATCAAGTTGGTAAAAATTAGGGACTTTTATTCCATTATATTCTCGTCAATCTTGCATTAAGTAAGTGAATTTAGTATTATTTATACAATTATTGATTATTTAACAAATAATTTTGTAGATTGACGATTTGTTTAATAGACGAATTTTACCGATTATTGTCGGCGGTACAAATTATTATATCGAATCGTTATTATGGAAGATTCTAATACCGAATATTAACAATAATAATATTGAAATCATTGATAAGAATCTATTCAATGATAAGAAATTAACAAATGACGAATTACACAAGAAATTGAAAGAGTACGATCCCAATATGGCGAAACGATTACATCCGAATAACAAACGGAAAATTCTGCGTTCTTTGGAAGTTTTCTATCAAACCGGCCGAAAACACAGTGAGCTATTGCTAGAACAACAAAATTCCAGTGGCGGTTCGTTAACAGGCGGCGGTTTACGCTACGAAAACGCCCTAATTTTCAAACTAAATTGTCAACAAGTAAATCTAGAAATTCTACAATATTGCCAATTCTAATCGTTTAATTTAAGGATATTCTAGATGAACGATTGAATAATCGTGTTGATCAGATGATTAATGATGGTCTGATTGATGAATTGACCGACTTTCATTTGCGTTATAATCAAAATCGTTTATTGACCAATCAAATTGTCGATTATACTAAAGGTGTATTTCAATCGATTGGTTTAAAAGAATTCCACGAATTTTTAATGTTAAATCAACAAAATCGAGATCGAGATGAAGGTAGAAGTGTTCTACGGAAATGTATCGATGATTTAAAAATGGCAACACGGCGTTATGCTCGTAAACAAGAGAAATGGACCAGGAATCGGTTTCTAGGCCGACATGATCGACAAGTAATCAATTTAATTTAATTTAAATCTAAGTGTGCTACGGAATTTTAACTTGCAGTTGACTTTGCGTTTGGAATATAGTGTCGTAGCTTAATTCATTCAAATTTGATATACAACGAAACAAAGACAACCAACTGTGGTACACTCTAATCAATAATTCGTTACTATGACAACACAACATAATTTCCATCTCACTCTATACAATTCCATTATATGTACATACAATTGAAAAGAGACAAGAATAAAACAAATGATTTAAAAGTGAATGTGCTTCTAGTGTTGTCATGGTAACGAATAGCCACAATAGCAAACTGCGATTTAATTATTGTATTTATTTTTTCAATTGTTTATAGGTGCCACCTATGTACGGTTTAGATGTAAATGATGTTACAAAATGGAATGATAACGTTCTGCAACCGTCTATTGAAATTTTAAATTCTTATCAATTAGGAATTGATTGTAAATATCAACCGTTGGATAAAATTGATGTTGTTAATCAATTATCAAATGCTTGTGATGATACTTTTGTTTGTGATATTTGCGAACGGATTTTTATCGGTAATCATCAATGGTATGTACATTTGAATTCGCATAAACATAAAAAAATGTTGGAACGTAAAAGGCGCTTAGAGCAATCAAATAAATAATTATTCTGTGAATTAAGTACAAAAATAACTTTCCTGACTCGTTTTACAATGCATAGTGTACAATATTGTTTAAACTCGTAGTAACCTGAGTTCGTGGGCTTAGGTCAACTTCTTGTTCTAACTTTACAATTTGCATTATCGTCTTGCTCTTGTTTCAATAGCTTGTCTGTAATGCAGATTGCTAAGCTGATACAAGAAGCTGACCTACGCTCACAAGTCATAGGCTACTGCGAGCTGTATAGGTATACAGTAGCAGACTGGCCTATCCGATAATCGGGCGATTATGACCTCTTGGTTTGTTGGTTTCTTAATTTTCACCTCAAGTAAATATGGGGCCCTTAGGGCTTATTGCCCGGGGTACTCGGAGGGGACCAGTCCGCTACTATAGGAATACAATTTTTAATTTTTAAAGTAAATAGTTAAGAGGTATTGAAACTGACCAAAACCAGCATTATAGAATCTCCCCCTCGAACAATCTGAAAATCAATTTCACATACAATAAAAGAAATACAATAACAAATACTCGACTGCTAATCCTAATGCATAATTGATTGGATAATTTTCTGAGAATTTAATTGTAATTTTCTTCTGGACGCATGTCATCATTATTAAATAAATTCTGCGGTTTTCAATATTCATATTGTACCAGTCGAGTTGTTGGAACAAATAATAAGCATTGTCAATCTTAAAAAAGTGAATACTGATCAAAAACTGTACTAAATTATTTTAATTGCTACTTATAATAGTTTCTATAGACTGTCCTGCTATTACAAAACTTACAGCTGTCATTAAGACGCACAGACTTATGGGTACATAACGATAATCATAAAAGAAAAACGAATTCTTTAAAAATAAAATTATTCATTTTCATCTGTAAAATTTATATATTTACTGTAGCTACCACATAAATTATACTTGTAACAATCAGTAAACCACAAACCTAAAAATAAATGATATTATTCGTTATCTCATTAATCTTCTTACAGCCTACACTGTAAAATTAATTAGTTTTTTTGAAGTTTTTATGCAAATAAATAACTTACGTTAATAATTCCTGATGTCTCTCAACAAATCCAAGCAATTTCAATTTGATTTGTTGTTGATATTCATGGTCGTCTATCAATTTGCTTTGAAGAACATAATTTTCCCGTCTCGTGATATCGCCAATTAAATCAATTAAAATCAAAATTGGATATTTGAAATGTTGTGTATAATAAATAACTTGATAAATCTATATCGTAATAAAAATAATAGCAAAAGTACATTGATAAATATTCGTTAATATATTCGAATATTCCTGATAGGTAATTGTAACGGTTACTGGAGGGGGAGGGGGTAGTTTTAGGTTATCGACTGAAGGACCACTTTTGTATCTCATTTATTTATTATTACTTTTGTCATCGGCTGTCCGACTGCGACTGCCTCACAAGGGTGGTTGTCACCCCTGGTCCCTGGTGGTGGCGACCGGTACTCGCAGGTACCTACCACTATAGTAATAATCACTGAATACTCGATCGGCAAAAATGCTGTGTAATCATAACGATCGAAAATAAGAAAAGCAGAACCCATTAATATTGCAATAACTGCATTGATAATCGTGAAAAAGGAAACAATTTTCATTTCCCTTCTAATTTTTCTTTTCGTTATGTTACTTCCGTTGTCAATCGGCCACATATTGATCTTTTTAAACAAATGTTCAACCAATTTTGGATCAATCAATTGCATAATAGCACTCAATAGCAGCTAAAAATTTCACATAAAACTATTTAACTTTATTAGAAATTTCATCAGATTTTAATTAAATCAATAATTCTTACATAAAACATTGCAAAAAACGAAGGTGAATATTGAATGAATTGTAAAACACTTAACTCGTTCATCAATAAATTAATTTGAATCATTTGACACGAAAGTTGTATGATTAGAAACAATACCAAGAGAATTCTCATCAAATAAAACTGATAAATTGATGATCCCACAAATTTGACAATAATCAAACGATCTTGTTTCGTTAATTCGTTTCAAAAATGTTTAATTTTGGATATTTTCCAAATTACTTTGACCCTTTACGCTTGTAATCTTCACTAAACTGTCTAAACTACTACTCTGGGCCGCCGCGTGCAGGTTGTGCACCGCACAAGCGCGGCTTAGGAAGGAGCCCGCGGCATTTTGTTCGCAATTACATAAAATATCATTGATTTGCAGGGTGTGAGGGCGGTTTTTTTAAGTCTTGCACAAAGCGGATTGTATACACCCAGCGACCCCGCTACTACTAATGGCTTTTTTGTCGATGAGACATTTTATTGTCTTTCAAATAAAGTCATTTTCACCCACTTAATTTATGAATACATTTATTGATTGATGGGCATTAAGGCCCGGTTTCATAATCAATTTAAAGGGAACTTTAATTTTCAAGGCTCCTTTAAATAACATTTTGTGTTTCATATTCCTCCTTTAGCTTAAATGGTCCTTTAAATCCAACTTTAAATTCAAGTGCCGTTGACGGGACTTTAAAATATTTAAAAGCTCCTTTAACGATTTTGACAACAATTGTCAAAACGACATAAGCTAATATTTAAGATATTTTTTATTCAAAAAAGGAGTACCTACATGTAGTTTAAGCTACGAGAAAAATGCCCAAAATAAATTGACAACAATTAAATCTAGAATTACACCAACTGGTATTCATAAGAGTGTTGTGATTTTCAAAAATGAACTATACATGTAAGATGCTTGAGAATCTCTCGAAAATCCTTCCAATATTGATTTTTCCATTTTTCTCTATTTTAAAATGGAATAGATGAAAATGTTTCGCTTTTTTTTCGAGAATACAGCGAAGAAAATTTTCAAAAAATCAGTGTGAGACGAATTCTAAAATCATTGGTAGCCTTGTATAGCTCGTTTTTGCAATTGCGGCACCATTAGAAATTAGCACTTTTTTGACCAAATTTTGAAAATTTCATTAAAATAGTATCTAGGAACTACTGCATAAATCCTTGAAATATTTTTCGAACCATTCGCCTACTAATAATGCTTATTTTTGATTTATATTGTCCAAGGTGAACCATCCTAGTTGGCTAGTTTGACATAAAAAAATCCACGCAATAGTATTTCAGTCATACCAACATCCCATAACTACGTTAAAGGATCCTTTATGTACGAGAAACTTGAAAAGTCATTATGAAACAGATTGATTTTAAAGTTCGATTTAAAGGAAGTTTTAAGCTAAAGGAGACTTTTACTAAAGGAGCCTTTAGGCTTCGATTATGAAACTGGCCCTAAGTTTAATCAAATTACTAAATTTCGCTTAATGTAAATGTAAATAGTTGACCAAGGTTGGTGTAGATTTCTGATACTATCAACCGATGGGGGCTTCGAAATGTATCCACCAAAATGTTTATTGTATTTGTGGTTCTTCTATTTACAATATTTAGATGCTAATGTAAGATAAACCGAAAAAAGGTTCATATAGGAAAAATATTAGGACCAGTCTCCTTTAGCTTAAAACTTCCTTTAAATTGAACTTTAAAATCAACTTGTTTCATAATGACATTTTAAATTTCTCGTACGCAAAGGGTCCTTTAACATAGTTGTGAGATGTTGGTACGACTGGAATACTATTGCGAGGATTTTTATGTCAAACTAGCCAACTAGGATGGTCCACCTTAGACAATATAATTCAAAAATAAGCATTATTAGTAGGCGAATGGTTCGAAAAATATTTCAAGGATTTATGCAGTAGTTCCTAGATACTATTTTAATGAAATTTTCAAAATTTGGTCAAAAAAGTGCTAATTTCTAATGGTGCCGCAATTGCAAAAACGAGCTATACATGGCTACCAATGATTTTAGAATTCGTCTTACACTAATTTATTGAAAATTTTCTTCACTGTATTCTCGAAAAAAAAGCGAAACATTTTCATCTATTCCATTTTAGAATAGAGAAAAATGTAGAAATCAATATTGGAAGAATTTTCGAGTGATTCTCAAGCATCTTACATGTGTAGTTCCTTTTGAAAATCGCAACAGTCTTATGAATACCACTTGGTGTAATTCTAGATTTAATTGTTGTCAATTTGTTATTTTGGGCATTTTTCTCATAGCTTAAACTACATGTAGGTACTCCTTTTGTGAATAAAAAATATCTTAAATATTAGCTTATGTCGTTTTGACAATTGTTGTCAAAATCGTTAAAGGAGCTTTTAAATATTTTAAAGTCCTGTCAACGGCACTTTAAAAGTTGGATTTAAAGGACCATTTAAGCTAAAGGAGGATTATGAAACACAAAATGTTATTTAAAGAAGCCTTGAAAATTAAAGTTCCCTTTAAATTGATTATGAAACCGGGCCTTAGTTTACTAAATTTGATAGTGATCACTTTAAGTCAGGTAATAACGACTTTGTACATAGGTAGAAGGCTCGTCATGGAAATTTTCATGAATGTTGACGACCCAAGAATGATAATTTACCAAATAAAAAATAATTAGAAGTAATTATTAACAAAAACAAATTAATTGTAAATATGAATTAATATACCTATATACAGGATGTACAACATTATTTAACCTCGCAGTAGCCTATGACTTCGTGAGTGTAAGTCAACTTCTTGTTCCAACTTTGTAATCTGCATTACCGACTTGCTCTAGTTTCAATAACTTGTCGGTAATGCAGATTGCTAAGCTGAAACAAGAAGCTCACGAAGTCATAGGCTACTGCGAGCTGAAATAGCGTTGTACACCATGAATAGTATACGGCGAACAATTGTATTTCATTGCGCAGTTGACTGTGTATTGATTAGGTAATGTCGTAGATAGGTTCATCTTGTAATAAATTTGACATTTGTTGATGTATTTTTCGAATGTTTAAACCAAGGCCTGCTAGATTTGTCAGTATTTTGCTGTATTAAAGCAACCTAATCTGAACAAAACAATAACGCTGCGAAATAAATGACAGCCAACTATAAGGTGGAGTATCATTGTACACCCTGTATAATATTAAAATTTTGATAATTTTGGCTAAATATAGCCCCATGTTACGATTAATTTAGAAATTAAGACTAAACTTACTGGAAAATTGACGATATTTATCGATGTAATTATGATTTAATTAATTGAAAAATAATTTTTATAATTACACAACTATTTGTAACTCTAATTTTAATTGTTTTTTTTTTTTTAATCATGACTGCTTGATTTTCTATCACTATATTTGGGTTGATATTTGAAAATTAAAATGATTTTAATTTTGCTAATTTTTATAACGGATATCGATCCGTTATAAAAAATTCTACCAAATAGTTGTAGCCTAATGATGCATCTTATTTATTAAAAAAAATGTCTATAAAAAGAACATAATTCAAGTATTTTCTAATTAAAATGCTTTTGAACAATGAAATGCCCCATGATAACTAAATGCAAGGTATCAGTTGCATCTTGAACAACAGTTAGTTGTATTACATCGTAGTTGGCCATGCATTGGGTTACGTAGTTCGGTAGATTAGTTCATACATACCATGTGTGCCACGCTATTCCTCTTCGCAGTAGCCTATGACTTTGTGAACGTAAGGCAGCTTCTTATTTCAACACTGCAATCTGCATTACCGACGTGATCTTGTTTCAATAGAGTGTCGGTAATGCAGATTATTTAGTTGAAACAAGAAACTGACATACGTTCGCAAAATCATAGGCTACTGCGAAGAGGCATAGCGTGGCACACGGTATATTGGTGTATTTTGCAAACATTGTAAATTGCTTCATATTGTACTAGATTTGGCATTTGTTAGTGTATTTTTTGAGAATATGAATCAATCTACGACAATGCGTAACGAAATCATAGCCTACTGTTTAGTTGTATGTAATTGGTGATCGACTAAATTGTTTCGAATAAAAAAAAATTGATTTAAATACTTGAAGCCTATTTGTAGCACCAATAATACTAACTAAAAGAAGTAGAATTTTCAAAAAAAAAGCAAACAATTGAATTTGTTATTGTTATAGTTATTAGTAGCTCTTTTAGAATAACTTGAATTTCATTTGAACCAATTGTAAATAAATACATCAGATTTTGAACAATTTTTTTTTTAACTAATTGTGGCTTATAACAATTACCAATACACAAATATCGTAACGAAATCAATTTCAATTTCAATTAGAAAAATTATATAGAATGTACAGCGATATTTTAGCTCAGTTGGCTAGGCATCTGGTTACGGAAAGTCGTAGCTTTGTTCGGACACCTCAAACACATCAACAAATGTCAAATTTAGTAGTGTATAAATCGATCTACAACACAATCAATCTAGATCACAGCCAACTGCGAGGTGTAATGTAGTACAAACAGAAGAATTAAAATTTACACAAACGTCAACTGAAACTCGTCTTTAACAAAAATTAAAACTAATTGTAGCTTCACAAGTTACCACTGGAAATTATTAAAGACGTACAAAACGTGTCTATTTGTAACTCTTGTATTATGAAAAGGATTGTACAGAATACACAGCGCAGTTGGCTGTCTGATTACGAAATACTGTAGTTTTGTTTGAAAATTTTAGGTAACGTATTTAACAAATGACAAGTTGAGTAGTATATGAATCAATCTACGACAAAATGAAACCAAGACATAGCCGCCTTCAAAGTGTACACCCTGTGGAGGCATTGGAATTTGAAGGAATTTCAGCTGATCTGCCTCTTTAATAAAATTTGTAACCAATTATGACAACTGTCATCAACGGAAAATTATCGTAAAAATCATATCTATTTGTAGCTCTATAAATGGAAGAATTATACAATGTGCACAGCCATATTCCTTCCACTTTAGTAATATCGTAGCTTATTTCCGGCACTCCAAAAACAAATTTACTAATCAATCTACGACAATACGTAATCAAAGCACAGCCAACTACAAGATGCAATGTAGAGGCAAATACATTACAAATTTACACAAATTTCAACTAAAATCGGCAGCTTGAAGAGCTACTACTAGGAAAATATCGCAGAGTAAAACATATAAAATATGTCTATTTGTAGCCCACTTTGCTTGGAAAACAATTTTAATAATTATTAGACACTAATTGTTCGGAATATATTAAAACCACTTTCTGCTGTACTAATTATAACACCCGGTAATTGTCGATGCCAATGTAATTCTTTTATATTATTCTGTCCTTGATGGATGAACAATAATTGTGGGGGTATTCCCTAAAATTAAATTAAAACATAAATATATAAATTATCAGTGATATTCTCTATTTTTGGCGATTCGTTTCTATGACAATGCTGTCTTTTTTCAATTTTATTGATGATGTAATTGCAGAGAGTGAGATAGAAGTTATGTTCTAAGAAACTGTCAATTTCTTGAGTTGTCATAGCAACAGATCGATAGAAAATTAGAGAATATAATTTTATGATTATTAAATGATTTAAAAAGCGTATCTTACTTCAATTTCATTATCATTATCTTGAATTTCTGTATCTTTCTCTACCGATAAATCCCATAATGCAATTTGATTATCAGTACCACCGGATGCGAAAATTGCCGAATCTGTGGGATGCCATTCAACTGTTGTTATCGGTTCTGTATGATGTTTAAAGGTAGCTACCGGTGATTTAGTTTGAAAACGTCTTAAATCCCATATATGTAAATAACCATCATCACCACCACTGATAATAAACGGTTCATTATCATTCCAATTGATAACATTAATATCCATCTCATGGGCATTCTCATTCGTTAACATATTGGCCTTCGTTGGATTCGCCCGTATATCCCAAATACGAATACTACGATCGATCGAACAAGACGCCAAAACGTTACACTCATTAGGTGACCATTGTAAATCTTCAACCGAATCCGTATGGCCGATTAAAGGTCGTTGATCGACCTGCCATTTGGTGAAATTGTCCAAAGGACGCCAGATGTGAATATCGCGGCGACAATCACCGGTAGCTAAAACTCCACGGGTTGTTTTACACCAATCTAGAGCGAAACCTTCTTTCTGATGGCCGCTAAATGTGAATAAAGGTTTGATAGAATTGGCACAATTCTCTCGATTATATTTCAATAATAATTGTTCGTTATCAACTGTTTGTAACTGTTGGGTGATATCCCATAAATTAACACGACCTAATTCGCTCCATGAGGCTACAATTACCTTACCATTGGCTACAGTACTCTACAAATGGAATTGTGTTACATTTTATAAAGGGTCTGTCCCGACGATGGGTTGTTAGAGAGATAAGAAGTTTCAATTGTGCAGGGACGATCCGAGGCTGGGGTGTTAGGGGGTGCAACACCCCCCAAGCATTTTACAATCGGCAAATTTTGTAGTAGTCATCCTATAATTCCACTAGACATTTTTTTACGAGGTCCAGAAAAATAAAGAATGACATTTGCCAATTTTTTGTTAAGAGCAAGCAGTACATCTCATAGTTTTAACCGGCAAAAATGTGAATTTCTAACTCGCGATTTTTCGCTCGTTCTTGAGGCTACAACCGCAAATAGATTTTTGAAAAGAGCATTTTTTATAGCCTCTAACAGTTCTTTGCGTTTTTCAAAATATTGATACAAATTTGAATTACAGACGAAAATTTAAGATGTTTTTTGTACAATTTTTTGATTTTTTCTACTTTTTTTAAAATATTTTTGCTCATAATTTGGACAATATTGATTATTTTGCAAAAATTCCTATATTGTTGGATAGCAAATAAAAGGTAATTTTCAGAGCTTTAAGAAATTTTCCGATTCCAGTGTTAGTTTTCCGGAAAATTAAGAAAACTTCTGTAAACTACAACAGGTTTTCTTCTACACTTTTTATCAACCCCTCATTCGAAAGCTGATACAAAGACGGAGTACAAAATAGAAGGCGTTTTTTTCAAATTTTGAAAATTGCTTGAATTATCGCTGAAAAACCAAGTGGTTTTTCTGGCATTATTTTCACTTATTAAAATTAATTATTTTGCTTTTAAATCCTTTGTGCTCTATCCGATTGGTCCATTATTTTTGGAAAAAATGTTGATTTGTCGAAGAAAATTGAATGGAAATCCAGCGTCGTAATTTTGCCCGCCTTACACGTAAACGGTGCGGGTTTGCCAAATCGAAAGTTTATGGAATCATCGATACTCAATCGAAAGCGAGACACACAATTCGATTTAGCAAACTCGCACTTTCTACGCGTATGGTAGGTTATCTTGCTTGATAATACACAAACATTTTTCTTCGAAAAATCAACATTTTTAACAAAAATAATGGGCTAATTGGAAAAAGAACAAAATTATCTACATAACCGTATGTATTTTAATGCAAAATAATCAATTTTAATAAGAGAAAACAGTGCCAGAAAAACCACTGGTGTAAGATAAGAAATGTAGAAAAAACCTGTTGTAGCTTACAGAAGTTTTCTTAATTTTCCGGAAAACTAACAGTGGAATCGGAAAATTTCTTAAAGCTCCGAAAAGAACTTTTTATTTGCTTTCCAACAGTATAGGAATTTTTGCAAAATAATCAATATTGGCTAACATGGAAACATTCCCAGGTGTCCCCCTCCAATTTTAATGAAATTTGGATATCTTATTCTCCATCGAATTTTAAGAGATGCATGTTTTTTTTTATCGACTGAAAAACATATCTAAGGGGTGAAATCGTCACTCAAAGTCTAGGCTCAAACGGGGTACTTTTTAAGTTTCGCATACTTCCAGTTAAAATATTCAAACGGGACAAACGACATTATTCTCAGGGTGAAAAATAATGTAGAAGTCTATTGTTTGTATATAGAAATGTTAATTAGGGTAGAAGTTATAAGGGTTGAAAATAAGAAAATTGCTATAAGTCAAAAACCATTGATCGGATTTTGACGAAACTAATGTCACTCGAAAGAAGACAAAAAAGTAGGAGAAACCTGTTTTTGGATTTTTTCGAAATATTACATTTAGGGGGTAGGCACCTCTCAAACATATTTGAATGGATCGGAAAAAAAACTTTACTATTCTTATAATATTTATGTTTTAATTCATAAATAGTCCTTTTCCATCAATTTTCAACAGTTGGGGCACATAACAATAGTATTTTCTTCATATGTTGCATACCTAATCAATTTTCATGTTGGACATTTTTGTTTATATGAATATATGTAGATACTAAAAGAATAATTAATCAATAGATTAAGAAGATAAGTTCAAACCAATGTATTTATTTAAAATGTTTTACTAGTACCACGCTATGTAAAACATTTTAAATAAATACATTGGTTTGAACTTATCTTCTTAATCTTTTGATTTGTATTATACCAATGATTAATTGTTTGAATGAATTTAAAAGAATTATTATTTTGCGATATATTTTTTCTAGATCTGTTCTAAAACTTATTTATTTCCTCTATCGACATTCAATTATTCATATTTTAAATGTTAATAAGGTTTAATTAAATTACCTTGCAATGAGCAAATAACTTATACAATGCGAAAGAAACACACTGATATAAGTCAAATTTTATAATATATTAGTAGATGATATTATTTTGTTATTGAGAAAAATGTGGCGCAAAATGCCCTTGTAATTATAATAAATAAATAAATAAATAAATAATACAACAGACATAAGGGTTGAATATTGCTAAATTTTTATAAAACAAATACTAGCCATTGTACTTTCACGAAATCAATTATTGTTGAAAAATATAACTTTCACGACTTTTATGGAAAAACTCTGTAGGAGGTGAATTGATATTAAAAATATAAATAATTGAACTTTGATAGTGATAAAAAATAACTTTTAGAATAATTCTAGAAAAAATATATTCGAAAGTTATAATACAATAATAATTGTTGTAGTATCTATACTCGTATAAAAAATAACGTTCAGCACGAAAATTAAAAACGTAGGCAACAAAGAAGAAAATAATATTGTTTTGTGCCCCAACTTCTAAAAATTAATAAAAAGCACTATTTATGAATTAAAACATAAAAATAATAAGAATAATGATTTTTTTTCCGATACGTATAGATATGCTTGACGGGTGGTAACCCCCTAAACGTAATATTTCGAAAAAATCCAAAAACAGGTTTCTCTTACTTTTTCGTCTTCTTTCAAATGACATAAGTTTCGTCAAAATCTGATGAATAGTTTTTGACTTATAGCAATTTTCTTATTTTCAACCCTAATAACTTCCACCCTAATTAACATTTCGATATGCAAACAATGGGTTTCTACATTATTTTTCACCCTGAGAATAATACCGTTTGTCCCGTTTGAATATTTTAACCGAAAGTATGCGAAACTTAAAAAGTACCCCGTTTGAGCCTAAACTTTGAGTGACGATTTCACCCCCTAGATATGTTTTTCCGTCGATAAAAAAAAACATTTATCTCTTAGAATTCGATGGAGAATAACATATCCAAATTTCATTAAAATCGGAAGAGGACACCTGGGAATGTTTCCTTGTAAATTGAGCGTAAAATTTAAAAAAAAAGTAGAAAAAGTCGAAAAATTGTATAAAAAACATGCTAGATTTTCGTCAGTAATTCAAATTTGTTTTAATTTTTTGAAAAACGGAAATAACCGTTAGAGGCTATAAAAAAATGATGTTTTCAAAAATCTATCTGCGGTTGTTGTGGCGTCAAGTGCGAGCGAAAAATCGCGAGCTGGAAATTCACATTTTTGCCGGTTAAAACTATGAGATGTACTCCTTCTTGCCCTTAAATCATACGTTCGGTAACAAAAATAATGTAGCTTTTCATAAAAAATATTATGCCGTCTGTTTTTATTTAGTTCGCAGAAAAGAAGAAGAGTATAACTACTATTCAGCAATTTCAGTGTTACATCCCCCCCACCCCCCCCAAAGTAAGGTTTTCGTATCGTCCCGGCAATTGTGGGAAGTTTTTCAAATTTGGTTTATCGCTGTTCTGCCAATTGAACTATCCTAGAGAATATTTTATTTTTATCAACCACTAATATATGAAGTTGAGCAACCCATTTTCTTAGAATCTATGATGAAAATGAAGAGTATCAAAATTTTCAGAAAAAATCAAAACTATTAACGCTAGACTATAAATCATGTTATCAAAATCCCCTTTAACTTCAACATTGAATCTAAATATACAATAAAAAATATAGAATTCCATTGAAAATAAGTACCCCTACACTGGGGTACTATCCCTGCTAGAGCAACGAAAATATTTTCCAGGGGTAGTTCAGATGGAAAAACAGTTGCATACCAAATTTCAGAAACTGCCATCAATTAGAACTTCTGATCTCTCTAACAGCCCATTGTTTTGTAGTAAGCTGTGACTTTGTGCACGTATGTCTGTTCCTTATTTTAGCCTTGTCGGTAATGCAGACTACCCTCAATTACCGACCTCCCAATTATCAATAAATAGAAGAAAATCTATTCGAATTTCCATTCCATATTTTATCTAAATCAAGATTTATTCGAAAATATTTGAAAGTTTCGATCAAATTTCTTGAAAGAAATTAATTAATTTGTAAACTATACATACAGTAAACTACATTACCGACAAACGGTTGTAATAAGAAGCAGACCACGTCTATAAAAACACAGCCTACTGTGATTATCATAGTATACTCGATACTTACTCGAATTCGATTGACGCAACCTTGATGTCGGATTAAGGCGCCATTCATTTTCGGCTCTTTCCCAATATTACCACCATCTTCATCCTCATCACTATCATCGGTATCTGTATCTTCATCATTTTTATTTGTTTGATGTAAATTCGATAATTTCATCACAATAATGTTGTTACTATGCGCTTGGGCGGCTTGAGTACCGGCTACTATGTAAGCAGTTAGCGGATAAGTATCGCGATTATCGCCCAAACTATCCGGTACGATATCGAAACTTAAACAGGGAGCGCCAGTTTGGGCTTGATGCAGCATTATATAAGCGGTTTGGTCGCATACGAGCTCCTCGCCTTCTTGTAACGGTTTCCCTGGTAGATATACTTCGGTTTTTTCCTCCTCTTTATTATCATCGTTATTTGTAGTTTCGTCATTATCATTATCGTTATCATCGTCTTCTTCTTCTTCGTCCATATTCTCACTATCATTATCGCTCTCTTGTTCGGTTATATCCATTTCGTTATCGGACATTTTTGACTAATTTACCTAAAATAATTGGGTTAATCGAACAAAAATTGTTTTTGAAAATTATAACACGTGAGGTTCAATTTCAATCACTTAAAGTAAGGTTATGTTGTTTTAGGTTGGTAGATTTTCCCCTAAAAGTTACTAGATTACAGCGTTGTCAATACTAACGCAGTAGTTCATTTACTATTTATATTGTGGGATATTAGCAATTTCATTACAACTTATTATTATTTTTATTACCATCGTTATTGTTATCGATAGATTATAATTGATACACTTTTTATGTATTAAGTGAGTGAAATTCACCGAAATTTTGTATATTTGGTATCGAAATAGTAATTTAGGTTTACCTCTACCTAATCTTAAAATTGGCGCGTCGATTCATAGAACTATAATGATCGATAAAGCTACTATAGTAACTTTATTAATATATTAATTTGGGAATAACCTACGGAATTAATTTCCAATCATTTTAAATAAAGTAGTTCTTTGAGTTTTGTTAGATTTTAACGTAAAAATTACTAGATTACAGTGTTGTCAATAGCATGATCGCATGATATTCCACCTACTGTCACTAAGAGTAGTTTATTTGTACTCTAAATTAGCAGAGCACAAATAAAAAAGATAATTAGTAATTATGATAGCCAAAAATTGATTATTATTTCAATCTAATTACAATTATTGTATTTCCTTTAAATTGTAGTCTAATTTACTGAATTTTCGTAAATTTAACCTTGCAACGGGAACAGCAAATGAAGCGTGTTTGTAAGCACATCCTGAAATTCTCAATTACTAAACTACAGTGTTGTCAATTGTACTATAATTTACCTATCATTAAATGTTATTCATTGATATTTATAAGAATTGAACACGAATAAATAATTTGAGTGATAATTTGATAGAAATATAGAGTCGTTATTAATCAATAAAATTAAAATAATAACTAGAGTTAGGATTTCGCTCCCTAGAAGGAGCAGTAGGGGATCCAATTTTGGAAAAAATTGACAAAAGCGGCACATAAGTTTCAATTTTGAATCAGTTGTTTTATCTGTCAACAAACAACAACAAGGTAAGGCACTCTATATCGATAGCAACGGAATTTAGAAAAACAATCGACCAATTATACTGATTTGTTTAACTTACAAGTAAACCTTACGAAGTCGAAACTCCCAATTTTGATGATTTTTGGTATATAAGTACTTCATTCTATTCTAAGCGATGCGTGTTTTGTCATTCGTGCCCATACGCAAGTTTAAGGGAGAAAATGGGGGTTGAAGTTACCCCTGCAAAATCGGTTTTTGGGCAATATCTCTAGAACGGTTCAATATTTTTCGATGATTCAAAAACTGAAAGATAGACATTTGTGGGGGCTACGACGTGGTAGAAACCAATTGTCAATATCTTGTTGGGGGTGGAAATGACAGGCACTTATGTGTCGTTTTTTACGGTTTTTTGCAATTTTACACCCCATGGTAAAACATGCCAATACGAAATTTTTTATAGTAGTAGAAAATTACAAAATAAAAGTTACCCGTTCGAGGGTTTTCCATTATTTTTAATTGTTACCCCATAAAAAATTCTTAAGTGTTGTAACGTTAAGGGTGAATTTTGGCTATGTATATTATTTTTTGAAATTCGTATTTACGTGAGTTTTGAAGACATTTGGAGTGCTTTTCAAATGATATATGAATGAGTACCCCCAAACTACCCCTTAATGAATTATGCTAATCTGACTTTATGAAAAAAATATTTTATTTCTATTAGTGATTCTACTCATAGTAATTATTTTATTTACCCTTATCTAGTATATAATTATCCAATTTTTTATTTTAATTACTATTTCTACCAATTACAACCCCTTCCGAATTATGATAAATATAAATTTATAGAAAAATATTCTATTAATCTATTTACAATTATTCTGGAAATTCCCTACATTTTACATATTTTCATATACGTAACAACTTGCTTATGGTCAGCAGTTGTTATAGTAAAGATAGATTTGGAAGAAATGTTCAAAGCAAAGATTTTGCTTGCACCATCTGCAGGTTACATTCACAATCGTCACATGTACGGCTTGTATGATAGGCTTTGAATGAAAAATCTGTAGAAAAATCTGGTCTTTCATTTAGAAATTCACTCTGGTACCACGCATATTTGAATAAATTCTGTATATCTTGGGAAGAAAACTGATTATGGACTGATTGTAGTTTAATTATGTTATCCCTTAAGTGAATATTACAATCATATCATGACAACAACACAGTGTTCGAGAACTGTTTAAGGAATTTCTTCTATTGGCGAAAGCCATAAACTTCTAGAGGTTGAATAAGTACAGTAGACCCCTTTGGTAAATTCATAATTTGACACATGTGGATAGTGGGACTATTTCATACAAGCCTTTGCTTTCTGCCCAAACAGATTTTGTGTTGCTGTTTGGGATGAACACTTTGGTAAAACACTCTTCAAAATCGTTCTTTTCGTCAAGTTACCAAATTTTGTTGCCATTATACATCATAATTCAGAAGGGGTTGTAATTGGTAGAAATAGTAATTAAAATAAAAAATTGGATAATTATATACTAGATAAGGTAAATAAAATAATTACTATGAGTAGAATCACTAATAGAAATAAAATATTTTTTCATAAAGTCAGATTAGGCATAATTCATTAAGGGTAGTTTGGGGGGTACTCATTCATATATCATTTGAAAGGTTCTTCAAATGTCTTCAAAACTCACGTAAATACGATTTCAAAAAATAATATACATAGCCAAAATTCACCCCTAAAGTTACAACACTTAATAAAATTATTTATGGGGTAACAATTGAAAAATAATAAAAAACCCTCGAACAGGTAACTTTTATTTTGTAATTTTCTACTATTACAAAAAATTTCGTTATTGGTATGTTTTTACCATGGGGTGTAAAATTGCAAAAAACCGTAAAAAAAACGGCACATGAGTGCCTGTTATTTCCACCCCCAACAAGATATTGACAATTGATTTCTACCACGTTATAGGCCTCACAAATGTCTATCTTTCAGTTTTTGAATTATCAAAAAATATTGAACCGTTCTAAAGATATTGCTAAAAAACTGATTTTGCAGAGGTAACTTCAACCCCCATTTTCTCCCTTAAACTTGCGTATGGGCACGAATGACAAAACACGCATCCCTTAGAATAGAATGAAGTACTTATATACCAAAAAATCATCAAAATCGGGGAGTTTCGACTTCGTAAGGTTTACTTGTTAGCAACGTCATCGCTAAAACGCAGGTGTTTGATTTTAGCGAATTTTGACAGATTTCAGCTTCCCTCCATTATTCTCTTATTGTAGTTCATTTAGGTTAATAAACAGATGATTTATATCCAAAAATAAATGAAATATTACGCACACATTCATAAATTATTTATAATTCTAAATTCATTTACTAATTCTGTTGAATACCAACCATAGAAATTATTTTTATATTTAATTAATTACAAGTAAATTGCCGATTATTTGTATTTTAAATCAGTTACGTCACTGGTACGTTTTGACAGTTGAAATTTTTATTGTGCGCTTTACATCCTAACTCTAATAATAACTTTTACTCTATCTGAAACTTCTGAAATATTGTAAGATTTGGCAACATTGTTGTAAGTACTTGTAGCCACATTATTGAATTGGCGCGTTTATTTCTAATAATTCTAACCTTAAAACAGTAATGAACGATAGTGTTGATTTGTTTGATTCTGATGATAATATCGACGAAAATATCACATTAAATCCTTATATTTATTACGATATTAACGAAATTAATGAATTTACAATCTATAAATCACCAAAAAATCCAAATATTAAAACAATCGGCATTTATCAATACAAAAATAATCGAAATTTCATCCACAATTATCAAGAATTCTACGGACAATCGTTTAGTGAAATCGAATTAGATTTAGAATTATTGGACAGATATCCAAATAATGGTGATTTGATTGAAATTTTCGGTATATTAGAATTTCACCAACAAAAATTTCTCGTACGTTTCTACAACGAATTAAAATACAATAATAGCGAGAATCAACGTGAATTTTTTGGAATTTTGCGAGAATTTCGACAGAAATTCTGCAGTATAGAATACCACAATAGAGACGAACAATATCGCAACGAATTGGAACAATTGAATTCACCCTAGTTACTTTCACTCGCAACGGTTGGTATTAAGATTCTAACCTAAAAGTATCAATAAGTTTGAAAAAATTAATATTAGTAAACTTAATTCACTCACTTAACGGAAGATTAATGCGAATATGACGGAATAAAAACCACTTCCACTAATTTAATCGGTTACGAGTATAGTAATTTTAAGTACACTTAGTTGGCATTTTAATTAAATTATCAAGTGACCCTAGCAAAAGTATTGTTTTCAGCCTAAATCATTGGTTGTTTTAAAATTTGGCGCCTTTATATCAACCAAAGATTTTTCAATGGCATATTGTTACTGGTTATTTTCAACTTTTGCGCCTTAATATAACGAATAATAATAAAAAAATCCTAAATTTGAGTGAATTGATTAAAAATATTAATTAATTAATAATCATCCGTTTCAAGGCATATCCGATAGATAAAAATTCTGCAATATTGCAACCAAAACAATCGAATTGAGTCTAGTTATCTCAAGTGTCAACAGTTGGTATTCAACAGTTCCTTTTGTGTTGTCACTAACAGTTGGTAGTATATTTCCAGTACATTCTAACCTCAAATTGTCGTTTTTCCGGAGGCTTCACAATGGTAAATATTGATTATTATTAATTTCCTCGATTTATTTCCTAATTAACAATCATTTGTTTCAAGGCACATACGATTCTGTTAGTCCAACCGGGCGCCAACCCTGAAACACGCACCTATTCCGATTACGAATCGGTGAACGAATGTATGGAGGGTGTTTGTAAAATCTACGAGGAACATCTGAAGAGACGCAACCCCAATACACCCACTATAACCTACGATATTTCGCAATTATTCGATTTCGTCGATCAATTATCGGATTTGAGTTGTTTAGTTTATCAGAAATCGACCAATACGTATGCCCCGTACAATAAAGATTGGATTAAAGAGAAGATTTATATATTGCTACGACAGGCGGCCGGGCATACTGAATGAAGAAGAAAATGCCCCTTTTAGTTGTATAATCGATTTAATTTTAAGTTTGATTTTGTATTAAGATTCTACTAAAATAAATAAATATTACATTCATCAATACCACAATCGAGAAGCCATTGCTTTATTGTTGTTTCGAACAATCGACTACCGCAAATATTCGCTTGAATTGCGTCAATTTTATCGCAAATAAATCGATTTAAATCGCGATATTCGAGCTTATTTCGGTGGATCGTTTCGTAATAATGTTTGGAATAATTGCTCGTATCGCTGATGAAAATTTCGCAATTAAAATTCCAATAGCGATTGAATTCGATCAATTCTTCCCGCAATTGAATTTCGCAACAATTACGACAACAATAGAACAGTTTGAATTTCTGTACGCAATTCTCATCGTCCAATAGTTGTTTGATTATGGCGAAAATCGGCGCAATTCCCACGCCTTGAGCGACGAAAATCTGCCAAATTTTCGCCGGATTCAACCGAAATTCGCCCCCATACGGACCACGCCATAAACTCGTATCGTTTATCTGTAAATCGTTTAAATATTTCGACATTTTCCCATCGTCATATATTCGAACTAATATCGTGAAACTGTATTTGTTGTCAGAATTGTAGGGTATTGGCGTATAAGCTCGTGTGAATTCTTGATTTTCATCCCTTGATTTCAACAAGAAATATTGGCCCCATTTGTAGAATAAACCGTGGGGTTTTCGGTCGTTATCGTGATCTTCATCTCCATCGTTATCACAGTATTGAAATCGATAAAAATATGTGTTGGTTGTATGTTGAATTCGTTCGATTAATTTGAATTTTTTTAAAACAATCTCGTCGATACAATTGTACCGTTGTTGTGGTTGTTCAACTGTTGGATTTGTTAAAAATTCCTTAAATTTGCATAATTGTTGTTCGTAAACATCTAAAATGCATGGATTACAACCGGAATTACAACACTCGGAATCGTCCGGTCTTAACGGAGGCACCATCAGTGAACCTAACCTCCAATTTCACCTACAATTTAAATAATTAATAACCATTTAATTACACAAATTAACAAATAATTTGAATTCTGGATCGAACAACGATGTAAATAAGGTGAAAACTGATAAATTTTGTGAATTTTTAAAAATGTTTTAACAAATTTATTAGCGCTATCTAGTAGCCATATTGTCAATTATCGGAAAACATAACCTCAAATTTATATCAATTGATATTAATTAAAATCTTATTTTCTATTATTTCAATAATGAAAGCAATTTAGATTTAGATTCAAAATTATTACAAAAAAATCATAATTTTTTTATTGTTATAGAATATTGCGATATTTCATTAAAACTAACCAATTAAATTTTGCAGAAAATTACGGGAAACTGTAAATTTCAATTTGTCAGATGAATTTTTAAGTAAATTTACAATATTCTTGAATAATTCAAAAAAAAAACTCAAAATAGCTCAAATAGAAGGATCAATTTAAGTGTAAAATCAGCGTTTTATAGTAGAAAATTTATACTTTCGAATTTGTTTGAGTGAAATTATTGGCGTCATCTAGCGACCATTGATTCAACTATTTCCAAGTGCAAGGAATTTAATTTCCAATTTTAATTAATTTATTGCCCCAAAAAATTGTGAACATCACGAATTTGAAACATCACAAATCATTTAGACAATTTAAATTTCAAATTTTTCAAGATTTTGACGGAAAATTGTATAAAATATTACAGCAAACTGTAAATTATGTTTCCTTCAATGAGATTTAAACAATTTCAAAAGATTATTATTCGAACAATTTACGATTTCTCGTTCAATAAATGAGTTAGAATGGAAGAATGAAACAAATAATACAAAAAAATTATAATTTTTTATTTGAAATTAATATTCAATTAGAGTTACACCATCTACTAGTTTTATTGTTAAGTATGTGACTATAAAGATAATTAAAAAATCGATAAAGAGCCTCAATTGCAACCGAACTTCACTATCATTATTCAAAAATAATAGAATAAAATATAAATTCGCTCAAATAATACAATTTCAATTGAATATTATAAAATTTTGTTTCAAATATGCCGCCAAATTACAGCGACATCTATTTACAACAATGTCAACTTTACGCGAAATTTCTGAACATAACCTCAAAACTGTGTTGTATTAATGTTGTAATATTTTGATTTCAACTACAATTAATAATTAATAATAATAATTGTTTAATTAGTTAATTAATTGTTTAATTAACGGAAATAATGGCCGAATCAATCCGGAAAAAACCGGTATGTTTAATTGTTTTAGGTATGGCTGGTTCTGGTAAAACATCGTTAGTAACACGATTATCAACATCACAACGTAAACCGTATTGTGTTAATTTAGATCCGGCTTGTATTAATCTACCATATTTCGCTAATATTGGTAAAATTTCAATACAATAACGGGTGTACCATAATTTATCTGGTAGTTGGCCGTCTTTTTGTAATGTCGTAGCTTGATTCACATTTCAGTACATTTGACATTTGTTTGGAAGAAAAAGCATAGCCAACTTTGGGGTATATTTATATGGTACACTCCGTACAATCAATTTTGTTTTTAATTATCAAATTTTAGATATTCGAGATACAGTCAATTATAAGGAAGTAATGAAACAATATAAATTAGGCCCGAATGGTGCTATTGTAACATCATTAAATCTATTCTCTACCAAATTTCCGGAAGTTATCAGTTTTATTGAAAAAGCAACGAATGATTTGTGTGTTTTGGATACACCCGGTCAGATTGAAGTGTTCACATGGTCGGTTTCTGGTAATTAAAACAAACTATTACAATATCATCCCGTAGTTGGCCATGCTTTGATTGTGTAGGTCGTAGATTGATTCTTACTGGTCACCAAGACAATTTGTTACTTGTCAAAGTTACGTAATATCGTTACCATGACATTTTAAATAACCTATCGATATATGTAGAGTTGTCTCTTTTCAATTATACCTTCATGGAATAGTAGAGAGTGAGATAGAAGATTTGTTTAAACTGTTGTCATGGTGACCATTTGTTTAAAAACTTCAAAATACTAAAAGCATAGCCAACTATGAGGTGAAATCCAATTGTACACTCTACGTAAAAATTGTCTAAAATTAATTATAAAATTTCCAAGGTGCTATAATTACTGAAACTTTGGCGTCGAGTCTACCAACTGTTGTACTGTATGTCGTTGATTGTGTCCGTAGTACATCACCGGCTACATTTATGTCAAATATGTTGTATGCTTGTTCAATTTTATATAAAACCCGTCTACCATTGATTGTCGTATTTAATAAAATCGATATTGTCGATTGTCAATATGCAATTGATTGGATGCAAGATTTCGAAAATTTCCAACAAGCTTTAGAGAATGATGAGAGTTATATAACGAATCTAACACGTTCAATGTCATTGACATTAGATGAATTCTATCGGAATTTGAAAGTGTGTGGTGTTAGTGCCGCCACTGGTGATGGTATTGATGATTTATATAAATTGATAGAAGAATCAACGATTATTTATGAAACCGAATATAGAAGTGAATGGGAAAAGATACGAGCACGTAAAGCTGAACAATCAAATGAACAAATGAGTAAAATTATTAATATTGATAAAGTTGAATTGATACCGGGGGAGAATGATCCATTAGGTGGTTCAGAATTATCGGAAATCTATCTAAGACATCCGGCAAATGAGGAGAGCAGCACGGATTCGGAGGGAGAAGAGGCGCCATTCGATGGTATATCATTATCATTATAAAAACGTATTTGTAGTTGGCTTTATTTGATTACATAAGTCGTAACTTGGTTCATATTTTACTAATTTTGACATTTGTTGAATGGTAAAACAAGCTATGGTCTTATTTAATCAAATACATGGCCAACTATGGGGTATTGAATGTAGTACAGTAATTTGACTCACAGTTGGCCATGTTTTGCTTACGTGGTATCGTAGATTGTTTCATATTCTATCAAATTTGACATTAATGTATTTTTCAATCGTTTGAATGAGCTAGTCATGATAAATTAGCGTTGTACACCCGATATATATGTGTGTATGTAGTTTTACCTCGCAGTTGGCTTTATGTTGGTTACATAAGTCGTAGCTTGGTTGATATATTACTACATATTTGTCGTTGAATGAAAAACAAATTCGATCTAAGTCTCGATCAAATACAAAACTAACTATGAGTTATCGAGTGTATTATGGGAATTTGTCATAATTGGCCATGCCTTGATTGTGTAATGTCGTAGATTACTCCATATTCTACTAAATTTGATATTTGTTGAAACATTTTAAAATTATGACACTATTGTAAGTATCCAACTTCGGGGTAAATTACCTTTTGTATGGGTGTAAATTGGCCATGTCTCGGTAACATAAGTCGGAGTTTGGTTCATATTTTACTAAATTTGACATTTGTTGAATAGAAAACAAATTACGAATCTCAGTCAATCAAATACATGGCGAACTGCAAGGTATCGAAATGTCCATGCTTTGTATATATGTCGTAGATTGCTTCATATTCTGCTACATTTGTTAATGTATTTTTCAACTGTTTGAATCAAGCTAAGACACTTAAGTAATCAAAACATAGCCTATTTCGAAGTAGTTGCACTTGATATATATGGCATTTAGCCATATTTTGGATACATAAGTCTTAGCTTGGTTCATATTGTACTAAATGTTACGTCTATTAATGCATTTTTCAAACATTTGAATAAATCTAAGACATTACTTAACCAAAACATGACCAACTTCGAGGTAAATTTCAATGTTACACTCGATATGTATGTGTGTATAATATATTTCGCCTCACAGTTGGCCATGTCTTTGTTATATAGTGTCGTAACTAGGTTCATATTTAACTAAATTTGACATTTATTGAACTACAATTTCATTAATTGCAAGGTATTGAATGTACCATGGTCTCATTTATTTCTCAGTTTGCTATGCCTTAATTATAGAGTGTCGTAGTTTGGTTCAGTTGTTTAGTTTTTAATCGAATAATTGTCAAATTTAATAAAGTATGAATCAACCTGCGACATTATTGACTAACGACATAGCCTATTGTGAGATAAAACAGTATTGCAATTGATTAATTAATTATTAATTTAATTTAATTTAATTTTAGTTGCAATGAAGAATGGTGATAAAGATGATGATGTTTTTAAACGGGTGATCCAACAACAGAAAGAAATGCAAATTAAACGTGCCAAAGAAGCGGCTAATAAATCGAAAGTGAATTAATTAATTAATAATTAAGAATAAATACTATAAATTTATAAATCATCATTATTTTTTTGTCGTTGATAAATAATAAATTTAGATAAAAACAAAATCGATTTTATATCGCAATTGTCTATGCTTTTGGTTACGTAGTTCCATAGCTTGTTTTAATTGTTTTTCATTAACAACTGAGTTAAGAAATGCCAAATTGAATAAAGTATCCAGTAAGCTACAACTTTATATAGAGTGACCGAAAGGTTCCGCATAATGCAAATAACTTTTTTATTTATCAAAATTTTGAAAAACGCCGAGACAGTTAATTTTTTATTTTTTACTTGCCTATTTGTGATGAGGTCAAAATGACACTACCAGTTACCATCGCGAAGAAATGGCGTCATCATAAGTTTTTTTTAAATTAGAACCCCTATTTTTGAATTTTTTCTGGGAGAGCATATTTTTCTGCGTTTAGACATGTAAAAATTGTGGGGGGTTACATAAGAAAATTTTTGACAAAAAAAATTGTTAAATTTTCTAAGATTTTTAGTCATCACAATATCCATGCATCAGCATGGCATACACTAAACACAATACCTCTGAATAAGCATTGCAAGTATTGATTTATTAAAGGATCAAGTAGGCTTCGGTGTCATTGTTTTTCTCTCTGTCCCTCTCAATTTCTATTCTCACATTTTTTTTCTTTCTTATTCAACTATTCTTTGTGTTATTATGTTTCTTTATTCTCTCTCATGGTTTGCTTATTCTCTCTCTCTCTCTCTCTCTATTTATTAATCTTTATGTGTCTGTCTATTTGATCACTTTTTTAGTCTATCTCTAGTACACATGTCGGCTTTGAATTGCCAAAACTGTACACTTTTTGATATACCAGCTTATATTCCGAATTGGTACCCCCCCGTACCCCGTACCTCAGCAGACGACAAAATTGTACCTTCGACATGAGTATATTGTTTGCCAACGCTACGCAGTCACATAATATGTGCTCGGAGGTTTCATTCTACAATTCACATAAACTACATCTCTTACTGCCAACTAACCCCAGTTATTTGAGGTGATATCTGACGAAGCAATCTCCTGTCAGAAGCCTCGTTAGCAGTCTTAATTCGTTCCTCGTAAGGTCGAGAAGCTTCTTAGCAATTTCGCCTGTCTCATTCCTGGAGTTTGTCTTCAGTGGAGCATTTTATTGCTCCTTTCCCATCTGCAGATCTATTTCCTCCATTGCGTTTTTGTAAGCCCACAGAACGGTTCTACAAATGGAGCCTCAGCGCCTGCTTTCGCAAGTTCATTAGCTTGTTTATTTCTAGTAATTCCCTGATGCCCTGTCACCCAAGCTAGAGTAAGTTTATTGCCCCTTGCCAGCAGCTTCAGGTATTGACGACACTCCCAGACGATATTTGACTCAAAGTTATTGGGCTTTAGTGCTTTCAACGCTGCCTGACTGTCGATCAAGATATATATTTGTGTACCTGTAAGGTATCTGTAAACACTCTCTGGTGCACATCTTTATTGCAAGAGTCTCAGTTTGCATAATGGATGCTCTATAATTGGGTCCGTATATTCCTGTGTCAGTCCCTTCATCCATTTTTGATTCACTAGTAAATCACATGTGATGCAATTAATCAACCCAATTTCTTACCCCATGGCAATCATTTATGACCACTTCGAACTTTTGACTAATAATTTTGACTCTGTTTGATTCAGAATTCCAAGGTTTCCTTGCCAGTCACCTGACTTGGATTTTGTAGTCTGATGCAGTCTTAAGGCAGTAGAGAGCCTTTCCTTTCGCACCTGCAAGTGGAGCGGGAGTAGGTCCAAAAAGTGCACCATGGCTGCTGTGGGGATGGTTCCCATAACCCCTATTATTTCTAAGCGCGCTAACTGTTGCATTTTTTGTAGCTTCCTTTGCATAGTAACTTCTTGTGTTTTCCTCTACAATACCAGCAAAGCGTAGGTGATGATGGGTCTTACATGTCTTTCCAAAGAGTTTACAGCTCGTCCATAAAGCAGCGGTTGCTTTATAGAGTTTCAAAACATGTGAATTCCAGTTCAGGTTGCTATCGAGGGTTATCTCTAGATATTTTACCTCCCTGGAAAATTCAATTGTTTGTTCAATTTAGCACTGTAGCCTTGAGGCATGGAACTACTATGGTTTTGCTTGGGTTAACACTAAGTTTCTCCCTTAGAATCCAAGTGCTACTTGTTTTTTCGCAAATGCCCCTTCTACATCCTTTACAAGATGATGGAGGGCATCTTTAATAGATTTGCCTGATTGATAGGTAAACTGTTTCATATGAAGCGGTCTCCTCGCCAAGGATCCACTTGTAATATGATTGTCAATTATTTTCTCCATAGACCTTAGGAGAAAGAAGCTGATGAAGCGATAGTATTCAGGCTCCTCTGCAGGTCTTCCGCTCATTTTGAGTATGAATATTACCCTAGCCTCTCTCCAAGAGCAAGATACATCCCAGTGAGTAACTAGATTTAAATATAGTTCGCAAGCAAGAGGTTGTAAATTCGATCTCCTTTTACAGCAGGACGAGAAAAATACCATCCCTACCAGGGCTTGAAATTGGAATTAGCCCATTTCACTTTGTTTAGTGTTAAAATTCCCCCTGCCAAGAGTCGGCTGTTACTTCAAACCGATTTAGCCTTTCCTGGCTGTGTGTATTGGGTACCTCTTCCAATCTGGGAAAATGAGTCTTCAGCAAGACTTTAACGTTCTCTTCACGATCTTCGATGTACCTCCCATTAGGCTTATTAATTAGTCCTAACGCATTCGAATGACACTTAGGAAAACCTTGCCCCTTGCAGAAGATCGTCCAATATCCTCTAAAACTAAATTAACAAGTACTACTATTAAATTAACAATAAGTAAAATATGAAACAAGTTACGACTTTAATCAATAAAGGCACAGCCAACTACGAGGTGATATTTCACCTCGTAGTTGGCTGTTGTTTCATAATGGCTGGTGTTTCATAATATTTTATCTCACAGTTGGCGATGTCTTGGTGATTTATTGTCGCAGCTTGATTCGATTACACTCTAAAACTAAAAATAGTACCAACGTTGCAGATTTAATAATTGACATCGAGCTACAAATAGATATTTATGTGTAATAGCCGAATAAACATTAGTATTTGTAATTTGCGTTTCTAAATTAGTAAATTACGGATTTAATTTTTTCCAAAATTTCCAAAACTAGTAGTTTATACAAATAATATCAATTTTGTAAAAAAATTATTCGAGTAGAGCTACAAATAGACGTACGTGTTATTTTTGACAACTTTGACAGCCAAAATGTCAAAACAAACGTGCCGCATGTCTCGACTTGTAAATCGTTTATTTGAATTAAATTATCGTTATAATTAATTAGTTAAATTAATCCAATTTACAATTTTTTTTAGAATCGATCAATATATTCAAATAGAATGTAAGTCAATGTATAGTTGTCATTGCTTGTTAATTGATAATAACATGAAAATTGTTAAAATTTAAGGTTAACCGGTTGATGATGAATTTCACACGAAATCTCTCCAGAATGGCAAAATCTCTATTGAACAAATCAATAAAAAACCAACAACCCTTCACTGTGATCGTTGAAGGCAATATCGGTAGTGGTAAAACAACATTTTTGGAACATTTCAAACGATTGGACAATATCGAAGTGATGTCGGAACCGATCGAAATGTGGCGCAATTGTCACGGTTATAATCTCTTGAATAAAATGTACGAAGATCCGAAGAAATGGAGTTTCACGTTCCAGTCCTACGTCCAATTGACGATGGTCAAGAACCATTTGCACCAACCAACTATGAACGAATCGAAGAAATCGATAAAACTAATGGAACGTTCCGTCTACAGTGCGCGTTATTGTTTCGTTGAGAAATTGCACAAAGACGGAGTCCTGCCGGCTCCCAGTCTTGCCGTAATCGATGAATGGTTCCAATGGTTGACGACAACGCAAAATTTCGATGTTGATTTGATTGTTTATCTGCGCACAACGCCGGAAATTGTCTACGAACGGATCAAACAGCGTAACCGTATCGAAGAGAAATTAATACCGTTCGAATTTATTAAAGAATTACATAAAATCCATGAGGATTGGTTGTTTTATAAGCAGTCGCATCATCTGCCGGCGCCGGTGATGGTGATTGATGCCGATTTGGATTTGTCGGTGATTGAAAAAGAGTATGGACGTTGTGAATCGCAAATTTTACACCAAGCTACTGTCTCGTTATGAAGAATTTCTTGCATTTATTATTTCGGTAGGAATCTCGACATTCCTTGAATTTTTCTATGTTGGGGAATTTTACACGATCGTTTTTAAAGGATATCCTGATTTTTACTATTTAAGAATTCTTTATTTATTAATAATTGTAGTATATTCATGTAAAATAAATATATATTTTAATTAAATTATTGTATTTTTTTCTCTTCACATAAATTGACAATTGGAAAACAGGATTCCTGTTTTGTTTTCCAACGGATTTCAATGTTCTAAACGGTATTTAAAAGGGCATTTGAAGAGGGCGGGAAGTACGTATTTGATTTTTTGAAATTCGGATGTAATTTGGAGTTACAGAAGGAAATATAGAAGCATGTTTTTTAGTATTTCTTACAGTTTTTTTTTTATATTTTCCCTCATAACTTGGCAAATCTTGCTTATTTTCTAATGAATTTCACACAACATGTGGCCAATTAAAAGCACTTTCCAGATCTGTCAGAAATTTTCCGATCGCATTGTTAGTTTTCCGGAAAATTGATGAAAGGTTTCGACATACTAATTTTGTTTTTTTACGGACAGTTTTAAACTTAGACGACTGAACCAGGGCTTGTTTGAAAGCCAATGAATAGCAGATTATTTTGAAAATAGTTTGAGATTGAAATTCGGAAAATTATTGGAAATTTATGGTGGCGAAATTTTATCTCTTATTTTTATCTGTTAAAATTAATTATTTTTGTATAAAGTGTATTGCAATTTATAGATTATTTCATTACCTTTCCAACGGTACCATTGTTGCTGCAAAAAAGTGAAAATTTTCAGGAAAATTAGTGATAAACAAAACTATGTTTATCGTGTGAAAAACTAGTTGAATAGCAAGTCTTCAAACCACAAAAATGAGTTACATCTATTCGCGGAAAGGGGGCTCCAAAGTCTGTCATCTCGTCTTTCTGCAATGTTGCCAAATTCGTTTTTGTTGCTGAGGCCACACCTTTATACTATGTCTACACAGCGCGTATACTATGGTATCTGTACTACGATTCCGCTGTGTAGACGCCGAATACCATGGTATACGAACATATACCACGCAAGCAACGTGGTATTTGTGTGGTATCGAAACTACGATTTTTGCGTGGTATTCTGTGTAGTATACGAAAAAAACATCTGGCAACTATGGAGAGGAACAAAATATTGATAGTGAAAGTTCGGTAGAGAATGCTTTCAGCGCCACCATATTGTCTTTGGCGCCAATTTATATAAAAAAAAGTAGGGTTAAGTCAGTTGACTGTTTATGTTGGTTTTCCAAAATGTTGTAATTAGTATTAAATTGAAAAGTTATTCAATAATAGAAAAATATTTGCAAATGAAAGATAAATGGACAGAAATTATTGCCAAATTATTATTGCCTATTGTAATAAAAGAAGTTTACGTCAAATATATTACATACAGTATACAATTAATTTATAATTTTAAGAATGAAAATAATCAAAATTTATAATTATTGAAACTGTCGAAACTGTTCTGCGAAATCTAATTTGAGATTATTAATTGTAACTTTAATATCAGCAAGACCAATGTACATATTTATAAAATTAATTCTATATATCGGTGGAAAATGCAGCCCTACAATTCCAGTTATAAGTGATCGCATAATTCAAATTATAACTAGCGCCTCTTTTTGTTGGGACTGGTACTACAAACGGTCTGACCTTGCCTATCTACTTCTGTCAAATGAAACTACAATGCGCTGTGTAGACACCCTGCGTAGTATAGTATACTATGGTATCTGTACCATGGTATAGATACTATCTGTGTAGACATAGTATTAGCGTCTTATTATTGCATTATTTCATTATCTTTCCAACGGTACCATTGTTGCTGCAAAAAGTGAAAATTTTTCGGAAAATTAGTGATAAACAAAACTCTGTCTATCGTGTGGAAAGATATTGACTTAGTTCCTCTTATACTCGCTAGAGAATCTAAAATAGTATATTATATACCAAGGGGCTAAAGCGCGTCATTTCGTCCCGAGAGTGGAAGTTTATTGCCCGAGGGACGTAAGTCCCGAGGGCAATAACCACTCGAGGGACGAAAGAAAGCACTTTAGTCCCGAGGTATATACGATATTTTTTGCACTTTCGGAAATGTTTAAAGCAATAAATTTAAAAAATTAAAGATTTGGAAATATCTATTACCATTTTTATTATGGGGTGCTATGCTAATTTACCATAGTTACTGCATTAATAAACAAGATTAATGAAATCGTCATTATAGAAAGGTAAGCAATGTCTGAATATTTCAATTTAAAAAAGGTATTTTGCCTTCAAAATCAAAAAAATTATACGAACACCAGTATAGAATATTCATGACTTGGTGCCACGACAAAAAAGCAGAAGTTAATGAAGATTCTCTGTTAGTATTTTTTAATGGAAATCAACATCAAAATTTTTAATAAAATTTGACATTTCTTAGACTTTTGTTGTCTTGGAAACATTTATTTATTTTTCATTATATCCCTAGGGATATAATGAAGTACTTTAGTCCCTGTTTTGAGGGACTAAAATCTCACTTTAGTCCCGAAAGTGCAAAAACACCTATGCGTCCTGCATGTCGGTATATTCTAGTTTCGGCTAATGGCAGATAGATGACAATCAAATTTGTTTATCAACTAATCTAGGTCTATCATCTTGTCTCTTGGCAAAATTGCCTAATCTTTTTTTGTGGCTAATGCCACACTTTCTTCGTATTATTTGTGGACAGATAAATGAAAAAAACAATTATTTAATTGTATCTTGTAATTAACAAATTTGATTGTCATCTATCTGCCATTAGCCGAAACTAGAATATACCGACATACAGGACGCATAGGTGTTTTTAGACTCTCTAGCGAGTATAAGAGGAACTAAGTCAGCCGCTTACCACACGATAAACATAGTTTTGTTTATCACTAATTTTCCAAAAGATTTTCACTTTTTTCCAGTAACATTGATACCGTTGGAAAGGTAATGAAATAATCTATAAATTGCAATACACTTTATACAAAAATAATTAATTTTAACATATAAAAATAATAGGTGAAAATTAGTATGTCGAAACCTTTCATCAATTTTCCAAAAAACTAACAATGCGATCGGAAAATTTCTGGCAGGTTTGGAAAGCGCTTTTAATTTGATACATGTTTTATGAAATTCATTAGAAAATAAGCAATATTTGCCAAGTTATGAGGGAAAATATAAAAAAGCTGTAAAAAATGCTAAAAAACTTGCTTCTATATTTCCTTCTATTACTCTAGATTTCATCCGGATTTCCAAAAATCTTATATATATATATATATATATATATATATATATATATATATATATATATATATATATATATATATATATATATATATATATATATATACTTCCCTCCGCCTTGAAATGCTCTTTCAAATACCGTTTAGATCATTAAAATCCGTTGGAAAATAAACTTCTGGGGTTGTTTTAAAAATTCTTCTATAACTGCTGCGGGCCCTTAATTTTTTGCTTCTATTTAAATTTTTCAATCGTTGAGCCTGTATAAATAAATGATATACATATCTACATACAATTACTTTTACAGCTTTTCAAAAATTCGTAATTCAAAGTTTATGGGAGCAGCTGTAATATTTCCAAGAGATTGGCAATATTAGAGAGTAAACAATCAAATTGTAACACAATTTCGACTAATAATGATGATAATGATGAAATTTTTCAAAATTTTACAATTTGTAATTATGAAGCTTTAGAACAATTTGATTCAAATTTATTAAATAAATCTGTTTTCGATAAAATGGTAATAAAATATTTAAGAATTTATATATCATTTATTTATAGATTCAACGATTAAAATTTTTGTGTGGTGGTGCTAAATTAAGTCGTTTTGTAAATTCTATTCTATCCTTTTTGATTTCTGATGAACTTGGCCAAATTTATAGTCTTTTTGGAAGAAAGCAAAAAAAATCTTTCATGAAACTTTCAAACTGCATAAAATTAATAAAAAGTTAGTGTAATTAATTCACATCACTATTTTTATATTTGAATATTTTTGTTTTTGTTATTACCTAGCAGCGGGATTTTGCCCCGAGTTTGGGGCAAACACGTGACTTCTCCAAACTCTATTGCAAGTTAGCGATCGACAATAACAACTCGATACCGTATTCGAATAACCCCTCTACTCGTTACTGTTGGATCGCTATAATCATTCAGTTTAGTTGAAGAAATGAGCGGGCGACGTCACAAACAATAAACAAGTGGTTCACTGCAGCTGATTTTTGCCCCTCTCTTACTGGATTTTCATAAGCGGAGCGAGTGGGTTCAAGTACTTGCACGAATACAACAATGTTCGAGAATCGGTCTATCGTTTCATTAATTGAAATTACAGTAAGAATCGAAAGTCACGTACGTCTATGATGTACGTTGACGATTGTTTCGTGGAATCTAAAGGCGGGAACACGATCCCTAAGCTTAGTTATTACTAATTGTAAGCTTAGGGATCGTGTTCCTGCTTTTAGATGCCGCGCGACAGTCGTCTACGTACATCATAGACATACGTGACTTTCGATTCTTACTGTAATTTCAATTACTAAAACGATAGACCGATTCTCGAATATTGTTGTGTTCGTGCAAGTACTTGAACCCACTCACTCCGCTTATGAAAATCTAGTAAGAGAGAGCAAAAATCAGCTACAGTGAACCACTTGTTTATTGTATATGACGTCGCCCGCTCATTTCATCAACTACGCTGAATGATTATAGCGATCCAACAGTAACGAGTAGAGGGGTTATTCGAATACGGTATCGAGTCGTTATTGTCGATCGCTAAGTTGCAATAGAGTCTGGGGAAGTCACGTGTTTGCCCCAAATTCGGGGCAAAATCCCGCTGCTAGGTTATTACTAGTGTTAGGATGCATTGGCGTCGTTGATTTAACTTACAAACAAATTACCAATTACTTATAATTTATTACAATTACAAGTAAATTCAGCTATTAAAATGCAATAAAACTAGGAGATTAATCCAGAATTATCGATAATTTATGAATTTCTATGTAATAGTCGATTAATTCTTGTTTATAAGTCGTGTTTATTAACCTAAACGAAGTGCAATGAGAAAGAAATGGTGGGAGAACTGATTCTGTTGAAAACTTCGATAAAATCAAACAGCTACGTTTTAGCAATGACATCGCTTAGTTAAACAGATTACTATTATTGGTCTACTGTTTCTCAAAGTTTTAGTATCGTCGATATAGAGCTGCTCGCTTTGTTGGTGAAGAAAGCACTTGATTATAACATAAATTGACAATCCGCTCTACTTAAATTTTTCGAAAGATTAGATTTTAACCGGCACGCTTTACGGTGCCAGATCCTATCTCTAATTATTATAGAAATTGTACAAATTACTTGTCCAATAGCATTACAGCGAATTGTATACTATACTTTATCCACGACTAAGTTCTGAGTTGAAAAAGAAGAAGTACTGTTGTTAAAAATTTTCATATCAAATTGCTTAAGCTGTCAATTTGTAATTTTGTTTAGCCGTTGTCATGGTTTCCGAACATTTGATAGGACCTTGATGCGAATACTGTTTTCTGATTTGTTTACAGGAGGGAATAATATAGGGCATTATCATAGATAATATAGATACCCCACTTCCTCACCCGGACAAGTCATCAGTTTTATCTACTAGAAGATTCAGATGGCGCTTGAAACGTTGTTACTAATGGTTTGAATGAAAATTAAAAGCGCGGGCAATTTAAATTTTACTTAAGCGCGGGAAGTTTAAATGTTATTTAAGCGCGGGAAATTTAAATGTCAATTTTGTTCTATACTGCAATTGAAAGTACTCAAACACAAAATTATTTGAATATAAATTTATTCAATAAATTACATAAAAATTCAATAAAATACATGATATACAAAATGACGATTATTGCAATAATGAAAGTATCTATCAAAAGTTTGATACAAACATTTACACAAAATTTACAACAAAAAGATTTTGTGGTACTACTAATTAACAATAAAATGCCTGATATTAGTTGACATGCAACAGACAATTATGATAGGTAGATCTTTTTTCCTTGATAAATAGAAATAGCAAAAGAAATACAATTTTTTACAGAGAATCTACAACAAATAGAGTTTGTGCTATTACCAATTGCTACTATTATCATGAAAATACCCATTAATAATGAGATTTACATATTTATTAATCCAATTTCACTAAATATTCCTGGAAAAATGACTAATATAACCGTGAAACTGACGGTATATTTGTAATCTTACAATTAGTTAGAAGTCCAAATATTTCATTTCCTGTTCAATGTTTCAATCTTTTAGTCAATCTTCCAGGAAACAGATTCTGGATATATCACTTGATAAGACGTAATCACTATTTATCATTGTCTATCATTGTTGCTTATTATTATTACTTGAGTTGATGGCTAAATTGCACTTACTTTGGCGGCTTTAGAGGAATAGAATGTGGGGGAAATTGTTCATTTGCAGTTTTTCTACAAGACACACATCTATCTAAAATGGGAAAATTGAAAATTAAAGATTAATCTAAAGAATTTAATTAAAAAGTTCAAATGTACTTACAAGTTTTCGGACATCGTAAAAACGAAAATAAATCAATTCAAAATGTTTTTGTTAAATTCTTTTTAGATACACACGCACGCACACAATACATAAAATAATTCAAATCTGAATTTCGAATAAGATCTAGTCGTGTTTTTTGAAAAATTATTCATAAAATAATTCGATAATAAACAACAAATTTGCAATAGTTCACTTTACTAATAAAAATGGCGGGGTTGTTTTTGTTTTAAAAACATTGTTTACTTAATTTCAATTTAACAAAAAATTACAAGCGCCACCTGTGGTACTAATAGGAACTTATATTGAAGAGAGAGGATAAAAGTAGAGTGAGAAACATAGATAAATTCCGGAGCAGATAGAAACTTAAAGTCACCAACAGTGACTTTAAGAAACTTGGTTTGTGGCGCCATCTGAAAGTTCTTGTACATTTATACCACGTCACCTGCGGACTCCCTCACCCATGTAACTGACAGGGGCCTGGCATTATATTGCAAAAACTAAGAGTATAATGACTACATTAGACATTAGTCGTGGATAAAGTCATAAAAACACTGCAATTTCATACTTGAAGTTTTAAATAACCTAAATTGGCATTTTTCGCACAACAGATAAGATTTATTTCACATAATCCACTGTCAAATAAATTGGTACCGTTTTATTGGAAATATCAAGTACCTACTTTCCGAATGGCGTATTATTATTGTGGAAAATGAGATAACATATGTGGGTGGAAAAGCGCTAAGCACAACTTGTAATATGTTGACGCTAATAACAATACCCGATAAAATAATGGAAGTATATCCCTATCCGTATCCGAAATTTCAAATCCGTAACAACCCTATTTCAAATGCCGTAATAATGGATTGAATGCAGAATTGTGGAACAATTGTATTGCATGAACTCTGCCATACAATACAATCATTGCAGTCTTCTCCTATACAACAATTTCGATGTTTATTATGCAAAAGTTTGTTAAGATGTCAGGAGCCACAAAATTGATGGAGATCGGGCCAACAGACACAAAAACCAATTATATGTCCAAATCAGAGGAAGAACTGTGCCGTAATTGCGACAAAAAAAGCATCCGATTTTTTCTTTCGAATTTGTTCAAATATTCGTTGTATGGAATGGTTTTAAATACCTAAAAACCCTTTGGAATTTTTGCTACTGCTATAACAATGAGTTAGCAATAAAAGGTCATAAAATTCTCTAGGAATTAACAAATTTCAATGTATTCGTGTTCAGGTAATCGTCGGTTCTTTCTAGATATTTTGCAGCTGCGCATTTCTTGTCTCCTCTCAAAATTCCCAAATTTTTACTGAAATTTCGAGTAATTCTCCATGTGCCACTTGCAGAGACATCATCTATTTCGCTTCTGTTAGTGACAACACATTTTCGGGTAAGTTTCAAATCTGCATCTTATTTCTATAGTAATTGTGTTTCGTTGATTGCAATTGTGTGATTTATCTTACTAATTACTATTCATGCACGTTTGATCGCAGAATTATGAACTGAATCTCAGTAATTTGGCGAAAAATAGTAAAGCATTTTTCTCGTCAAGTTTCTTATCGTTAAATTAATAGATTTATTTTTAATCTGATACAGAAAATATTCAGTGGTAAAAGAGCTGAACATAATTGCTGTACATGAATTTCCAGGACCGAGTGTTGCTTTAATATTCAATGTATAAAGTAATCATTGCCATAAATCGTTTTGCTTGGGTATACATATTGTTTTTTCGAGTACAGAATTTAACAAAAATTGCAAGAAAATTAAATAATGACAGATTAGATTCGAATTTGTTCGAGCACCGATTTTATGTAACAAAATTCCAATTATATCAAGAATTTTTTTATTTGACTAATTTCTTTACAATATTGAATCATTTACAATAATAATTTATACAAAGTTTGATTAAAACAAAACCGTACTATTCAAGAAAACCGATTTTCTAGTGAAACTATTTCTAATAATGATTTGATGAAGGTTGGTCCATCTTGGTAAAATATGAATGAAATAAGTAAATATAAGATGTTCTAATCCAAGAAATTTTATTATAATCTTGTGTACCGGTTTCGACTTTTTATGTCATCATCAGCACATCACGCTGAAAAGTTAATTGGCTAGTAAATCTTGTAAAATAATTTTGAGTTAGTCAAAACTTTATATAAGAAAAATCATAACAACAAATAACTTTTCAGCGTGATGTGCTGATGATGACATAAAAAGTCGAAACCGGTACACAAGATTATAATAAAATTTCTTGGATTAGAACATCTTATATTTACTTATTTCATTCGTTTCTAATAATATTCAATATAATAATATCCGATACAGTAAACAAACTTTCATTGTTCGATGCCCAAAGAAATTTGACCCGGCTGCACGGAGATCCAAAAATGTTTTTCAGTTATTCCATTAATTTTACCATATTAATTTAAAAAAATTATGCAGATATCAGGAATATAACCAATAAGTAACCAAACAATAATATCGGGGAGCTTCCTATCATGACATCCAAAATTATTTGAGGCATAATTAAGCTAACAAAACAATAATAAAAGTACTAGAATATTTGGAAATATTATAAGATAAATGTCATCTATTTAAAACTTAATTTCTAAATTACCAGAAACATTTGAAATTAAAATGAATCATTCCATTTATCAGTCGGTTGATATTCAATTCGACAGTTACGGAAATAAATGAATAAACTTGGAATCCGGTGAATTCATTCCTGCCTGGAAAATTGTAAATTTTAAAAATGAATTTTGCCCGGCAATAACAGTAAAAGGATTAAGCAAATAAATAAATAAACTTGGAAATCTCTAACTCATTTCTACCTGAAAAACTGTAATTTTTATGAATGAGTTTTGTAAGGCAATAACAATTTAGCACAACATAATTACGGTGATAAATATCAAGAGAAACTTGAAATTCCGAAACATATTTCCCCGATACATAGGTATTCAAGAATACCGACAAAATTCTTAGAACTCACAATGAATCCGAAAACAATCAAGATAAGATGCCATCAATCTACCTCCACCAAAAACGTACATTACTTCGGCAATTAATAGCTAAATTTTTTAAAAGATCTCACATCTTATGGTATTTTCTCAATATCAATTAAAATTGCTGCAATTGAAAAAAACAAAAATCAATAACAATACAGCCCCCTTCTCTTAAAGGTATTCACAGCGCCAAAACGTCTGTTAATTATCGAGTGAATGGAAACATATTTTAAAGATTTATATGGGGGTTCTCAGAGAATATTTTAGCAAAATTAGGTCCACGTAGCTCATTGAGAAATAAGTGACATCAAATCTAACTTTTGAATATGCAACAATTGGCAAGAGGATTTTTCACACATTAAAAGTGTTGAATTAATGCGATACATTCGTAACATTTTGGTTTTTGCAATTTGCCCTTAAGGACAACCGTCAGAAAAGCTAGTTTTAAAGGTAATTTTCAAAGTAAAAATTTCGTGCATTTTTCAATGGATTTTGATGCTCTAAACGGCATTTGAAAGAGCATTTCGTCGTTGTTGTCGTGAATTATCAGGTTTTTGGAAATTCGAACGTAGTCCAGAATTACAAAAGAAAAACCGGAAGCATGTTTTTTACATTTTCGTTCATAACTCTGTTAATATTGCTTATTTTTGAATGAATTTCACACAGCATGTATAAAATTAAAAGCGCTTTCCAATTATGATATTTTTCGATCGCATTGTTAGTTTTTCGCGAAATTTATGAAAAACGAATTGTTGTTGTTGTTACGAGTGGCGTACTTCATCTACTACCCGATAGAGGGCCTCATCATAATTACAGATTGCTTTATCATATATCTGAGACGACCACCTTACTTATTTGCAATGTTGTCAAACTTCTTTTTTATGATTTAAAACCACACCTTTGGTTTTTATTTCTTTTGTCAATTATCAGTATTTTTTCTGGTTTTTAACGCAGTTACGGTCATATATTCGTCTTACTTGTTTGAGAGTTTTTAATTTTTATGTTTTTTTAAAAATATTCTAAACACGTAGGGACGTCTATATATATATTTGTAATTTTTCTTTCAATCAACAGAACAACAAGTGAAAAAAGCTTACAAATACTCGAAATGTTATAAATACGTATAATATTTACAAAATTACCAAAGGCATAATTTCAATCATAAAAAAAGAGGTTTGACAACATTGCAAACACGTAAGGTGCTCGCCTCGGATATATGATAAAGCAATCTGTAATTATGATGAGTCCCTCTATCCGGTACTAGATGAAGTAAGCCACTCATAACAACAACAACAATTCGTTTTTCATAAATTTCCCGAAAAACTAACAATGCGATCGGAAAATATCATAATTGGAAAGCGTTTTTAATTTTATACATGCTGTGTGAAATTCATTCAAAAATAAGCAATATTAACAGAGTTATGAACGAAAATATAAAAAAAAAGATGCTTCCGGTTTTTCTTTTATAACTCGGGACCACGTTCGAATTTCCAAAAACCTGATAATTCACGACAACAACGAAGAAGTGCTTTTTCAAATGCCGTTTACAGCATCAAAATCCATTGAAAAATGCACGAAATTTTTACTTTGAAAATTACCTTTAAAACTAGTTTTTCTGACGGTTGTCCTTAAGATTTCGAAAAAAATTAAAAAAGGTACGAGCAGAGCTTGACCATGAAAAAATTGAAATACAAAAGTCGCTCGCCTCCCTTTGTCGGTCACAGTAGTTTTGTATCAAATTTTTAACCAGTGTTTCTCAACAGTCGATCTGGTAAATTCTTTTAATCCGCAAATCGATTTAACGGGCGCAGAGTGAAATATTCCTTACCCACAACATAAGAAATGTGTCTTTGGTGAAAAATGAAGGGTTCTTAATGAATTAATAAATAATTTACATGCTCGGCACTTCTAGAACGTTTGAAAACCACTGGTATAGTCTCTTAAAACGATCCAATGTTTATTTATTTAAAGAAGAACAAGCCTATTCAAATAACTGGCATGTGCTTTTGTTATGAGTATCGAATGTCAAGCACTTTTTCTTGAGTAAACAAATGCGATAACATGAACACCCATTAAGATAAGAATTGAACAACTGAGAGGCGAATAACTGGTCACATTTACGATCAATGAACGAGAAACCAGTTTTTCAATTTTTTTCAATATACAGTGCCAGAAAACCGAAAAAAAAACAGTTTTCCGAGAATTCTCAAGTCATGAGTCCATTTATGTAAAAAACTGATTGACGAAAATGTTGAGATTTTCGAGAAAAATCACTTTTTCCCCGATTTCCCAACGAGCTACATGGTCCAACTTTCACTGAAATGTGCACCATTGACCCCTCTATAAATCTTTAAAATATGTTTCCAATCACTCGATAAGTAACAGACGTTTGGCGCTGTTAACACCTTTAAGAGAAGAGAGCTGTATGTCATGAAATATTCTTCATCCCTTTTTTGCTATCAATTAAACAGAAGAGATTGTTAACCCCCCTCAGAGAAAGATAGTGGATGTTTCGAAAAGTAAGTTAGGTAGAAATAGAAAAAGGTAGGCACAAATTTAAAATGAAAGTGACTGTGACCGCTCATACTTATTGTTAGTCCCTTGTTCATAGAAAAAGTTGACCTGCTTCGAATGTTACAAATTTCCGTTGAAAATCTTTGCCATCTTTGTTGCTCTTATACGGTACCTTTAATCAGATAAAGATGGAGCTATTCTTAAAATACGGTTACTTGTATATTTCTATTCGATTAATTCTTATGCAATAATAATAACACTAATTAGAGCAGATTTGTAATAACTTCCAATGATCTTTCATAGACGAATTTTCTATTTACAATAGGGCAGCACGTTGGTAAAAACTGGTACTGGACAATGCCATTTCGGCTTTCTCAGGAAATTCCAAACTCGTCCTTTGGAAATTTGTCGTTTTACTACCCAATAAATGCATTATTTTGTACTTATCTATTGAATTTTTACTTGCGATTGTAAAAATGTGAATTTATCTGATTGTTCAAAATTTTACCTGTTTTTATCACGTCTTCAGGTAAACTGTATATCCAACTGTGTTAATGAAAGTGGAAGTCAATTATTTATTAAATTGCACCAACATTTTCAAACGCCTCACCACTAACAACAATTCATCAAGAAAATTGTCTTCTCAAATTCCAGTATTTATTTAATAAAGGCACAGAAATTAATGTTGAATAACAACTGTAACATGATATTTAATTGATACCAATAACACCTGGCCCTATTCTATAATTGCTTATTAATTTGACCACTGTTTCATCTGTTGTGTGGCAAAAAAGTTATTGTAAATTTATATTTGTAAACCAAGAATCTATAACTCAAAGATGGGATGATTTTTAATAAAGAAATACAGAAACTCAAAATCAAACTCACATATAATAATAATAAAAAACAATAGTAGGATTATATGTGTTTCGGGAAATTTCCTATTATCAGATCCAACAAAATTTTAAAACGATTTATTCTTTGTGAAATGTTAGAAAATAAAAATAAAAATGTAAAAAAATAAAAGATAAATTGAGAGAGTCAATTTCTGAAAAATTTAAAATTTATTATATGGGAGTTTCATTTTGAGTTTTTGTATTTCATTATTATTGTAAATTCATTCTAATTAAAGTTCTTCTTATTGCATAACGGTTAATCGAATAGAAAAACAAATAGCCTTGTCTAAAGGGCCGTTTACACGCTCAAACCATTTGCGCAAATTGGTTTGAACAAGCACGTTTGTACAAATAAATCGTTACGTGTAAACGTTGTTTGAGTAATGTTTGAGTTAAATTTGCGCAAATTGGTTTGAATCAAGGCCTGCCAGATTTTTTAGTGCTTCGCTTATAACAGGCCTGCCCATTTGGCGAGAACTCCATAAGAAAAACTTTCTTGATGAAACGCCAACTTTCGCCACTGTGGCGCCAATACCTGAACGAATCTTGAATTATGATTGGTAACAGATTTCCCGCCAAAAACAAACAAACAAAGCAACCAAAGGTGGCGTATCTAAATAAAAACAGAAAAACTAGCTATGCCGTTTTATATTCCGGTAACTAGCGCCAATGCGGCCAAAGTTTGCATTTCTCTCGGGAAAATGAACGAAGACAAATGGGCAGGCCTGTTATAAGCGAAGCGCTAAAAAATCTAGCAGGCCTTGGTTTGAATAAATCTGTTTGCGCAAATGGTTTGAGCGTATAAATGGACCTTAAGGGTGGGCGGTCATAGCTGCCATCGTTTACAATTTTTGCCCGCTTACTTTGTTTCTTTCTCTATCCAACTTCTTGTTTTATACATCTACTATCTACTAAAAAAAATAAAATTTCCCAAAACATGGTGTCATAATTAAGACCAATTTTCAATTGGCTTTCAGTAAAGTCCTATCTAAGTTCTCTCAATTTATTGTCCATTTTTTATTATCACTATTACTGCTACTATAATTCTGAATTATTTTTATTCAATATCGACTAACTGTTTAAATTTAAAAAGAAGCACATAACTGATTGTTACTGTATAGAATCTCATGATGGAAATATTCTCGAAATACGTATTACCCTTTCAATTATTATTGATTTATTATATGAGAATTTAATTGTTTTGCTTTCCTGGGGCTTATTTTAATGAGATGTTGCCGCCATGATTTTTTCCTTTAGAATCAAATAATGCAATCAATACATAAACACGATTACAACAGCCGACCAGTGGTTTGCATTTCATTCTGATTTGTTTACAGCTCTTTATCTTTTAGTTTTTCCAAATGGGTAAGATATGCATTGAATAATTATATGACAAAAGCGTTCACCGTTCAAAATTTCGCAGCAAGCCTTCAAAATTTAGACGGGATTCTGTTACCAAACCAGTTGAATATTGTTAATCTAGTGACTTACTTGGGTGGCCGCTTAACTCCTGAGGAGAAAGCGCGAGCTAATTCCCAAGCTTTGAGACTCTTCCAGCATTTCGATGTTTGTCCAATGCAGGAAAGAGTCGGCATTCTCTGTCTCCGGTGTAACACTATAGTTCGTCCGCTCCTCGACAGGTCTCGATCTCTTGGTTGGAGGTGGGTATGTGTGAATGGACATAAAATCAGTCCATTGGAGAACACATTCCTGGAGAAGGCCCGTTTAAGAGACATGGGAGCGGACGCTATAGTATATTTAATCTACTGGTGGTTGTTGAAACAATCAGTAGAGTTTATGATTGGACAGGTTAATCTGGCACAAGACAGTATTGTTGCCTGGATGAGTTACATCAGAGATGTATGCGCCAAAATTGCTTGGCATGATTTCGTACAAATCGGTGGATTTGACGACATCGTTGAAGTAGATGAAACACATCTATTTAAACGGAAATACAATGTTGGTCACCGTACCAAGTACCAACATGTTCGGTTGTGTGGCGGAATTAGCCGGACAACCAAAAAAGTGTTTGCTGTAGCTGTCGATAACAGGTCACGGCTAGAGATCATGCAACAATGTATCGATTCCGATGCATTCATATGCTCCGATGAATGCAGAGCTTACAGAGAATGTGCAGCTGTTTTCTCTGGACATGGCACAGTCAACCACGGTGAAGGTTTCCTGAATCCGCCAAGAAATGAAGCACCGATATGGGTACCGGCGGGAAGATTCCACCCCTCATGCCTTGACCGGGTATGGAACGGATCACCACCACAGCCGGGTATTGAACCTCTCAGATATCACACGCAAAATATTGAAAGAGCGTGGAGAGAGTTGAAGTCCTGTTTAAGAGAGTGCAACCGACCAGATCTGGTGGCACAATTCATCGGTGAATGGATGTATAGAAGTAATATTCTCCGTCACTTGAGGACCGATGGAGAAAAATTTGAGCGTATATTGAGAGACATCGCGAGAGCCTATCCAGGCTACGGGAAGGCACCCATGGACATTGACGTCGAGAACTGCAACTGCCATGAATTTTACCCGTAAGGTCTTTTTTGCAATAATTATTACTTAACCGTCTTCCCTCCTCACTCAACCCCTTACCAATCCCATCCTGGCAGGTTATGGCGCGCTACGACCTCCCCGTGGTACCTGCCGGACAGTTTATTTTGTTTGCAATTACATTACTAGTCCATCAAACAAAGTAATCTGACTAACGTAGAGCCTTTGATACTCTTTTCTCGAGACACTGTTATTAAAATAAAATATCCCGTATTGTGACGCTGTCGCCAATGCAAATTGTGCGGCCCCCAGTGGCCGGAGGTGGCTGATTTTTTCAGGATTACGAAGATTCACTACCACGATTTTGGTGGAAATTGGGCTGATAGAAACCGCAAACCCAGGATGTCTACTGTTTGCGATTTTCGGTATATCACGTATTAAGGTAAGATGAGGAATTATTGAAAAAATTAGTATTTTTTGTTCAATTGTTTCAATTTTTAGATTGACTTAATATAAACGGTTCATATTGTCTCAATGAGCCAGTTTCCACGATCTTAGCTGACGCCGTCCCAGCGCCAATTGTGCCTCCATCAGTGACCGGAGGCGGCTAATTTTTTCAGGATTGCGAAGATTCACTACCACAATGACATGGTCCAATTTTGGGGGAAATTGAGCCGATTGAAACCGCAAACCCTGGATGTCTACTATCTCCGATTTTCGGTATATCATGTATTAAGGTGAGATGGGGAATTGTTGAAAAAATTAGTGTTTTATAGTTCAATTGTTTCCAGTTTTCAAATTCACTTAATATAAACAGTGCGTATTATCGCGATGAGCCAGTTTCAGTGATCTTTAGCGACACCGCCCCCAGCGCCAAATATGCTGCCCCCAGTTGTCAGAGGCGGCTGATTTTCCGACATTATTGTGTACCGCTCCTCTGTGTTATTTTATCGAATTTTATTACCGTAGGACCTGTGGACAACCTCAAAATCAAACTTTATATGCAATCGCGGGCGAGTGGTTAAAAACCGCTCGAGGAGATTTGCGTGTGAATTATTCATTCAGGGGTAATTAACAATAAAAATAACTTCCCCACCCTCTGGTCGGGGACGTTAAAAAACCGAAAAAATTTACACTTACCTTTGAACATGTTCCACTTAAGATGGTAGCGTTTGTGTGGACCGGTCTCCCTCCCCCCCTGGAGTGCTTCCGACTGAGAGAGGCTTAGGGAGCTGATTTTTTTCACTTAATTTTCTGATGGGCCCCTTAATATACCCACAAAATTTTATCCATGTAGTACTTACAGAAACTTTGGAACCCAAGAGCCCAACTCTTACCGTAGGGGTCGTGGATTCCAAAGTTTCTGTAAGTATTACATGAATAAAATTTTGTGGGTATATTGAGGGATTCATTAGAAAAATTGAGAAAAAAAATCAGGCCTGCTCCCAGTTAGGGGCATCCTTACGAGTGGAGGAAGGGAGAGAGAGGCCAGTGCGCAAAAACTGTAACCTCGCATAAATTCAGGGATGATATATTTACAGAACATTACATCATTAATTTAAACTTAATTAGTAAGTACTTCAAGAAAGTGTTCACTGTTATTGCATTGATTCAAATTTTGTAGATATGGAATTCAGAAAATCTTGGACTGTTGTCCCATTTATAGGTGAGCAAACGGCGGGACCGTCCGAACGAACTGGTGTTTTTTACCTTATTGTTTTTATTAGTTTACTAACTACATTTTTACAAATTTTCAGAAGACTAGGGGGCAGCTCGCTGGCAACAAGCTGGCCTTGTCTCAAAGATGGATGAGGGTGCAGGCAAAATAAACCTAAGAAGAAAAAAAATTCTGTCGCCTTCTTCTTCGTGCAACGAAACAAGCGCTGAAGAATATGCTTCAATATCGCTGCATCGCCAACATTGACGACGTTCAATATCCCTACAGGTTTGTAAGAAATTATCATATTATTCATTTTAATTTTGTATTTATCGATTCAGCAAAAGACAACCAATGTGACACCATTGTCAACACCTAAAAATAACAGACAAACAGGTTTGTAGTTTGCCAAATGTACGATTATTTATCTGATACACACACTATTAATTTTAGTTGTTCCAAATTATGAAGGAGGAGGTAGACCATCAAGTACTACTACTTGTCCCATCTGTCGCAAACAAAATGGTGAGTATATTCAATTATTTTACATCAAACAGCGAAATATTTCTGCATGTCTTATCCTTGATAAATATCTTTATTTTATTTTGTTGCAGCTTTCAAATGGCAACAGTTTCATCTCGTAAGGACCATGCTGCAGGACCTGAGGAGCGAATTCAAAGAATTGAAGGAGCACGTTGTTTCCATGGCCAATCAACAGACACCAGACACCGAAGACATGGTACCCTGTGCAAAAGTGTTGTGGGGATAAAACAAAAAACAACAATTGCCTCTTATAAAAACTGTTTATTTGTGTAAAAATTCCTTATAAATTATATAAATTATTTAATTAATTGAATCAATCATCGTTACTATTATTGCTATCATTGCTATCATTATAATTGTCGTTATCATCAACTAGAGCTGCTAATTTTCTAATTGCGACCCTTGTACGTTCTGTTAGAAATGTATCAACTTGTCCTAAAATATTCACCAGTTGTATCATACGTTCAAAATTACGGTTTATCATTTCGGTACGCTGTAATTCCTCTTCTTTCATTTGAATTTGTTTCCGTAGATTATCAATTAATAGATTCTTATCATTTTTTATCACCAATGTTAAAATCGTTGGTATCAACAACATTAATATCTACAAATAATTGTTAATTTCTCTTTTATTCAATCAAAAAAAAAAACCTAAAACTTACGATAATTTGGTGGATTCGCCAAGTGCTTGACATTGTTTTCAGACGTTTGAACACAATTAAACTGATTCAATCGACAATTAATCGAGTTCATAAAAGAATTATGATGAAGTAATTGTTTGTTATAGCAGCAATTTTGCTTTATTAATAACAAAATTGCAACATTATTGTTTATAAACATTAAAAAAATTCGATGAATTGCATTATTGTTTAGATGAACCAAAAATTCATCCAATAAAAGTATTATTGCTTAAAATATTAGTTAGATTTTTGAATTTGGCGCTTTAATTTAGTAAACGAATTAATTGAATCTATTTGTTTTTAAACTCGTTGAAATAAAATTTTAATTGAAAAAAATCTCATTGGTTTTCTATAAAGGCTCAACATTTAAGGGGAAGAAGCAGCAATCGGAAAGCAAGATTCCTGTTTTGTTTTCCAACGGATTTCAATGTTCTAAACAGAATTTGAAAGAGCATTTCAAGACGGAGCGAAGTATATATATCAGATTATTGAAAATCCGGATGTAAATTGGAGTTACAGAAGGAAATATAGAAGCATGTTTTTTTAGCATTTTTTACAGTTTTTTTTTTATATTTTCCCTCATAACTTGGCAAATATTGCTTATTTTCTAATGAATTTCACAAAACATGTGGCCAATTAAAAGCGCTTTCCAAATCAGTCAGAAATTTTCTGATCGCATTGTTAGTTTTCCGGAAAACTGATGAAAGGTTTCGACATACTAATTTTGTTTTTTTACGGGCAGTTTTAAACTTAGACGACTGAACCAGGGCTTGTTTGAAAGCTAATGAATAGCAGATTATTTTGAAAATAGTTTGAGATTGAAATTTGGAAAATTACTGGAAATTTATGGTGGCGAATCTATTATCTATTATTTTTATCTGTTAAAAATTAATTATTTTTGTATAAAGTGTATTGCAATTTATAGATTATTTCATTACCTTTCCAACGGTACCATTGTTGCTACAAAAAAGTGAAAATCTTCTGGAAAATTAGTGATAAACCAAACTATGTTTATCGTGTGAAAAACTAGTTGAATAGCAAGTCTCCAAACCACAAAAATGAGTTACATCTATTCGCGGAAAGGGGGCTCCAAAGTCTGTCATCTCGTCTTTCTGCAATGTTGCCAAATTTGTTTTTGTTCCTGAGGCCACACCTTTGGTGTCTTATAATTGCATAGATAATTGGAGAAAAAAAAAACAATAAGCTGGTTGTATATAATTAACTTTAACAATTAACAAAAAAATTAGTCGTCAATTTGCTAAAAACGTTTATTTTTTTGTAAAAAAAATTACAATTTTCTTTTTTTAACATTCCAGTTAAAATAGCGACTATTTTTTTTTGTTAATTGTTAAAGTTAATTATATACAACCAGTTTATTGTTTTTTTTTTCTCCAATTATCTATGCAATAATAAGATGGCAAAGGTAAGGCCTCAGACAGAAAGAATAATTTGACAACATTGCAGAAAGAGACCTGCTGACATCTGTGAGCCGCTGGAAGAAACCCATTTTTGTGGCTAATATTATACTCTGGCGAGTTGTTATCGAACTACCACTGTCGGCTTTCCACATAAAAAACATAATTTTGTTTATCACTAATTTTCCAGAAGATTTTCACTTTTTTGCAGCAACAATGGTATCGTTGGAAAGGTAATGAAATAATCTATAAATTGCAATATACTTTCTACAAACATAATTAATTTTTAACAGATAAAAATAATAGATAATAGATTCGCCACCATAAATTTCCAGTAATTTTCCAAATTTCAATCTCAAACTATTTTCCAAATAATCTGCTATTCATTAGCTTTCGAACAAGCCCTGGTTCAGTCGTCTAAGTTTAAAACTGCCCGTAAAAAAACAAAATTAGTATGTCGAAACCTTTCATCAATTTTCCGGAAAACTAACAATGCGATCGGAAAATTTCTGACAGATTTGGAAAGCGCTTTTAATTGGCTACATGTTGTGTGAAATTCATTAGAAAATAAGCAATATTTGCCAAGTTATGAGGGAAAATATAAAAAAAAACTGTAAAAAATGCTAAAACACATGCTTCTATATTTCCTTCTGTAACTCCAAATTACATCCGGATTTCCAAAAATCTGATATATATACTTCCCTCCGCCTTGAAATGCTCTTTCAAATTCCGTTTAGAACATCCGTTGGAAAGTTAGAAAATCCGTTGGAAAATAAAAAAGTTACATTGTTTTCCGTTTACTGCTTCATCCCCTTAATAATTTACTTCGTTTTAATTTCTATCAATTGCAAGTTCCTGTCCATACTCGCTTTACAGATCTTATTCAAACAATTCCTGACCCTCTACCTAAATTTGACTAATGCGCACCCCCCATTTGTTTATTTCTTTTTACCGTAAAATTTACAATACGCCATTTTATTATCGATGTTATTCTCGATTTTTCTAAATCATTTGATCATCTTAAAAATTTTTAATAAATTCAAAAAATCATCTAACGTCCATCGTCAGGTAACTTTTCTTTTTCTTTTCTATTTTATAACTGAATAAATTTTCCAGTTTTTCTGTCGATTTTTTATTGGTTATAACTTACGTAATTTGGTTTGCTTGTCGAATTGCCGGATCGTAATATTACAATCTTTTTAACTCTAATTATTACGATTATAAAAAAGTATTTGTGAGGTGTTCTTAATTGAAATCTTGGCGAACGCAAAGTCCAGGCAAAGATTACAAACGAAACATCAAAAGAATACTCAAAGCGGTTTTGAGATGTCTACAATATCATCGGTTTTGAATAACTTAGGTTATTCTAAAAAGGGAAAATCATTTCTTTTAATTTATAATGATCTGTCTAATTCCTCTGCAGAGGAGAAGAATGAGTTAAAAGATGCAATTCTTAGACGTTTAATTATACCTAGAAGTTCTTCAGAGATGGCAATTTTGGCAAGTCTATTATCTCAATTTTACTAAACTGTATTTTCCTCTTTTCCCCCTTAAATCAATAAATTACATTTTTATTTTTATTTTATTTTATTTATAATTATTTTGTATATTTTTTGTTTTTTTTTTAATTAACCTCCCCGACCAGAGGGGTGTGTGTGTGTGTGTATGTGTGTGCGTGTGTAGGTACGTGCGTCTGTCGTTCCTCCAACGATTACTCAAAAACGGTTTAACCGATTGAGTTCAAATTTGGTCAGCACAACCTATTTGGTGGCCGTTCGAGTTGATTAGTTTTTGGTACCAATCTGACCACGGGGTGGAAGGGGGAGGGGGTTGATTGAAAAAAGTCAAGATAAGATATTAATTTGATATCACCAATCGAAAGGGCATGTGCTTTTATGTCCGAAACAATACCCATCATGTGCGATGTTCTTTTCTTTTTTTAAATAAGGGCACAAAATTGGCAAAATAGTGTAATCAACCAATTCAAATTTGCCGTCTTCTATAAGAGATCGGTTGCCATAGAAAAGAGTTGTTGTTATATAGAGAGATATATACAGGATGATTTATTAGCTCGTTGACAAACTTTGAGGATGGAAAGTAGATTGAATTTTAAGAAGAAAGTCTTATATAAATAATGTCCAAATTTTACTCCTTCATTAAGAAAATTCAAACTCTTTTAGATAATTAATGTTACATTATTGATCATAGCGACTATGAAAATACCTACAGAATTATAGGATGTCAAAAATAAGTGAATCTAAATAGGCTTCGTAATCGAATGTCAATATTCATGCAAATGTCACTTTGACTTTGTCATATTAACGAAAATATTTCGAAAAACAATAAACGTTTATTCATTATGATCAAATTTATTAGGTGTATAAAATTATAAAAAATATTCGAAATACATTATGAAACGCGATTTATTAAGGATCTGTTAAATCAACGATATGACAAAGTCAAAGTGACATTTGTATGAATATTGACAATTGCGAAGCCTATCTAGATTAACTTATTTTTGACATCCAATAATTCTGTAGGTATTTTCATAGTCGCTATGATTAATAATGTAACTTTAATTACTTAAAACAATCTAAATTTTCTTAATGAAGGAGTAACATTTGGACATTGTTTATATAAAACTTTCTTCTTAAAATTCCATCTACTTTCCATCCTCAAAGTTTGTAAAGGAGCTAATAGATCACCCCGTATATATCCTATTCACGATTCAATTGCGAAATTTTGAAATGACAATTTAGAAGGTTATCCAACATAATTTTTAAAGCGTAGCAAAATTTATAACGGCAGTTTATAAAGACAGAATGATATCTACTGAAGGCATAAAATCCTATACGTTTGTTTACATTCTTCTGTCATTTTTGAAACATAACCTCAGAATATTTGTTTTCAAGCGGTTTTTTGAGCGGATTTTGTGTTTCGGTTAGTGCTTCTTTAATATATAAATGTTTTAAAATAATATAAATTTTGATTTTTCCACAAAAAAGAAATGTTGTTCCCTCGACAATTCAATCCATATGATTTGAATTTTTCCATGTTTTTGTTGGGACTACCGTATTACATTTTACTTCGCGCTCCAATGACAGTTCTGTCGTTCTGTCAAAATTTCGCAATTGAATCGTAAATCGATTTTATAAGAAAGTTGAACTGAAAAGGGTGTGTGTGGAATCACCGATCAGTGAACAGAGTTTTGGTTGACGAGGTGCTGGTTCCTCATTGAATTTTTCGGTGGTTGTGAGATAACCACGGCTCTTGATTCCCGATTTTGATTTTTATAGTAAGTTAGTTTTTTTTTTAAACTTGGACTCTTGCATTAATTGTTGACTTCTGACACTTGTCTTTAATATACTATTCTAATTCATGATTAACTATCCGGAATGTGTCGGCGAAGTTATTAGACCGGTTCTTAGATTCGGCCCCTTTCAAATTTTTACGTTATAATGTAATTCATAATTGTGCCAAATGAAAGTCATAGCCATCTAGTGTGAAATATCGTGGTACATTCGAAATTTTTGTATGAAGTAATCTGCAGGCATAACCAATTACGTGGGAAAATATAGTTGTACAATTGTATCGTGTTAAAAGAGCCTAGAATTCAAATGAATCTTATTCCAAAAAATTGTATCATGGCAATACGATAAATCATGTTACAAATCTAGTTTACCGTACGCCAATCCAATCCTACAGTTGGCTATGATTTTTTTATGTAGTGTCGCAGCTTTATTCTTTTATTTGTAAAACTGACGTTAAAAAATGTCAAATCAGCAAGCGTAGCCAGCTGCGTTAGCGAAATATCATTGTATTATTGTACCGCGTTAAAAGGTGATAGGATTAAAAATAATTCATCTTACCAAGTCGTAAATTCATCTCACAATCAACATCGGAATTATCAAAATCACCCTCCAATTGTCCATTCTCTTGATTATATTGAATCGATGGCGAATTTGCATGGAAATCTTCCAAATTTTTATCACTTTTATTATTTTTCAACATCAATCGATTCGTTTCTAAAATTCTTTGACGAAATTTATGAATTATTACCAATGCATTGTAACAATTAAAACAAATCATTTTTGTATACGGATCATCTTCAACAATATATGAAAAATAACGATAATTAATTATCTATTTGATTAATCAATTAATTATTTGGTGAAACTAGGGCTCTTGGGTTTCAAAGTTTCTGCAAGTATTACATGGGTAAAATTTTGCGGGTGCTGACGAAAAAGAATCAGCCCCCTAGGCCACCTCACAGTTCCTGACACTCCCATGTGGGTGAAGGGGGGAGGCCAGTGCACAAAAACCTTAACATCTTAAGCGGAACATGCTCAAAGGTAAATGTGAATTTTTTCAGATTTTTTTGATAGCTAATTACCTCAATAATCAATAATAATTCCCACAGGTCCTTCGGTAATAAAATTTGATATAAAACTACAGGGGAGCGGTACACAATAATCTCGGAAAAAAATCAGCCGGTGGTAGCAGAATTGGCGCTGGGGGCTGGGGTTACTAGAGCTTTGAGACTGGCTCATCCTGTTTATAGTACGTGAATTGTAAACAATTGAAGAATAATTAGTATTATAACTGCAAACAAAATAAACTGTCAGGCAGGAGCCACAAAGAGATTGTGGCGCCATAATCTACTAGGATAGGATTGGTACGGGTTCCGTTAGTAGGAATAACGGTTATGTAATAGTTAATACAAAAAAAAACAATTATCTTACGGCTTGCATTCGGGGCAGGTGCAGTTCGCAATATCAATGTGGTGCTTTCCCATAGACTGGATAGTCTCTCGCGATGTCTCTCAGCATGCGTTCAAATTTTCTCCATCTGTTCTTAACTGACGGAGAAAATTATTTCTATACTTCCAAACACCGATGTATTGTGTCACCAGATCATGTCGGTTGCATTCTTTCAGACAGTACTTCAACCCTCTCCACACTCTTTCAATATTTTCAGTGTGGTATCTGATTGATTCAACACCCGGCTGTGGTGGCGGTCCGTTCCATACCCGGTCAAGGCATGAGGGGTGGAATCTTCCCGCCGGTACCCATATCGGTGCTTCATTTCTTGGCGGATTCAGGAAGCCTTCACCGTGGTTAACTGTGCCATGCCCAGAGAAAATAGCTGCACATTCTCTGTAAGCTCTGCATTCATCGGAGCATATGAATGCATCGGAATCGATACATTGTTGCATGATCTCTAGCCGTGACCTGTTATCGACAGCTACTGCAAATACTTTTTTGGTTGTCCGGCTAATTCCGCCAAACAACCGAACATGTTGGTTCATAGTACGGTGACCAACATTGTATTTCCGTTTAAATAGATGTGTTTCATCTACTTCAACGATGTCGTCAAATCCACCGATTTGTACGAAATCATGCCAAGCAATTTTGGCGCATACATCTCTGATGCAATTCATCCAGATAACAACAGTGTCTTATGCCAGATTAACCTGTCCCCCCATAAACTCTATTGATTGTTTCAACAGCCACCATTAGATTCAATAAACTATAGCAGAGTGGAAGAACTATAGTGTTACAGCGGGGATAGAGAATATCGACTCTTTCCTACATTGGACAAACATTGAAATGCTGAAAGAGTCTCAAAGCTCGGGAATTAGCTCGCGCTTTCTCCTCAAGAATTAAGTGGCCACCAGTAACGAATCGTAATTAGTAAGATAAATCAATTAATTGCAATCAACGAGATATAATGAAACTCACCCAAAAATGTGTTGTCACTAACAAAAGAAAAATAAATGATGTCTTTGCAAGTTGTACTTGAAAAATGATTCGAAATTTCAGTAAAAATTTGAGAATTTTGAGAGGAGTCAAGTAATGTGCTATTAGAAAATATCTACAAAGAGCCCATGATTAGCTGAACGTAACTACATTGAAATTTGTTAATTCCTAGGAAATTTTATGATCCTTTATTGCTAAGGATTTTCAGATGTTTAAAAACATTTCATACAACGAATATTTAAACAAACGGCGGACATAACCTGGGCACCATTTACATGCTTGCGAAATAGGGTCCGATAATCCTATGTGTAATTTGGACACCAAAGATTTTTCTACCTTTAATTTAAAGGGGCGAACATACCTGCCACTGTTTAACACAGTGCATAAACCTAAATGAGAAACATAAATTAAAACATCAGAGAATGCTATAATGCAATATTTATTACGCATTAACATATAAAATACAAAAATACGGTATTTACAATTAGGAGAATAGTATTTACAATATACATAAACCATCAAGAATAAGAATATCAAATACTTGCAGAATATGACGAACACTCTTTATAAAATGAAGTATTGTAATTTTTCCGCAAACATATTGAGAATGTAAGTCTGTTAAGGGTCATCATCAGAGAAGCTTGTTTTAAAGGTAATTTTCAAAGTAAAAATTTCGTGCATTTTTAAATGGATTTTGATGCTTTAAACAGCATTTGAAAGGGCATTTCTTCGTTGTTGTCGTGAATTATCAGGTTTTTGGAAATTCGAACGTGATCCAGAGTTACAAAAGAAAAACCGGAAGCATGTTTTTTTTTAGATTTTCGTTCATAACTCTGCCAATATTGCTTATTTTCGAATGAATTTCACACAGCATGTATAAAATTAAAAGCGCTTTCCAATTATGATATTTTCCGATCGCATTGTTAGTTTTTCGGGAAATTGATGAAATACGAATTGTTGTTGTTATGAGTGGCTTACTTCATCTAGTACCGGATAGAGGGCCTCATCATAATTACAGATTGCTTTATCATATATCTGAGGCGACCACCTTACTTATTTGCAATGTTGTCAAACCTTTTTTGTATGATTGAGTATCAATCAATCAAGTATCAATAACTAACTAATAATTTTTTTCCAATGATACTTTCTACAAAATACGGCTCTATTTTATCACACCGTTGCTTACTGTAAGCTAGTTACACTGAACTTTCAATTTTGAGATAAATTGTTAGTATTTATAAACAAACAACCCTTCACCATCACTTTCAATTGCATTTCATTGGTAAAATCAAGTATTTGATTCCGGAATTTCCAAAAGCTTTTTTTTAAAGTTTGTATAATATGTATTCTAGAATTCCCAAAATTTTCTCTTCAAATATTTTATTAAATGTTTACCGAAAACCACCTTTGTTGTTAAATTCCGCATCGTTCCGGATAATCTATATAATTTTCAATTTCATATAATAGAAAAATTGGTTGTTCAATTCATAAGACAGGCAACATTCTACCGATTATATGAAATCGGCAATTGCATAGATTCGCCGCAACATACTCATGCCTAAATTAGCGTATTTTTAGAAATAATTGTAGAATCTTAGGTAAAAAAATCTTTGGTGCCCAAATTACACATAGGATTATCGGACCCCATTTCTGAAACAGGCAAAATCATATCTTTGGTGCCCAGAATACTTGTGAGTTTTTGGATGTAGTTCTCGATCGGTTCTCAAATTATGGATAGAAAAATTATTCCAGGTAAATTTGGTGCCCAGTTTACATCCGCCACAAATTCAAAAGAAAAAAATTGATGCTTTTTTTGTCGCAATTATGGCACAGTTCTATCTCTGATTTGGATATGGAATTCATTTTTGTATCTCCTAAGCCAATCTCCACCAATTATACAGACTTCTGCATAATAAATATAAAAATTGTTGTATAGGAGAAAACTGCAATGATTAAAGAGTTACTTCCTGTTACTCCTAAAATAATGACATATCCTTGTAAGTTATTGAGCTTCTCCTAGTCTCAAGGTGCCAATTTAATAAACAGGAAGTTATCGTTCTTTAATTCATTGTTTCGACAATTTCAACAACTATGACATTATGCCAGTCAACATACTCCCCCTGACTTCGTTTTTCCCTTCACTAAGACTCTGTATTTCTCTTTCTCTTTACCATGTCTTTCTTTCGTCTGTCAGCACCAACGGAATTGCAAAAAAATTAGGGACACTAAGAGATCCTTCCCAAGTCTTTTTTGTCCTTCTGGTATATAACTGGTGTATTTTGACGGTCCTTAATTAATTATCTTCAATTTCCTCAAATAGTCAAACTGCATAAAATTAAAACTGTGTAAGTGTTTCATCCAATTTCCAAGGTAGGACTTTGAATTCTTCTTAACATAATGACCAGAAATTACACTCATGTATGTTGCATGCATTTTTCTTATTGGTAAAATTGCAATAAATACAGCCCGATCCAAGAGATAGAGGCCCGTATTCACAGAATTCTTAAAGACAGTCTTCTATCTCTTTTTTTAGAGGACTCACTATCCTTTATTCAATTTGATTTGTATTGTAGAGAAAGATAGATAGTGGTCAGAATACGAATGAGAGTCTTAATACTGTCAACAGTGAAATAGAGAAGCTGCGTAGTCGTTAATGCGTTGGTTCTCTCTCTTATCTGATTGTAAGAAATTTTCAAGTATCAGTTGGTCCGGCACATTTTTTTAACATCGACAAACTTCGAGAATGGTCGTCTTATATTTCGGTAGTAACCGTACATAGAATTGGAGTTGACCAAATTATTAGATGTCATGAAAATTTTAGAGGGTGCGACAGATAGTTTTATTCCTTTCTCTTTTTTTTGAAGACAGTCCTCTATTTCCTAAAAAATCTTAGAGTAGATGTAACTTTTTTATTTATTGATACAATTGAATAATTTTAGCAAGAATTGAACACTTAGGCTACCTGTTAGAGGTGGAAACATCCTTCTACGATAATTGGAAATTGGGAAAATTGATGTCAACTTTCGAACATTATGAAATATTCGATGAAAATGTCTTACCCTTAAAAAGTCAAAATCAACTGAATACGAAAATAATATTTACCTTCTAAAAAATGAATTTACCTTTGCGAGAAAAAATCCAAAAATTTGTGAATTATTCGAAGGGGTGATTGAACTGCTTTGAAAATCTAGGTCAGGGAATCTCTTGCCTTATCAGCAATAAATTTAAAACGACATTTGAAGGATCACACCATTTGGGCAGTTCGATATACTGAGCATCTATTTTTGTATTATTCTTCTTCTGTCTGTGTCGTCTGTTTATTTATTTTTTTCAAATTTCAAAACAGAATTTGAGAAATTTCCAATTAAATTCCTCCTAGAAATTCATGATCATGTATGAATTCCAGACATTTTATTTAACATGGCTTATTATGTCCGCATTTTAGTAATTAACAATAAAACATTGAAAAATTAACCAATAAGAAACACAGTACCGCTATCTTCAAACGATTGAACATTTTTTTTATTTTAGACTTTAACCCATCCATCATCGGTGTAATTGATTTCACTTTACAATTTTTTTATTGTTTTTACGTTGATTTGGCAAATTTTCTAAATACGAGTAGTCAACCAGTTCAAATTTGCCGCCCATACTGTTGGCGCCCTCTATAAGGGATCGGTTGCCATAGTAATTGGTTGACATAGTAAAGATTTTGTTTTGTTAGATACTCATTGAATTTTTTGGTGGTAGTGAGATAGCCACTGTTCTCGATTCTCAATTTTGATTTTAATAGTAATTTATTATTATTATTTTTAATAAAGTATCTAATTCGAAAAAATAAAATAAATAGAGACGAGGCAGGCAGAAGAAGAATAACACAAAAACAGATGTTCAATGTACTGGACTCCACAAATGGTGTGATCCTTCGTTTTTAATTTATTGCTGGTAGGGCAAGGAATTCCCTGGCCTACATTTTCAAAGCAGTTCAATCACCCTTTCGAATAATTCTCAAATTTTTGGATTTTTGCTCGCAAAGGTAAATTGATTTTTCAGAAGGCAAATATTATTTTCTTATTTAGTTGATTTTGAGTTTTTAAGGGTAGGACATTTTCATTAAATATTACGTAATTTTCGAAAGTTAATTAAACAAATCAATTTTTAATTGTGATGAATTGCTGGGGTGGACTGGCCAACGCACAACTTTTGAAAATCAATAAAGTATAATGAATAAGAACGTCTAAATATAAAATATGATTTTTTTCTGCCTTATGTATAATAATTGCATCGAATTCTTACTATATGAAATCCTTATTAATTATATTTTTATTATTACTATAATTTACAACCACTCACACGTAGGGTTTGTAATATAAATAAGGCATTTTTAATCTCTTTGTATATACATACAAATCACAATTATTGCTTTTTTTTTGTTGAAGAACAGTACATATTTTAAGGGCCGTTTACACGCTCAAACCATTTGCGCAAATTGGTTTGAACAAGCCAGTTTGCACAATAAATCGTTACGTGTAAACGTTGTTTGAATGTTTGCGCAAACAGAAAATCGGTTTGATGTTGGTGTATTGGTTTGAACGTTTGAACAATGTTCAAACCTCTGCTCCAATCTCGGGCATGCGCATAGACGAAAATCTGCGACCACCTGTCTTGTTAACCGTCATAGTGATGGGCATAATCGAATGATTTCAATAATCGAATGATCGAGTTTCGAGTGATTCTTATAATCGAATGATCACTCGAGTGATCGACTCATTCGTACAAAATGTAGACGTAGAGCAAATTTCATGAATTTTATTATTATTGTTATTATTATTATTATTGATATTACTATTATTATTATTCTTATTATTATTATTATCTTTTGATTTCGTATTCTTATTTTAATTCAAATGAATATAGATATCAATATATGAATGAATCAAATTCGTATACTACTACTTACTAAATAACAATAAAGTCGAAAAATCAATTTATCCATAAATTATATTATTTAACAAGATGTTTCCCTTCCTATTATAGTTTTTTTAACATAAGAGAATTAATTTTTCTGAGTTTCCAACTAAAATAGAGACAATATTACCTACAGGATTATTATGGATATGCGATTTTAATTTCGGATGTATTTACATACATTAATTGGACTCCTTCATTCAGGTTTATTTAGTTACCAAATAAATTATAAAAAATATTATATTGATATTTAAACTATAAAAGTTCAAATACGATACAAGAACAAGACTTGATTTAAATTTAAATTACAACTTTCATCACAGGGCCGAACAAAATAAATTTAAATAAAATTTGAAATTATTCGATACTTTTATATAAAGTTTCATTTGGTTTATGCATAGTTTTTTTTTTGAACATCCGGTAGTTTAGATTACCTATATACAATGTCATTCAATACATGTCATTCGACAATGGTTAAAAATCATTTACACGAAAAAAAAATCAATATATCTTCGGACTACTTCAAAGCATGAAATATAATTTATTGCAAAAAGAAATAAATAATTGTAACCTATTCAAGAATATTATATAACGTACCGGATGCCCTTATCAATCTCTTCATGATACTTGAGAGTTATAGATTTTCAATTCATATTGTTTCTTATATTGTCGCAATTCGCACTTTATTAAAATGACGATGTCTTTAGAAGACAATTGTTCGATTTATGTTTACTTTCGCATTTTTTTAAAGTGAGTGAAAAATTTAAATGACTTCTTAAAATTCGTTCTTGAGACACCTGCTTCTTTGATTGGTAAATGAGAAGTTTTCTTTGTAAGTTTGATAGTAATGTTTTTTTCCAATTTTAGTAATAATCTTTTGAATATCTGTAGATTTTGGATTATTTTACAAAAATGTCGATTTCAAAGAGGTCCATAGTTTGGAGTTACTTCCAAAAGTCATCGGACAATGAAAAAGTAACGTGTACTTTATGTAAAAAAGATTTAAAATATTTTAAAAACACCACAAATTTAAAGCAACATTTAATTCGTGTCCACCCAACACTCCAAATTTCACAACAAGCGGAGAATAATAGTAGTTCGGAAGCTCAAGTAGCATCGTCGTCTTCAACATCATCTCAAATACCATCAGTTGGAGAATCAACTTTAATACATATCTCAAAAAGACATAAACAATTAAAACTATTTGCAACAGCTAGTGAATTAACCAGTTGTGAAAAAAAAGACATTGACGATTCACTATTGAAAATGATTGTAAAAGACTTTCAACCGTTGTCAATAGTAGAAAATGAAGGTTTTCTAGAATTTATAAAGAAACTTCAGCCTCTTTATACTCCTCCAAGTCGAAAACAATTAACGACGGTATTATTGCCTACTTTTTATCAAAAATTCTATTCGCATATAAGAAATTTAATTAATTTAGTTAATAATGTGGCTATTACCACAGATATTTGGACATCTGACAGTAATACAGCATATATAACTGTTACAAGTCATTTTATCTTTGAAAATAAAATACAGGCACAAGTTCTAGAAACAACTGATTTGACAGGGCCTCACACTGCAGAAAATATTGCAAAAACTTTGCAAGAAATTTTCGAGAAATGGGAAATTTCAGAAAGAATCACAACAATAGTTAGTGACAATGGTGCTAACATAAAATGTGCTATAAACGAATATTTAAAAAAATATCATCATCCATGTGTCGCCCATACACTAAATTTAAGTGTGAATGAAGCAATTTCTAAAATCCCGGAATTCACATTAATTATAAATAAATGTCGCGCTTTAGTTGGACATTTGAAACACAGTGTGAGTGTATCGGATAAATTAAAAAAATGCAGCAGCAAATGGGTTTGCCAATTTTAAAAATAAAACAAAATGTTCCAACGCGATGGAACTCTTTGTTAATTATGATGGAAAGACTTTTGAAAATTAAAGATCCTGTTTCGGTTGTTATTAACCATATTCCAAATTGCCCAGATGCTCTCGATTCAGTTGAATGGAGTATTTTGCAGGATTGTGTACAAATTTTACAGCCAATCGATACTTTAACAAATATTTTATGTGGTGAAAAATACGTCACAATGTCCACAATAGTGCCCTTAATAAGAGGTCTTCAATATAATTTAAAAAATTTACAAACAACAACAAATGTTGGGACTTTATTAAAACAAAATTTATTAGACATTGTAAATAGGCGCCTGAGTCCATTAGAATCGAATAAAATTGTTGGAAAAATTACCTTTTTGGATCCTCGATTTAAAAAAACAGCGTTTGGTTTAGAGGATAATGCAAAGAAAGCGTACGAACTAATAAAAGAAGAACTAACAGTTTTATTATCGAAAAATAATGTAACTCATCAAGAAGTAGTCGTTAATGATACTCCAGGTACCTCACTAAAAAATCCAAATGAGGATAATCTTTGGGCCCATTTTGATAATAAATTGACTCAAGTAAAGACGAACGTAACATCTAGTACGTCAGCAACATTGATTCTTAGGCAATATTTGGAAATGCCTCATTTAAATCGTCATCAAGATCCGCTTCAGTTTTGGAAAAAACATGAAGGAACTTTCCCTGAATTATTTGAAATGGCCTGTAAATATTTATGTATCCCCGCTACATCAGTACCATCGGAAAGGATTTTCTCTAAAGCTGGACAACTTACAAACCAAAGAAGAAATCGATTGCTACCAAAAAATCTAGACTATGTTATATTTTTAAATAGTTATTTTTCAAATAATATTTGAATTTAAATAAAAATCATAAAATTTATAAATTCATTCTCTCGTTGTATATACACATCATTTTTGCTTTCGATAACATTTTGAATATTTAATTTTTCGTAAATTTTCGGATTCGCCGAGTACTTACGAATAATCGTTCAATTTGCCTTGCGGTCGAATACAGTCGAGCGATCATTCGAATGACGCATAAAAGCTCTCGAGATATCTCGAAACATTCTCGTAATCGAGTATTTCGATTATTGTCATTCGAATGATCCCATCACTAAACCGTCAGTTGATAGTTGAGAACGAACGAATAAATAAGTCGTAACAATTTCGAAAGAAACGAAAATTTTTAGTAAATTTATCGAACTATATTGATCTTTTCCCTGTCTCTGGAAAATTAAAAGTAGAGAATATAGGGGTAATTGCCCGTCTCATAACGGTGTCTTCTCTTGAAATGATGGGTGTAATTAAATTCAATAAATGTCGATATGTAGCCTCGTCCATACGCTAATAATTGCGAAAATTGTCAGGCTCACTTCGTAATTCATCAATTAAATTGGTGTGAGAAAATAAATCTTTTTTTAATAGCCAAGATTTACACCATTTCTTCTTAGCTTTCGATTTCGTCATTTTTTAATTAGGCATACCGCAGCCGTAGCAAGCATTAATTCTTCCTCCGAATCTGACATAATTGAAACTTTTTTATAATTTGCAATTTCTAGAGTTCTCCACGCCACAATTGCTCAAACTAAACTGAACAGCTGAACGTGTGAACAAGGTTGCCAACCTGTTACGAGCGTTTCCCCCCCAGCCTCAGTTATAAATCCTCTAAATTTAGGGGGAAAGCTCCAAAGTTGGCAACACTGCGTGTGACCACAACATTTATTTAAGATGGAACTTCACTCTCCGTTATTTCCGTTTTTAAAACGCGAGTTAGCGCTGTCGGCAGCTTGTATGAGGAAAAAATTTCTAACTTTCTACCGATTGAAAACTTAGTAAAAATGATTAATATTTAGTAAACTCTACTGGTCAGTAGATGGCTCCGAGCACAGTCGTTATTTCTCATTCCTGTCATATACCATCACGTCACTCCGATTATATACTAATACACCACGCCTCCTTTTCTTGCATATGAGATTTTAAAATCTTTTGTCATTGCAATCGTCAATTTCTATGTAAAATTTTTTTTTTAACTCGATGGGATAGGATTACTTATCAGTCTCTTTATAAACAAAAGTCCTTGACTTTTCACACATTGCAGACAGTCTGCTTTTATAAAAAAAATGAAAAGTTGAATTTCCAGAATAATAAGTAGAGCTATTTCTATTTCTATTCAATCCTAATCCAGCAATTTTCAAAATTTATTATGAAGATAACAGGGCATTTTTTAAGGTACAGTTGTGTGTCCAAATGGACACCCAGTATCTAAATTTGGACACCCAGTAACCATGAATTGGACAAGGTGAAAATAAATAATACACACAGAAAATTCACGAACATTTATAATTTTTAAAATAAAATACAAATTCCCAACAAAATAATCGGAGTATGACTTTGTACTGGACACCCTGTACAAATTTCTTAAAAAATGTCCTGGAAGATAAACACATTTTTGTCAGAAAAATCCCCCTATTAAAGATAGTAATCAAGTTAGACTACATAATAACGACTTTATAGATATATTCGGTATGTTGCCTAATAAATTGCATTATTGTATTAATTTTTCCGAGAAAGTCATATTTTCCAACCAACAATGTTGTTCTCAAAAATAATACAGAAAGAGATAGCGTCAGCACTAACACTTCTGCACAGTAATATAAACAATTGGAGATTATCACAATTGTTTATTAGTAAGGAATCAAATGTAGATATCGATATTTTATATCTTTGTCTGGCGCATGTAAATTGTAAAATTAGTGGACCTATGTCGATTTGCTTATGTTGAACAAAGATCGAGCGATTTACAACAGAAACGAGATAATAAAAAAAATTGTCGTAATACAAATAATTGAAAGTGAATAGATTTAGCGATGTGGTATAATGTTCGATCAAAAGCTAAAGGGTTGAAATTTTCCCGATGTCTAGAACTTTTTTCTATTTTATACCTGAACGTTCAAATTATTGTTATAATTTACAGAATCTTTAATTGTCCGTTCTACTGTAGAACGATTTAGATTTAGATTTAGCGAAGAGAACAGCCGTCCTAATTAAATAAAACAATAATAACTGTTTTGATGATTTTATAGGACGGCTGCCCTCTTCGCTAAATCTTTCAATTATTTCTATTACGATAACATTTTTTTTATTATCTTGGTTCTGTTGTTTCGAATTATCATTTTTGGTAGAATCGAAACGAATACATATACAATATTGAACTTATAAAGAATTCCCCATTGTTTATTATTTTATTTATCAAGTTGACTAATGAAATTCTAGCTAGCTTATACATAGTGTAATATAAGATTATAAATACATAGTTGATTATGTACTTCGATATTCTTTTGAACATTTCTATTTATTTCATCTTTTTATTTCCCTAATTGAGCCTCTGAATGGCAGATGGCGCATAGAAACAACTTACAAAAACACCCACTTTTAGTTGGGGACGCTACTATTCAGTATAGCAAAAATTGGCCGGCATTTTCAAAATACAACTTTAAAATGCCCTTTTTAGCAAGAATATTGACGTTGATGCCAAATAATTTGATTCTTATCAATGTTTAGTGTCTATTCTACGTCCTAAATTTGGTTTCAAGCGTATAGTACTGTAAATACGCGAATTCGTAATTTCGGCCTTTTTGCCAAACCTACTAGTTCAAAGTCAATCAAAAAAATTGAGAAGCTGTATAAAACCTATTTAGATGTGATACAAAAGCCAACGAAATTTCTATCGAGTAGTTTTTGAAATAAAAAATAAAAACCTGTAAAAACCATGTTTTTTGAGGTTTTTTCGCTTTTTTTCAAAAACTACTCGATAGAAGTTTTGTTAATTTGGCATAAACAATGCTTAGGATAGTAATAAACTATGGTAATTTTTTCAGAATTTTTGAACTAGTGGTTTCTATTTTCACAGAGTGAAGTTCCACCTTAAGTTGAATTTGTGCAAACGGTTTGAATAAATCTGTTTGCGCAAATGGTTTGAGCGTATAAACGGACCTTTATTTAAACCTATATCCGATGCTCTAGGAACCGTTTGTTCTAGCAGTACACCGTCTGGGATTCGAGAAGAATTGATAGACTTTTCTAAAAAATGGCCACATCTGAAAAATACTCTTCCTGATGACTTAGATGCCATTACTTGTAAAAACTGCATATGTTGTTTTATTTTTCTAAAACAATATAAACTGTATTCATGCGCATATGAAAATTTATATTTAACATATAAGTACATTTTAACAATTTCAGTAACTTCAGTATCATGTGAAAGAAGCTTTTCAAAATTAAAAATTGTAAAAAACAGATTAAGAAGTATATTAACTAGTGATCACTTGAAGGCTTTCATGTTAATGTCGATTGAGTCAGATAATCTGATGAATTTAGATACTGATTCAATAATAGATGCACTGTCACAACGTAGCGAAACATTGTCAAAATTGTTAAAATATTAGCAACATTAGCATTTTTCCAAAACGTATTAAGTTCTTTTATTATTAGATACTTTCTACCTAGTTTTCTAAAGACCAGAATTAAATGCGAAATTAATATCGGTTTTTTTTTTTACTTAAAATGCACTTGACCATATAGCACATACTTAGATTGGGCCACAAGAGTTAAGTGTCCGGGCCGTTTACCTAAAGCCAGTCCGCCCCTGGTGAATTGTATTTTCTTGTTTATATTTATTCAAACGAATGAGAATATTTTTAAAGTACTTGTTAGACAAAGATTGTGGAAATTTCCTCTATTTGGTCTCATGATTGACACAGTTGCTTTTATTGAAGTATGCACTTAAATCTTGTTTTGATAGGTCGTTTATCATATAAAAAAAATGAGTCACTCATTGTCAGATATCTTTTCTAAATTTTGGTTTCGCAATTTATTTATTTGTTTTTTTAATGTTTTTAATTAGAATGTACTTTCAGTACACGATCAATCCCTCCTATCTGGATAACTAGATTAGAAGTTCCTATTAAAATGGTCGTTGTAATTAATAATTATATTTGAATTTATATTTAAAATACCGTTTGGGAAATATTGAAATAGTCTCACAAAAATGGAGCAAAATCCAATGATTGTGGATTTCAATAATTTTTTTATTTTTCTGTTTGTTTTGTATCGACCACTTGAATTCAAGTGATAATAATTTGATATAAGAATCAAAAAATTGTCTAATTTCCCAACAGAAAGTAGTTTAACTTTAGAAGTTGTCAACCAATTAATCATGAAGTGTTTTTCAATAACTCCTCCGGTAGTATTTTTAACAACAGTCATAATACTGTTATCATCACAACCTGGAAGTGAGGCGAAAATTTTTGACCGTTGTGAATTTGTGAGAACTCTACGACGATTTGGATTCCCTGAAAATCAAATCCCTGTATGGACATGTATTGTGAATTTTGAATCACATTTCGATACAAATGCACTGAATACCCAAACAGGCGATCATGGTATTTTTCAAATTAGCCAAATTTATTGGTGTTCAACCAGTGGTGCTCCAGGGGGAGGCTGCCATGCACGTTGTTCAGATTTCCATGATGATAACATTGCTGATGATGCCAAATGTGCACGTACAATTTTTGATGAACATCAACGTATTTCTGGAAATGGTTTTAATGCATGGACAACATATCCAAGATACTGCAGTGGTGACACATCGTCATGGATAAGTGGTTGTTAGGCGAAGAAGAAACAAAAAAGGTGTTGAAATACGGTGCAGTTACATTTACGAGCATACATTTAAGAATAAAGTTTACTATACATATGTAAAATTAATTAAGTAAAACAAAAACTCAAAATCTAAGTCCCATTTGATAAATAATAACAAAATTAGCATTATACGTATTTTGCGAATTTTCCCATCATCAGAACCTAATATGATAACAATTAATTATTTAGTTTATAATACTAATTATTTGTTACCAAAAAATAATACGAAAATGATTGAAATAATATAAAATAATAAAATAACAATAGTATATTGAAGAAAAGTTTCAGAAGTCGACAATTCCTACACGAGACTAAGTTTAAACAACTAGTGCACGAGTTTTTTAATGGTTGAGTATAGGAAGTGACGTCTGAAATGAGTTTTTAACACCACTTTGCACCCTTTTTTGGTAAAAACTGAACCCTTAAAATGTAGGGACTTTTGTCATAATTGGTATTATTAACATGACAACTAAAATTTCAAATGACGCTTCAATTGTTCTTTTGTCCCTTCATCACTTTTGTCTCTTGTTTATCTTTGTACAGTACAGTGCGGAAAAATTTTAACGGTGAGGATTGTATGGTGTAAATTAGACTTTCGCTAGAGAGGGGCTACCTATTATTAGGTATCGGGAGAAAAAAGAAAACCAATTGGTGATGTACAGAGACGAACAGAAAACTCGAAACAACTCTTGAGCGAGAAATATCGTATTTTTCGTTGTTGTAAGTCAGGCGTCAGGCCGAGAAGAGAGGAGGTAGGGTGTGTCCGAGCAAGTTTCGGCCATAGCAAGTTTGAAAGACCACCCTTTCCGACACTTTCTAATATTTTATGCTACAAATTACTTTTTACAAAATTTCGACAAACAAGGCAATACTTACCTGTTAGTTGTTGACCTAACCATGTCTCTAATTGTCACATTGTAAATTTTAAATTTTAAAAGTCCTAATTCCAAACACATTGCAGAACTGCTTCCTTAAAAATTCGTTTGTAATAAATTTTTATGCCGACATATAATAGAAAATTTCTGATAGTTTGTAGAAAACACTGATATCATAATTCAAGGAATAGTCCAGCTTAAGTTGTAAAAACTTTTTAAATAATACAAAAATAATACCGCCACTTTCAATCCTTCTTTTAAATTTAAGCGATTAAATTTCTGTTTGTAGAGAAACAGTGTTTTGTTGATTAATGAGGCAGAAAAAAAATAACACAAAAACAGATGTTCAGTGTTTCGAGCTGCCTAAATGGTGTGATCCATTAAAAGTCGTTTTAAATTTATTGCTGATAGGGCAAGGGATTCCCTGACCTAGATTTTCAAAGCGGTTCAATCACCCTTTCGAATAATTCATAAATTTTTGGATTTTTTCTCGCAAAGGTAAATTGATTTTTCTAAAGGTAAATATTATTTTCGTATTTAGTTGATTTTGACTTTGTAAGGGTAAGACATTTTTATCGAATATTACATATTACATAATTCTCGAAAGTTGACATCAATTTTCCCAATTTCCAATTATCGTAGAAGGATGCTACCACTTTTAACAGGTAGCCTAAGTGTTTTCCTTCAATTTTTGCTAAAATTATTCAATTATATTTATAAATAAAAAAGTTACAACTACTTTCCATATATCTGCGACGGAAGACGAAATCTTTCGTTTCATTGTCCCACCTTAATTTAAAATGTTTCGGTTTATATTGACATTGTAAACAAATATAGCCCGATGCGAATTTGTTTAGATATATTAGCATTCAGCAATTAGTCTAACATCGATAAAATCAATAAATTAAATATGTAGTGTGACTTCACACATTTATTCATTTATGACTTCCATCACGTGATTTCTCGTTCGCATTAAATTGAAACTAATTTCATTCAGGTTGCTTTTGTTTTAACATCATCATTTGCAGATGAGCCCGCGACGTTATAAGAAACAAAAACGGTACACTGTCACAGTGGCAGTGTCACTCTAGCTCTCTGGTTTGGTGGGTACCCTTAATGAGACGATACTACCCAACAAATTGACACAAATCAAAGATCATATATTTCATAACTTATTTTTATTAAATTATGCCATTAAAGTGGAAAAAACTTTCCTTCGATGGGAGACACTGCTTGTAGTCTATCATGACAGACAGACCATAGGCAGTTGCTTGCCTCTCGGAGGAAAACATTTCCGAATCATTGACAAAGTCCTGGAGCCGGTAAAGGTCTCATCTAGTGTACCCATCAGCCCGGGAGGTACCGAGAAATCGGTACAGCACCAGATTATGGTTCAGAACAATATGGATACAAGTAAGTGGAGTGTCCTCCATACGAAAGAACAGAAGGGACACCTAAACCTGCCGATCATTATGGACTGCAAATCGTGGGCGGTAATAAAAAATAAAAATATTTTCTTTAAGCTGACCACAATTCGTGTGAGAGTTGTTGGGAAATTTTACATATTTTTTTTTAACATTGGTAGACAAGCGGCGAAGGACCGCAGCAGCCACAGCAATTGGGACAGCAGCTGCCCCAAATGCAAATCGATGAGCAGCTGCCTCAAAAGGTAAATTAATTAGAATCTGAATTAACAGCTGAGGTATTTTGATGTTTATAGAATTTTACTTTGTACTGCTTTTTCCCAATTTTCAGGACACTGCCGGAAAACAGCTTCCTTTTTTTATAATTTTTATTGTCATTATTATGATTATATTATTATCATATACAATGCTGGGGAATAAAATAGAAATATTAGCGAATGTAGTTCTCTACCTCGTTCCTTATGTTAGAAAGAGGTGGAGAGAAATAAGGCGGAGTAAAATGAACTTAAGGCTAAGGCTAAGCACATAGTGAAGCAGCTAGCAAAGCGGCGATGCATGCAAACAGCAAAGCGGCGAAAACAAACAAATGTATTCCTGTGGAAGATCACATAGTGAAGCAGCGAGCAACGAGACAACAGCGCTGCGATACTCGAGCAAAGCGACGATTTCAAATATGTTTGAATTCTTCGCTCTCATCGTTATTCAACTCATTGTTTAGAATGGATGTTGAGACTTTCATAAGTAGTGTTTTTGCTAAAAAACCTCCGTGGGATCAAAAAAATTGTCAACAGCATAATCATTTTATTTTAGACAAAATATGGGGTGAATCCTTTCCAAAATATAATCAAATGTTGACATTCTCATTCGACAATTTGATTTGAACTTCATTGGATGTTTTCGAAGTTGTTCATATAGATCATGAAATTCACCATATACATGCCTGCTTCTATTTATTTTGTGAACATTACAATTTCGATTTCTTTTATTTTTTAGTAAAAACCAAATTTTCAGCAAAGAATTTTCGATTAACTACAAATCCATGTTTGTTTCGTGACCGTTGCTCGACGCGTCACTATGTGTTGGCAAATCTTTATTATGCTCGCTGCATTGCTCTTTGCATGCATCGCCGCTTTGCTCGCCGCCTCACTATGTACTTAGCCTAAATCTACCTATTTGTACCACTACTCTAGTAACGATAGCTAATTCAATTCTGTTGGAGGGAGATAGAGGGAAAAATAGACTCTTTGGAAATTTCTGTAAGATTGACAAAGATTGAGTGATCCCCTCCCATAAGGTTTGTTGCTCGCTAATTGTCTTTGTCTGTCTCACAGAAATTCCCAAAGTTCAATGTCTACAAATATATATTTTGTACAGGTGTTTTAAAAATATTAACGCAAGACCATGAGTTATGTTACCAATTTTCAATTTTAAATCTTTTTGATCAGATTTTTCCACAGTTCTTGTACAATTTGTCCAGTAAATTGTCACCATAATGTAAAATTGAGTCTGTTTTACCTGTAAAAAGATTCCTTCCTGGTGAAACCGATGTGGAATGCAAATTTATTATTAAAGATACAACAGGATTCTTCTTGTTGTACACACTCGGTCCGCAAAGAATCACTTTCCGCCTTTCTAATGAAAATAACTATTTCTAACAAACCCACTAATCTCCTACTCTTTTATAGTGGAATTAGAAAAAGTAAATACGACTGGTTGTTTCCGTTCTTTTGTAATTCCCTTTAACATGATTCCAAAAGCATGATTCGCAATTTTTTCGTTCGAGATACACCAAAATTTTCAAATCTTACCAATTCGTTGTTATGAATGTTCAGTTGAAGCGAAATCTCATCAAATAGCAAAACACACAATTTATTCTTAGGTGTTGGATTTTTTACTCTAGCTTCTATATTGCCAAATATTGTTTCATTTATCCCAGGAAGAATTGGGTTTCTGTTTAAAGGAGAATTGAATGTTTTCCTCGATGGTAAAGAGAAAAAATTTTGAAGTAAATTATATGCTTTTGACTTTGTTTATAAAAAATTCGTCCCAAAATTTATTTTTGAAAAAATAAATAAGTTGTTGCTACAAGCAATGTACATTAAATAGAAAATCGGTATCAAAATTTGACAACAGGAACACTATAAAGAAATACTTTTTTGCACGGTCAAGCGTTTTTTAAAATTTACTACAGCTAATTTGACAACGGTATGTTGTTTTTACTGTTGTTTACTGGTTGCTACGACGGTAAGTTGTACTTACCGATCATTTTTGGAAAAATGCCATGATAACGTATGCATGAAAACAGCCTACTTATCTAATCATGAGACTACAGCATACTCAAAATTTTCGTTCTGTTTCTATTGTTTAAAATAAACTTGGTGGTACAAAAAATTGATCGTGCAAAAAATATCATAAGCATCACGAACGGTAAGGGATTTTATCGTTTTTGATACTTAATATACTATTAATTTTGAAAGGCCTTTGCAGTACCATAGAGACCACGTAAAGTGTTCTAATTTTTTATAATCATAGTTACCTAGAAGTTTGCTTAATTTTGTTTGTTAATTTCACTGATTGCTCGCCAGCAACCGCGCATGAATTCAAATTTGGCTTAGGGTGGTATGATCTCAAATTAAGAGAAATTTTATTCTTTTTAGTTATCGTCTACCCATTCTTCTGCTTTGGAAAAAATACATATGTAGATATAATGAATTGGTTTTTCAAATGAGTAAAAGTACTAGTTCTTTCCAAGGTGTTTTATTGATATTTCGGTAGACCGGTTTCGGCTATATAGCCATCCTCAGTACCCACGCTACAATTATTTTCTTCTATTATATAATATAACAAATTTAAAGTGAACTTACTCAGGTTTTATACACTGTTTTTATGTAAAATATAATTAAGGATGATTGTTTTATAAATTTTTATATGGAAGGGTGACGAAAAAACATTAAATCATTTTTATAAATATATCAACAATCTAAATAGAAAAATAAAATATACAATGGAATTAGAAGATAATAATAAAATAAACTACCTAGATCTAACCATAACAAAATTTGATGATAAATATGATTACACAATATATCGAAAGCATACCAGATGCAGTGCATTAATTCCACAAGATTCGTACCACCATTATCAGCACAAAATGGCGGCATTTAATTGCTTGATAGATCGGACATTAAAACTCAATTTAAATAAAAACAACTTTAATAAAGAAATTGAAATAATAAAACAATTAGCATCTAATAACGGATACCAAGAAAAAACTATCGAAAAATTAATAAATAATAAACAATTAAAAAATGATCCTCTATATATAAATGATAAAAAACAAAATACAATATACGCCACTTTTACATATAATAAATATATACAAAACATAAATAAGATACTCAGAAAATATAATATAACACCAGCATATCGATATAACAACAATTTAAATTCATTATTAAAAACAAAAACAAAAAATAAATTAGAACAAAATGGAGTATATAAAATAAAATGCGAAAATTGTGATGCAATATATATAGGGGAAACGGGGAGAAAACTACAAATGAGACTTAATGAACACAAAAAAATGGAAACATCAAAAGTTTACCAACATAACAAGGAATTAAATCATCATTTCGAAAATCATAACACAGAACTATTACATATTTGTAATAAAGGGATAAAAGTAGAATTATTGGAAGCATATGAAATATATAAACAAAAGAAAAAGAAAAAGAACATAATTAATGAACAAATTGAGTTAAATTACGAACCATTATTTAAATTATTAAAAATATAAATTTAACAAAACTAAAAATAATCTTGAACATTGAAAAAGATAAAATAAAACAAGTTATTATCAAAAAATGAAATAAAATATTTCGCATTTAAGAACTTGACATCAAAAGTAACAGATCGTGTTTTCTAAAGAATTTAAAAATTTTATAAAATTGACTTATCTTTTTAAGAGAAATTGTTTGTTTATAGTTATCGATATTTGACAAAGAAAATTTCAAAAAAATATTGTTTTCTTGTTATCATAATAATTATAAAAATTTATAAAACAATCATCCTTAATTATATTTTACATAAAAGCAGTGTATAAAACCTGAGTAAGTTCACTTTAAATTTGTTATATTATATAATAAAGGAAAATAATTGTAGCGTGGATACTGAGGATGGCTATATAGCCGAAACCGGTCTACCGAAATATCAATAAAACACCTTGGAAAGAACTAGTACTTTTACTCATTTGAAAAACCAATTCATTATATTAAAAACCACCAAAGAATGGACAAAAACACCCTTACAACATATGTAGATGTTGGTGATTACTGTTCAAAGATATAATTTTTTGATGTATCACAGGTATTAGCCGGCTACCAAAATTATTTGTACTGGCGTGTAGGCTTATAGCTAAAGCATTGGATTTTTTTAAGCAAATTGGGTCAATTATTAGTGTAAATGGACCTACTGAAATCTTGCACCCATCAAATAAATATTTATATACTTTGATATAAAATTGACACCACAAATGAGTTATTATAATTATAAGTGGTCTGTGATTGGCATAAAACATTCAATTTTTTCCAAGGTAAATTGCCCAACTTCTTGATACAGTTGGCGCTATAGGCGAAACTAGTGCAAGCGCTATTCATTTATATGACAGATCTATACATCTATGATTGCAATACCAATTTAATATAAATAAAGTTACTGTGTAGATTCGTAAGGATTAAATTAGGGAAAGTTAGGAACTTTTATCCCGTCATGAATGGATTTATACTCAATTTTTAAACTAGAAGAAGTGCGCGTCTAAATATCAGCTTCCTATTGGTTATTTTACAGATAAGTGTACAGAACTCAAAAGTAATCTCTAGAAAACATTTTGTCGACAATGCAGATTACAGAGCTGAAACAAGAAGCTGACCTACGTTCACAAAGGGAGGTATTCACAGAATTTTTAAGGCTAATCTTCAATAATGAAGAATATTTTCTATCTCTTTTTTTAGAAGACTCACTATCCTCTATTCAATTTGATTTGTATTGTAGAGAAAGATAGATAGTGGTCAGAATACGAATGAAAATCTTGATGCTGTCAACTGTGAAATTGAGTAGCTGCGTAGTCGTTAATGAATTGGTTGTCTCTCTTAGGGTACGTACATGCCGAGGATGATCGATGTCGATGAGAGATGATCGCTCCATGCGCGATGGCCATTGCGACGATAGATATTTAGCGCGATGGCAACATGGATTGAAAATTATAGCGTTATGATGTGTTCAATGATTTAGTATATTAGCTTTACCTAGTATGCTGATAAACTCACAAGTGATTCGTGAAATACTTAAAATTTTTAAATAAACAGAACATATTCAAAAATTTTGTTGACAAATTTTATATAGGTCTTTCTATGTTCAATAATAGTAAATGTATATTGGTTCGGAATGACGATTGCATTGTACAGACTGTACTAAAAAAATGTACCACGTGATTTGAATAAGCCAATAAACTAGCAGATTCTAATATCGAAGTATTCATCAATGCAATTATCGCAAATATCGCGCATAGAACATTCGACCTTGATCATCTCTCATCGATATCGATCATCCTCGGCATGTACGTACCCTTATTTGTTCGAAAGAAATTTTCAAGGATTAGTTGGTCCGGCACATTTTTTTAACTTCGACAATGGTCGGTAGTAACCGTACATAGAATTGTAGTTGATCAAATTATTAGATGTCATGAAAATTTTAGAGGGTGCAACAGATAGTTTTATTTCTTTCTCTTTTTTTGAAGAGAATCCTCTATTTTCTAAAAAATCTATGAATAGCTCTCACATGCTACTATCAGGAGAAATATTATGAAACACTCTATACTCTTTTATTCCATCAAGGTTGCCATTAAGAGAATGAATTTATACTCAATTTTCAAACCAGGAGAAGTGATTTGAATTTTCCGCGCCTAAATAACAACTTCCTATTGGTTATTTTACAGATAACAGTACACAACTCAAAAGTAATGTCTAGAAAATAGGCAATTGTTTCAACATTTTGTCGTCAATGCAGATTACAGAGCTGAAACAAGAAGCTGACCTACGTTCACAAAGTCATAGGCTATTGTAGGGAGAAATATCGTGAAACACTCTAAATGTACTTCAAAATGGATTTTTATTTTTGGTTTTTTGTAAATTATTGATTACAATTTTACATTTGTACTGTTAGAACTCTAGTATGTTGTTTTAAATGTTTATTTAAATTTGATTTTATTGCAAAATTTTTATGACAAATGTAACATACGTTCGGTTTCTCACCTTTATGTACTTTTTTTAAACGGAATTTTAAATTTGATAATAGTGGAAATCTTTCGTCACGTTTATTACGTGAACGGTTTCTCACTGGTATGTGTTTTTAAATGTTGACTTAAATTTGATATGTGTGAAAATGTTTTGTGACAAATGTCACATTTGTATGATTTCTCACCTGTATGTATTCTCATATGGTTATGTAAAGTTCCACTTCGTGTAAATCTTTTGTCACAAATATTGCACGTGTACAGTTTTTCACCTGTATGTATTCTTAAATGCACTTTTAAATTTGATTTTTGTGTAAATCGCTTGCCACAAATATTACACGTGTACGGGTTTTCACCTGTATGTAGCTTTAAATGGTCTGTTAGGTTTGTTTTCTGTGTAAATTTTCTATTACAAAAATGACATTTGTATAGTTCTTTATCTCTATGCAATTTAATATGTTGTATTAAATGTGCTTTTAGTGTACATTTTTTACCACAAATGTCACACTCATAATCGTTCTTTAAATTTTGTTCATTTAACACGATTTTATCACTATTGTCTTCAACACAATTGTTTGCATCAACAATTTTAATTTCATTCGGTGCATAATCAACTGACTTATTTGGAAATTGATGAGTGTCATCAATTCGTTGATTTTCATCCTTTTCAGAACGAACAACTTTAAGAAAATATACAAATTAATAACTCAACAAGGAATAATAAGAATAATAATAAAATCAGCCCTCTTATAACACGACTATCATGTTAAAACTGCTTATTACAATCATTTTCGAAGAGAGTAAAAGACGATACAGATTAAGAAACGTATAGTGTTGCTTGATTCAACTGCAATAAGTGTCATTTGTTTAATAATCTACATTACCGACACAAGCAACGGCATACGTCCTGAATTCTAATTATACACAATTGAATATAATTTCAATGAATTCAATCAACACGATCATGTTTTACAAAGTCTGATTTAATTATTGTTAATATTAGTATGATTATCGGTTATATTTTCAAAAAGTATCATTTTAGTGTCAATCTTATGTCACAAATGTTACACTTGTACGATTTCTCACCTGTATGTATTTTTAAATGTCTGTTTAAATTTGATTTTTGTATAAATCTCTTGTCGCAAAAATTGCACGTGTACCGTTTTTCACCTGTATGTATTTTTAAATGCACATTTAAATTTGATTTTAGTGTAAATCGCTTGCCACAAATATTACACGTGTGCGGTTTTCCACCTGTATATAGCTTTAAATGGTCTGTTGGGTTTGTTTTCTGTGTAAATTTTCTGTTACAAAAATGACATTTGTATAGTTCTCCATCTGTATGTATTTTAAAATGTCGTATGAAATGTGCTTTCAGTGTATATTTTTTACCACAAATGTCACACTCATAATAATCGTTCTTTAAATTTTGTCCATTTGACACGACTTTGTTACTATTGTCTTCAACACAATCATTTGCATCAACAATTTTAATTTCACTCGGTGCACAATCAATTGATTTATTTGCAAATTCATGATTGTTATCAATTTGGTGATTTTCTTCCTCATCAGAACCAACAACTATAAGGAAATATATAAATGTTAATTAATTATTCAACAATGAATAATAAAGATAATAATAATAATAAAATCAGCCCTCATTTAACACGACGTATAACACGACCATAAAGTTAAACCAGCTTATTACAATCATTTCCGAAAAAAATACAAGAGCAAACAGATTAAGAAACGTAAGGCGTTGTTTGATTCAACTGAAATAAGAGTAATTTATTTAATAATCTACATTACCGACAAAAACAACGACATATGTCCTGTCTAGAGTTTACATTCAGCTATATATACACAATTGAATATAATTTTAATAAGTTCAATCAACACGATCGTGTTTTAAAAAGGTTGATGTTATTATTATTATTGTTGGTTATATTTTCAATACCATTATTTTCATGTAATTTTTTATTGTAATCTTCATCATTTGATGTACTCGAATAGTGATTATCTTCATCTTCTGAATCACTCCCTGAAATTCATTATTATTTTTATTACTATTACCTTTGCTATTTACTAAATTGATCTATGAATTGAATTTACTTTTCAAAAGCCTCTAATAACACGGATCTATCTATTTTAATGTAAATTTGGCTTTCAAATAATAAGTATCGAAAAGATTCACAATTGTGATCTATTGAAAGTATACTAAAGAATTAGATAATGTTTGAAAACCAAGAATCCATTTTTTACTCAAAATATGGGATTTCATTAATAAAATAATACAAAAACTCAAAATCAATTCCCATATACTAACAAATACAAAAATTGTAAGATGATTAATGATTACATTGATTACATATGTTTCGGGAAAAATCCCATCATCAGATCTATTTAGATGTAACAATTAATTAACTGGTAAGAATCAATATTATGTAATAATAATTAATTGTTACATCTAAATAGATCTGATGATGGGATTTTTCCCGAAACATATGTAATCATTAATCATCTTACAATTTTTGTATTTGTTAGTATATGGGAATTGATTTTGAGTTGTTGTATTATTTTATTTTTTTAAGAATTGGATAAAGTTAAAAAAAAAGAAACAAGTGGTTGTTTATAACAACGAAATTATTTTCAAAAAAGGAAATATACAGTGCCCGTCACCTTGTAGTCAAACCGCCCAAAACTCCTATTAATTGTCGAGTGATTGGAAACAAATTTTAAGAATTTATAGGGGGGTCCCTGGTGCACATTTCAGAGAAAGTTAGACCATGTAGGTCATTGGGAAATGAGTGATATCAAATTTCACTTTTGAATATGCAACAATCGGCAAGAGGGTTTTTCACACATTAAAAGTGTTGAATTAATGTGATACATTCGTAACATTTTGGTTTTTGCAATTTGCCCTTAAGACTTCGAAAAAAATTAAAAAGGTACGAGCAGAGCTTGACCGTGAAAAAATTGAAATGCAAAAGTCGCTCACCTCCCTTTGTCGGTCACAGTAGTTTAGTATCAAGTTTTAAACCAGTGTTTCTCAACAGTCGATCTGGTAATTTTTTTTATTCTGCAAATCGATTTAACGGGCTCAGAGTAAAATATTCCTTGTCCACAACATAAAAAGGTGTCTTTGGTGAAAAATGAAGTGACCTTAATAATTTAATAGATAATTTACATGGTCGGCACTTCCAGAACGTTTGAAAACCACTGGTGTAGTCTCTTAAAACGATCCAATGTTTATTTATTTAAAGAAAAACAAGCCTACAATACGTGAATCTAACAATAAATAATTGTCGACACATGTTTATTTTTTTTTCTTCGGGACAAACGAGATAAAGGAATTTAATGAAATAAAAAAGACAGAATTTAGACCTCCTTATTTTTTAACGAAAAATGCATTTCCAATGCCCCATCGGTTAAACACAAACGAATATTATTTATGGTTCTAGTAGGTGACGTATCGATTGTACACGATTGCTTTTGCTGGTAAGTTGATACAAAGTCTAAAAACTGCAATAAAAATAAACAATAGAAAAGAAGGGAAGAATCACCGTAATAATTGTAAACAGATCTTTGTGCTGTTACAGCTATTTCAAACGAAATTTTTACAAGAAATTCTAAACAATCTACTGAACTATCTCCAACATTGTTACTCAAAAGTGTCGATTTGTATCAACTTATCTTGAGTAATGAGGTAGTAATACGGTAGCTTTATTATTAATATTAGTATTAGTATTATCATTCTTTCTTATCACCCTTAAATTTATGGTGTCGCTCTCTTCTAACTGCAAATTGAAAATAAAACAGTGGCTTAATTTTCTTTCTTTAGAGGATCGAATGTCAAGGAGTTTTTCTTAAGTAAACAAATACGATAACATGAACACCCATTAGGATAAGGATTGAACAACTGAGAGGCGAATAACTGGTCACATTTACGATCGATGTACGAGAAACCCGTTTTTCAATTTTTTTCGGAATACAGGGTCAGAAAACCGAAAAAACAGTTTTCCGAGAATCCTCAAGTCATCTTGAGTCCATTTATGTAAAAAAGTAATTGGCGAAAATGTTGAGATTTTCAACAAAAATCCCTTTTTTTCATGTTTCCCAACGAGCTACATGATTCAACTTTCACTGAAATGTGCACCAGGGACCCCCCTATAAATCCTTAAAATTTGTTTCCAATCACTCGACAGTTAATAGGAGCTTTGGGCGGTTTGACTACAAGATGACGGGCACTGTGTACAACCAGTTTATTGTTTTTTTCTCCATTTATCATCGCAAAAATAAGACGACAAAGGTGTGGCCTCAGGAACAAAAACAAATTTGGCAACATTGCAGAAAGACGAGATGACAGATTTTAGAGCCATCTTTTCGTTAATAGAAGGAACTCGTTTTTGTAGTTTGGAAACTTGCTATGGACTCAAGTCATCTTGAGTCCATTTATGTAAGAAACTGATTGACGAAAATATTGAGATTTTCGACAAAAATCACATAGTAGCCTATGGCCCGTATTCACAGAATTTTTAAGGAGAGTCTCTTATAAGACTCACGATCCTCTATTCAATTTGATTTGTATTGTCGAGAAAGATAGATAGTGGTCAGAATACGAATGAGAGTCTTGATGCTGTCAACAGTGAAATAGAGAAGCTGTGTAGTCGTTAAAGCGTTGGTTGTCTCTCTTAGCTGCAGTGGAATTATGAAATCTCACTACGAATTTCGATGTCGGTACGACAACGATTCCCCTTCGAACCAGCAAGGGGTAATGATATCCCGCAGAGACATTCGGCAATTTTCGTTTCCATGTCCATTTGATTGAATTATTCGAACAAATGCGAACTTTCGAGCAAATGCTTGTTTATTTGTATAAATAGCGCTGAAATAAATTATTTTTTCTACGATCGAACGGAAACTGTCGATTTTCTGTCTGTATTTGATAGGTGGAAAGTGTCAAATTCCCATAGAGTTGATCCGTCGCGTAGGCAACGGCAAAGTTAAAATAAATACTGGCTTCTGATTGGTGATTTTTACTTTTCCAAATAATACCATGGAAAAGTGTACATTTCCACTCTAGGGTGGCAAGTAATCACTTTTCGCACGCTGTTCAATTTATATTATTATATTAACATAAAACAATAATAATTAGATTAATAAATCAACCTAATTATTATTATTACATTATATTAATTAATTAATTATTATTATAGTATTCTCCGAAAAGGAACTTACATTTTTTTGTTAATTTATATTCCAAGAAGCGCTTATAAGCTTCTCATATTTTTGTTTTGATTTTTTTGAAAGTTAATTTAACACCACTTCATTTGCGGTGTCTGTTATTTCTGACGGAGTTCCAGGTTCTTCAATTTCCATTCTTATTCACAATTTTTTTGTGTTATAAACAACGAATTTAATATTTGTCTACGACTAATAAATAAATATGTAAATGTTGTTGAAAATAAAAACAGTTGAAAGTCAATCACTAACGAAATAATCAATAAATGTAAAATGATACGCAACTTAACTCTTTAAAAATTCCTAATTTTCAACTAACATTATATTAATTTAATGAATGTTTTTCTGTTGGTAATAATTTTCTAGGATAACTTGATTTGAATTTGTTGTCAATATCAGAATCATAAGGTGTCAATTTTATTGAATATATTGAATTAATAATATAATATACAAATAATTATTGAATTAGTTCAATAAATTTCTGTAGTTTCCGTTCGATCGTAGAAAAAATAGTGTTCGATATTCGAGTGGAAAGACGTTTTTGCGAGACTTGGGTGGTTCGTTGGAGCACGAGTGTTAGCGAGTGCTCCAACGTACACCCTGGTCTCGCAAAAACGCACTTTCCACACTTATATCGAAAATTACTATAAACTGTAACATTAAAATGTTCCATTGGCGTATCTATCGTTTTCGTCTCTGTTCGGAGCTTTGATTTTCCCTTCTTTAGGGAGAACCTGGCTGGAGTAGGAGGCCATAGGGTCCTACTAATTGCTTGGGTACTATTTTCGTCATAACATCAGACGTTGCTAGAAGAGCGTTATGTCGTTTATATCGGAATGTTTCGAGTGTTCATCTATTTACCGTACCGTACCGTATCTTTTCTCTTATCGCTTTAGGTGGATGCTTGAACATCTTGATGTATCTCGTGTCGTTCTTTCTTTCCGGGCTGAATCCTAGTTTAGGGATTTGGGCATGTTCACTTGGTTGCAGGGTGGTGTTCCCGCACCCTTGCAACCAGTCAAACACTTGATTTGTTATTGCCATTTAAGCTTCTTGAGGGTGTGCTATAACTACCTTCACGCTGTCTCTGCTGCAGTGTCCCGTACCTTAATCCTGTCTTTTCTTTATTGTTTCTTCTTCTTTCAGCAGTAGACCTTCAGAGGTAGGGATGCAACCCCGCTTAATGGAGTTTCCCTTTTTCTTTCCTTCCCTCTTAAGCTCTGGGCTCCCGAAACTGAAGGTCTCTCTCTCTCTCTCTCTCTCTCTCTCTCCCTCCCTCTTTCTCACTCTCTCTTTCTCTCTTTTTCACTATCTTACAATTTTTTACGTATAGGGGAGGTAAATTAATAAGAAGAGATAGTTCAATTAAATTATTTGAATTCAAATTTTTTTGTCAACATGTTCTGGAAAATTCTAGTATAGTAGGGCGCGGTGAGAGTATTTGAGCATGCAGCCTTTTTCGAATTCTGCGCAATCACGTTTTTTTGAAAACCCGTTTTTAGTACCCGGACGTGGTAGTCTTCACTTCCCTTGTTAACGTTGAATTGGTCCGACGTTACTTTTAGTTTCGTTTTTTTTACAATTTAACAATTGGGAACTTACCGTATCGATTCCGTAATGGAATATTATCGTTACCGTTAAATACCCCAGAGAAAGGTAATATTTTCTTTTCAAATTCATTCTTTGGGGTTCTAATTCTCTTGTATAGGGGTATGTTCGGAGACCTGGAGAAAATCCGGTGTTTCTGTTTGTACCGGCGTTTTTGGACGCACTTATCCAGTTCGAGTACTATCGTTTCCCCAGTGGCGTACTTGGCTGCATTTCCGTAACGGACGTTTTAGGTCGTTCCTGCTACCGTGCATTTCTCTCATCCAGTTGTGTGGTTGGCGATTATCATCGTGCCGTTTCATCGTGAAGATAAGTTAAATCTTTAGTTAATTGTTAATATTCATTATATTATCAAGGGAAAGATCCCTTATTTATTTTTACGTTTCGTACGCGTGAAATCATTATCTCTTCGAATACCATTATTGTTATTATAATTATCAATCATATTTTTATTAACATTTAACGTAAATTTTGATTTTCGAATTCTTTGTTAAAATCTTCCTGTTAAACAGGATTTATCTCAGGTATGCGTCCTTGAAGCGCATATCACTACTGTGACTGATAGCTCCACAATTTGTATTGAATTTTAAAATAATTTCAAAATTCTAAAATTTATTTATTCAATTTAAAAACGAGTTCGAACTCCCTTAGCACAATAAGATCTACCACATTATTAGAGTGGTATATTTCACTTCCATTTGTTAATTTTTTGTTAATCATTAAATTGTTTGATTTAAACTTTATTTTGTTTAACAGAATCCTATTCCACGATTGTGGGATTCTTTAGATTTTACAAATCGTGGTGGCGCCCTGTAACAGCTATTGTTAAGGAAACAGAAACCTTATCGAACCCATCCATCGCTCTTGGTTACTGAGCAACGGGTATACACAAAGTGTTATATAATTTACCGGCTAGCTCAGTCGGTAGAGCATGAGACTCTTAATCTCAGAGTCGTGGGTTCGAGCCCCACGTTGGGCGCCAAAAATTATATAACACTTTGTGTATACCCGTTGCTCAGTAACCAAGAGCGATGGATGGGTTCGATGAGGGTTTCTGTTTCCTTAACAATAGCTGTTACAGGGCGCCACCACGATTTGTAAAATCTAAGAATCCCACAATCGTGGAATAGGATTCCGTTAAACAAAATAAAGTTTAAATCAAACAATTTAATGATTAACAAAAAATTGACAAATGGAAGTGAAATATACCACTCTCATAATGTGGTAGATCTTATTGTGCTAAGGGAGTTCGAACTCGTTTTTAAATTGAATAAATAAATTTTAGAATTTGAAATTATTTTAAAATTCAATACAAATTGTGGAGCTATCAGTCACAGTAGTGATATGCGCTTCAAGGACGCATACCTGAGATAAATCCTGTTTAACAGGAAGATTTTAACAAAGAATTCGAAAATCAAAATTTACGTTAAATGTTAATAAAAATATGATTGATAATTATAATAACAATAATGGTATTCGAAGAGATAATGATTTCACGCGTACGAAACGTAAAAATAAATAAGGATCTTTCCCTTGATAATATAATGAATATTAACAATTAACTAAAGATTTAACTTATCTTCACGATGAAACGGCACGATGATAATCGCCAACCACACAACTGGATGAGAGAAATGCACGGTAGCAGGAACGACCTAAAACGTCCGTTACGGAAATGCAGCCAAGTACGCCACTGGGGAAACGATAGTACTCGAACTGGATAAGTGCGTCCAAAAACGCGGGTACAAACAGAAACACCGGATTTTCTCAGGTCTCCGAACATACCCCTATACAAGAGAATTAGAACCCCAAAGAATGAATTTGAAAAGAAAATATTACCTTTCTCTGGGGTATTTAACGGTAACGATAATATTCCATTACGGAATCGATACGGTAAGTTCCCAATTGTTAAAATTGTAAAAAAACGAAACTAAAAGTAAGTAACGTCGGACCAATTCAACGTTAACAAGGGAAGTGAAGACTACCACGTCCGGGTACTAAAAACGGGTTTTTCAAAAAACGTGATTGCGCAGAATTCGAAAAAGGCTGCATGCTCAAATACTCTCACCGCGCCCTACTATACTAGAATTTTCCAGAACATGTTGACAAAAAAATTTGAATTCAAATAATTTAATTGAACTATCTCTTCTTATTAATTTACCTCCCCTATACGTAAAAAATTGTAAGATAGTGAAAAAGAGAGAAAGAGAGAGTGAGAAAGAGGGAGGGGGAGAGAGAGAGAGAGAGAGAGAGAGAGACCTTCAGTTTCGGGAGCCCAGAGCTTAAGAGGGAAGGAAGAAAAAAGGGAAACTCCATTAAGCGGGGTTGCATCCCTACCTCTGAAGGTCTACTGCTGAAAGAAGAAGAAACAATAAAGAAAAGACAGGATTAAGGTACGGGACACTGCAGCAGAGACAGCGTGAAGGTAGTTATAGCACACCCTCAAGAAGCTTAAATGGCAATAACAAATCAAGTGTTTGACTGGTTGCAAGGGTGCGGGAACACCACCCTGCAACCAAGTGAACATGCCCAAATCCCTAAACTAGGATTCAGCCCGGAAAGAAAGAACGACACGAGATACATCAAGATGTTCAAGCATCCACCTAAAGCGATAAGAGAAAAGATACGGTACGGTACGGTAAATAGATGAACACTCGAAACATTCCGATATAAACGACATAACGCTCTTCTAGCAACGTCTGATGTTATGACGAAAATTGGTACCCAAGCAATTAGTAGGACCCTATGGCCTCCTACTCCAGCCAGGTTCTCCCTAAAGAAGGGAAAATCAAAGCTCCGAACAGAGACGAAAACGATAGATACGCCAATGGAACATTTTAATGTTACAAAACATACTGTTTGTTCACTTTGGTGTCGTTCAGTATTTCCAAATTTTTGCAATTCTTGAATCTGTGATTACTATTGGATCTTTTTATTGCTTCATTATTGATTGTTTTTTTTTTTTAATTTTTGTGTTACATTTTTTTATTTATTTAAATTATTAAATAATTAATTATTCATTTGAAGTTAATTAACTATGGTAAGTCATTATAATAAACAATCCTATATAGTTGAGTAATTAAATATATGTTTCAGATGTTGCCCGCATTTTGTTTGAGTAATAATAAATATAAACTAATAATAAGAATTTTTTTAGACACTCCGTGTATTTTTATTTTTATCAGAAAAATTAAGTAATAAACTACCAATTGATTATTGTTAAATATCAAATTTTATTTCTGTCCATAATGAATAGAAAATTTTACCAACATTAATAAATTAATTATGATTAATTAATATTAACGATAAAAGTAAATCAAAATAGACAAGATTGTTTGTTGCGTAAAATTTTTTAAAATCGCGCTGTTTTCTTGTTGTCAGACTTGCGTACTTAGAATTTTGTGTATTTGTACGTTGCGTTTACTCCATGGGCCATTCTCACAAGACCCTTCGAACTGGGCGGAGCTTAAATAAACCTTCTGTCGGCTATGTTCGTCAAAATTTGAGATATTGAAAGCGATTTTCGAAGAAATGCACAAATTTTAAGAGTGCGCGGCTAAATTTGAATAATTTGCACTTATTAATTTAACATACATTATTCGTATTTTTTAAATTTTGTATTATTTTTATGTAGTTTTAACATTCTTTTGTCCTGAATTAGAACAATGAATGGAAATAAAGATTCCAGCACAGATAATTTTCAAAATTGTAAATTATTCAATTACAGTTTCTATAAATGTTTTCTCTGTAATGTAAAGTTACTTTTGATCAAATTTTGTATAGTTTTTGAAAAAAAAATAGTAACTTAAAGTTTATTTCCATAATTCATAATAAAAAAAGGTAGCGCATACAAATTTATTATAATATAGAAGGAGATAGAACGATCGAGAGACCCAGCTGGCAATGCATTTAGACCGTGAGCTATTCCTTCGAGAAGTACGATGGGAAATTTCCCTTGATGCCTAGTAACTTTGAAGAGGAATGTCGTTTTTACACTCAATTACCCTCGCAACAATAGCTCAGCGGGGTGCTCACTTCGACTATACGCTTCCACTTTCCTTCGACTCGAGCGAACCTAACTTATATTTTAACGAAATGACAGCCACTTCATTGCGAGTGAGATTTCATAATCAGGGGACTGGTTGCAAGAAATTTTCAAGTATCAGTTGGTCCGGCACATTATTTTAACTTCGACAAACTTCGGAAATGGTCGCCTGATATTTCGGTAGTAACCGTACATAGAATTGTAGTTGATCAAATTATTTTTTTGAAGAGAATCCTCTATTTCCTAAAAAATCTTAGAATACCCCCCTATGACTTTGTGAACGTAGGTTAACTTCTTGTTTGAGCGACAAATTGTTGAAACAAGTTGTAAGAAAAACCTGACCAACGCTTACAAAGTCATAGTATACTGCGAATTGAAATAACGCAATACACCCAGTATATAAATTTTGTAAATTATTAAATTTCGATGTAGTTTAGAGCAAACTATGTTTTATTAAAAAGGATTGTATACAACAACAAATATCCGCGTGTTAAAATAAGCACAATTATTAATTTATTATATAGGGTGTACAATGATAATTTATATCGTGCCTTCTGTTTGAAAAATACATTAACAAATCTCAAATCTGGTGTAGTATGACTAAAGTTACGACACTACGTAACTATGTGTAAAAACATTAAGGTCAAGTGAAATATCGTGGTACATTCGTTGTTACAAATGTATAAAGTAATCTGCGACATCAATTACGGAGTGAAATACCATTGTACTATTGTATCGTGTTAAAAGAGACTAACAAGTAAACCTTACGAAGTCGAAACTCCCGATTTTGATGATTTTTGGTATATAAGTACTTCATTCTATTCTAAGGGATGCGTGTTTTGTCATTCGTGCCCATACGCAAGTTTAAGGGAGAAAATGGGGGTTGAAGTTACCCCTGCAAAATCAGTTTCTGTGTAATATCTCTAGAACGGTTCAATATTTTTTGATGATTCAAAAACTGAAAGATAGACATTTGTGAGGGCTACAACGTGGTAGAAACCAATTGTCAATATCTTGTTGGGGGTGGAAATGACAGGCACTTATGTGCCGTTTTTTACGGTTTTTTGCAATTTTACACCCCATGGTAAAACATACCAATACGAAATTTTTTGTAGTAGTAGAAAATTACAAAATAAAAGTTACCCGTTCGAGGGTTTTCCATTATTTTTAATTGTTACCCCATAAAAAATTCTTAAGTGTTGTAACGTTAGGGGTGAATTTTGGCTATGTATATAATTTTTTGAAATCAAATCTATGTGGGTTTTGAAGGCATTTGAAGGACCTTTCAAATGATATATGAATGGCTGCCCCAAACTACCCCTTAATGAATTATGCTAATATAAATTAATGAAAAAATATTTTATCACTATTAGTGATTCTGCTCATAGTAATTATTTTATTTTGTTTGTATTATTTATATAATGATCCAATTTTTTATTTTAATTACAATTTTTACCAATTACAACCCCTTCTGAATTATGATACATCATGGCAACAACATCTGGTAAATTGACGAAAAAACTATTTGAAGAGTGCTTTACCAATGAGTTCATCCCAAACACCAACACAAAATCTGTTTTGATATTAGATGCATGGGGTGGGCAGAAAGCAGAAGACTTGTATGAAATAGTCCCACTATCCAGAACTGTCCAAATTATGAATTTATCAAAGGGATCTACTGGACTTATTCAACCTTCTAGACGCTTATGGCTTTCGCCATATGGAGATATGGTTGCAATCTTCACTTAAGGGATAACATAATTAAACTACAATTATTGGTCCATAATCAGTTTTCTTCCCCAATATATACAGAATTATTCAAATATGCGTGATACCGGAGTGGATTTCCGAATGAAAGACCAGATTTTTCTACAGATATTTCATTCAAAGCCTATCATACAAGTCGTACATGTGACGATTGTTAATGTAACCTGCGGATAGTGCAAGCCAAATTTTTTCAATGAACATTTCTTCCAAATCTATCATTATTGTAACAACTACCGACCATAAGCAAGTTGTTACGTATATGCAAATATATAAAATATAGGGAATTTCTAGAATCATTGTAAATAGAATAATATAATATTTTTCGATAAATTTATATTATAATAATTCAGAAGGGGTTGTCATTGATAAAAATAGTAATTAAAATAAAAAACTGGATCATTATATAAATAATACAAACAAAATAAAATAATTACTATGGTTAGAATCACTAATAGTAATAAAATATTTTTTCATAAATTTATATTAGCATAATTCATTAAGGGGTAGTTTGGGGTAGTCATTCATATATCATTTGAAAGGTTCTTCAAATGCCTTCAAAACCCACATAAATGCGATTTCAAAAAATAATATACATAGCCAAAATTCACCCTTAACGTTACAACACTTAAAAATTATTTATGGGGTAACAATTAAAAATAATGAAAAACCTTCGAACAGGTAGCTTTTATTTTGTAATTTTCTACCACTACAAAAAATTTCATATTGGTATGTTTTACCATGGGGTGTGAAATTGCAAAAAAACCGTAAAAAACGGCACATAAGTGCCTATCATTTCCACCCCCAACAAGATATTGACAATTGGTTTCTACTACGTTGTATCCCCCACAAATGTCTATCTTTCAATTTTTGAATCATCAAAAAATATTGAACCGTTCTAGAGATATTGCCCAAAAACTGATTTTACAGTGGTAACTTCAACCCCCATTTTCTCCCTTAAACTTGCGTATGGGCACGAACGACAAAACACGCATCCCTTAGAATAGAATGAAGTACTTATATACCAAAAATCATCAAAATCGGGAGTTTTCGACTTCGTAAGGTTTACTTGTAAGATATGATAAATAAAGTTAATAAAAGATTTACATATTTTAGGTACATATTGTCGTAGTTCATTCAGTACTAAATTTGATGTTAACAAATGCCAAATTGTGTATGGTAATTAATCCCACAGTTGGCTATGATTTTCTTATGTAGTGTCGTAGCTTTGTTTATTTGTAAAATTGACATTAAAAAATGTCAAATTTGCAAGCATAGCCAACCGCGTTAATGAAATATTATTTTATTATTGTACCGTGTTAAAAGAGGGTAGAATAAAGGATAATTCATCTTACCCAGTCGTAAATTCATCTCACAATCAGAATCAGCATCGGAGTTATCTAAATCAACCTCAAATTGTTCATTCTTTTCATTACAACAAATCAATGCTGAATTTTCATGGAATGATTGTTTTAACGATCGATTCGTTTCTAAAATTCTTTCACGATATTTATGAATCGTTATCAACACATTGTAACAATTGAAACAAATCATTTTCGTATATGGATCATCTTCAACAATCTATAAAAAATAAATATAATTAATTATTTATTTGATTAATGAATTGATTATTTAATAAGAGTTTATACCTTTACGTCTGCCAACATTTCAACAATTTCTGGAATTGTTGGATTTGTTTGGGGATTATCGAAAATTTGGTAAAATAATCCACGTGGATTTGAAACATTGCAAAGACGACAAACTTCCATATTTTACGAATATTTCTTTTTCTATTAATTGCTGAACAGATAATTAAAAAATATTCAATTATAATTTCGAAATCCAAACGTGAACTTTTGGTAAAGTGTAAACTTAAAAGTGAAGAACATAACCTCAATTAACTTGTTGATTGGGTTGTTACTAAAGTAACTATTCGGTACTCGAACTAACCAACCAACTCTTATGGGCGATCTGTGTACATTGAAATTAGTTGAGAGTATGAAGTTCAGGTAGCGCTGGCATCGAAAACGACATAGAAAGTGACATCTATCCTCCATAAGTTAAAATAAATAATTAAGATGATGGAATACTGATGTCGTGTTATTATTTTGTATGTTCAAGTTCAAAAGAATTTCGCCCACCCCTCACCCCCAAACCTTTTTGTTGTTATTATTATTATTATTATACCCGGTACACGGAGGTAATTGAATCTTGACGAGAACCTAACAAAACAAAATTTCCTAAACGTATCTGTCAAAAAATAGGGAATTGTAAAAAATGAGATTGTTACACTAGATTTTTAGTGACGTAGTGGATGGTCACGTGATGTAAATAATGCAAAAATTTAAAATCTTAACCTCAATATTTATTTGCAACCGGTAAGTTGTACGTTGTTGGCTGTTTTTGAATTTTTCAATTTTTGATTGCCTGTGATTCTTCACTTAATATTGTGTATTTATATCGTTTATTTGTATTTGTGTCACTTATTTGTGTTTTCGATCAATTATTTTGCATTTGATCGATTATATCGATTTTTAATCGATTATTTCGAATTTTCTCATTTGTCGGTGTTTTAACTTAGTAATTTCGTATTTTATTCACCATAATGGCGAGTTCGATTGATAGTATTGATAATGATAACTATGAGGTAAGAATTGTAGATATTTTTTATTTAAACAATAATGATTGTTATTATTTATATAACCAGGACCGTTTAGGAAATGAAAGAACCCGTCTAATTTGTTCCAATAATTCGGTGGCTCAAAAGATGATCCAAAATGCGTACAATTTTTTTAAAACACATGGTCATAATATAATATTAAACATTCATTTTTATTTAAATCGATTGTTTTATTCATGTTAAAATAATTTATAAAGTTCAATTATAACTGTATGTTAAATTCCTTAAAATTTTAAATTTGGCGCCATCATAGATACGTCTAGTAACTTTTCTGTTAAATGAAAAATTCAATTACCTCCGTGTACCGACTATATTGAAATAGACGCACAAGTGTAACCATTGAACAAAGAAATCGTGTTTTTTAGATTATTGTTTGAAAAATTGAAAAAATTGAAAAATAGTTAATTTAAAAGCTAAGCAATTGGAGGGGGTTGATTGAAAAAAATTCAAGATAACATATTAATTTAATATCACCAATCGAAAGGGCATGTGCTTTTATGTCCGAAACGATACTCATCATGTGTGATGTTCTTCAAAGCAAGAAAATTTAAAGATAAATGTTTTCCATCTACTATTTATTAAACGTAAACAGCTAAAATTCCAGTTGGTTCATATTGTAGTGGGAAAACTGCCAGTCTTGTCCGAGCTCCTAAGTACAAACAGATAGGAAAAACAACAATAATAATACTAACATTAGTGAATTTAACGAACTTATTAGAGAAGTAGAGCAGTTAAATACCATCATTAACATGAAAAAAAATGCTACGATATGTTAAAGAATTAAACAAAATGCTTATAGCATGTAAATCAGATGGAGAGAAATTCGTAGCTCTCACCGAAATAATAAATCAAATTAACAATGAATAACCTAAAAATCGCACACTAGAACTCTAACGGCCTATGTGACAAAAAGGGTGAGCTAATTAATTTTATTCAAGATCACAATATTGACATAATAGCTGTCTCTGAAACCTCACTAAAAAGGCATCACAAACTAAAAATCAAAAACTACGCAATATACCGCCGAGACCGTCTAGATGCCCAAGGCGGAGGTGTTGCTATCATAATCAGAGCTGACATACCACACAAACCTTTTCCATACAACACCACATCAACAATTGAAAATATCTCAATAGAACTAAGCCAAATACAAACTACTATTACATCCATATATAATCAACCGAAAAACAAGATAACAGGTTTAGACTTAAATCCTTTTTTTCAATATACGAAAGCGATGGTATTAGGCGATTTTAATGCCAATAATATAATATGGAAAAGTCCCTACACGAATAGAAACGGCATAACACTCCACCAATACACTCAAACACTAGACTATATAATACACCACTCAGAAACAGCCACACACTACCCATCAAATGGGTCCAGACCAACAACAGTTGACCTGGCAATTTCCAAAAACATACCATATGTATCACAACCTATTTCAATACAAGAAACCAATTCTGACCATAATCCGGTACTTCTAAGAATCCAACACCCCCGATATTCACCCAGAAATATTAAAATAACGTTATACGAGAATACAAATTGGTCCCTATTGAGACAGGAACTAAACTCGCAAATTTCTATAAATAACAATATAACAACAAATGCCCAAATAGACCTTGAAGGACATAAAATCACTAAAATAATAGTGGACGCAAAAAATAGACACTCCAGGACAAAAATAATAGATCTGAACAAGAATAAATTTGATCAAAACACTACCGACTTAATAAAGTTAAGAAACCAGGTTACAAAACGATGGCAAAACACCCAGGACAGTAGTCTCAAATACCATATGAATCATCTGAACCGAGAAATTAAAAAAAAGATAGCTGAACACAGCAACCAAGCCTGGGAAAATAAATTAGCAAAGCTGAACACAAAAGACAATAGCATTTGGAGATTCACAAAATCACTAAAAAACGAAATAAAATCAATACCACATCTAACAGACAATACAAACTACACAACAGTGTAGTCGGATAACGAAAAAGCTGAATTGCTGGCCAATACATTCGTAAACACATTTCAACTAAATGATAATAATAACACAAAGGAACAAAATCAAATAATATCATCCGTAAATTCAACAACTAACAATCCAGTAGAAATCTCAAACAAAACATATGCCAAAATAATAACAACACCCTCAGAAATCATAGGAATAATAAAAAAGCTCCGTAACAACAAAGCCGCTGGTCCGGACAAAATAGACAACAAAATTCTCAAAACCTTCCGAGAAAAGTAATAATTCAAATAATGTACATAATAAATGCAATCTTCAAACAACAATATTTCCCAAATACCTGGAAAACCTCTAATATAATCCCAATACCGAAACCCAACAAGGACCGCAATAAACCGGAGAATTACAGGCCAATAAGCCTACTCAATAGTATAAGCAAAATAACCGAGAAAATAATCCGCAACAGGCTAGAAAGTTTTCTTAGAAAGAACAACATAATAAAGTTAGAGCAATTTGGATTCAAATCCAAACACAACATAGTCCAACAAATTGTAAGAATAACCGACGCGATCACTACAAATTTTAATAAAGACAAGGTAACAACAATGGCTCTTTTCGATTTCGAAAAAGCCTTTGATCGTGTATGGATTCCGGGACTAATACACAAAATGCAAACAATTAACTGCCCCCAATACTTAACTACCCTTATTGCATCATACCTAACAGGAAGGAAATTCACTGTGAAAGTCAACGAAGCAACGTCAAGTACAAAATCAACTGTCTCGGGGGTCCCACAAGGATCTGTGTTAGGAACAACACTATTCAACATCTATATTAATGACGTTCCCTCATTCGCTAAAACTAATATCGCATTATATGCGGACGACACAGCGATATTCTCACACTCTTTTGCTGCAGAAGTAGCAAATAAGCAAGTACAGATTCATTCCAATCAGTTAATAAGCTACCTAGAGAATTGGAAAATAGAAATCAACCCCAATAAAACAGAAAATATAATATTCAGCAAAAAAATCAATAACTCAAAAATATTTACTCCACTAAAGGTCAAAAATCAAAAGATAAAAGACAATAGAACAGTTAAATATCTCGGGGTACACCTAGACAGCAAGTTCACCTACCGTAGCCATATAGAGCGCACAATACAGAAAGCTTATTCAGTATACATATATATCAGTATATGTATATTTATGAAATCGTGGCACACAACCACAAAGAATAAAAGGTTAATATACATCACATTAATAAGACCAATTCTAGTGTATGCTTGCCCCGTCTGGTGTTCTGCGGCCAAAACTAATCTCGATCTTCTCCAAAGGTTCCAAAACAAATGCTTGAGACTAATAGCAAACAAAAACAGATTCTCTAAAGTCTCTGATTTACATGAAGAAAGTGAGGTGTCTCCCATTAAGGAACATATTAACGAACTCAGCAACAAATTTTATAATGAACAAATGAAGTACAATCCACTACTCAGAAACATTATAAGTACGAGAAAAAGTAACCTAACATTCAAACTGAAACATAAGCTACCGTATAATAACATGAATTTCTTTAATAGATGAAATAATAATAAAATAATAAGTAATTGCATTAAAATGCTAACAAACATATGTGTAATAAATGTAAATATTTTATTGTAAATAAAAATTACAAAATAGTATAAGTTATTACTTATTATAGCAACAATAGCACTAATATCCAAATGTTAAATCTAGAGTAGGTTTTTTTGAACTATTTTTCGTACAATGCAGCATTACTACCAGCACAACTGCAAAATTAAATTGTAACATCTGACAAACGAATAATTTTTAAGAAATAATGTAATCAAAGCTTTGTATAAAGTCTTAGGACTAGGAGACACAACTGTAATAGTAGGACTTAAATCGAACATTATGTAGATCGATGTACGCACAATTAAATCAATAAAATTCTTGAAATTGAAAATTGAATTGCCAGGTGTCGCAAATATGACATTTTTAACCATAAGTTGAATTCCCGTTCAATTCACTTGTGTTTTTTTTAAACTTGAACTCGTGCATTAATTGTCGACTTCCGACACTTGTTTTTAATATTCTAATCTAATTCATGATTAACTATCCGGATTGTGTCGGGGACGTTATTAGGCCGATTTTTAGATTCGGCCACTTTCAAATTTTTTATTTTTAAATTGTGTATTTGTGACGAGGTCAAAATGACTACCAATTACTATTGCGAACAAATCTTTTTTTTTTTAATTACAGCCCGTATTTTTTATTTTATTTTCAGGTAAACCATATTTTTTTGCGTTCAAACATGAGAAAATGTTTAAGAAAAAAATTGTTAAGGTTTTCACGATTTTCAGTCATCACAATTGTCATGCATCAGCATAGTAAATGAAAAATGCAGTACCATTGAGTAAGCATGACAAGCATTGATTTATTAAAGAATCAAGTAGCCATGTATGTCAAATTTTTGACGCAATTATTGGTATGCTTAAATTGGAATTAGAAGCGAAATTTTAACTTGTTTTTTTTTCAAAATAAACATGTTACAATTCGATGGAATTAATTTCAATGTCTAATGTCTAATTAATAGGTTCAATTTTTATTATCCACATTTTACATGTATTCATTTACATATATATTGTTTATATATGTTTCTTCGGCATTTTATATAGCATGATTCTCATTGTTAAGCACATGAGAAAAATAATGTTTCCATCCTCCCAAAGAGATAGTAAATGTATAAAAGAATAAGCTAGATAGAGATAGATACAAACTAGGTTGTCAAAAATTGGAAATTTGACCACCCATCCTTAGTCCCTTGTCTATACAAACTACTCTGTTTGCTATCTTTGTCGCACTCATGTAGCACATCGATTTAGATAAAGACGAAGTTATCCTTCAAATACGATTATTTGTATTTCTACTCGATCTTTTTCTAAATCAATGTGCCACATGAGTGCGGCAAAGAGAGTAAGTTCTCAACATCTGGTTTTAACGGAAAATTTGTGAAATTGTCAAGTTTTCTTCTCTGAAAGAAAGTGATTTGTTTGGACAAGGGACTAAGGATGGGTCAAGTCACATCCATTTTCAATTTTTGTCCACCTACTTTGTATCTATCTCTATCTAACTTACTTTTTATACATCTGCTATCTCTTTGAGGGAGTGTCAGGAATCTATTTCCAACTAGCCTAGCAATGAGAATCATACATACATTGGCTCACAGAAATCATAGGACAGTCGTAGAAAAATAACTAAAATGCAAGTCACAAAAGTCAAGACAAGATATTTATTGGAAATTTGAATGATTCCAATATTTTAAGTAGATTTAGTATTTGGTTGGACTGCCCTTAGAACGTATGACAGCCAATAACCTGCTTTGCATCGATTGTACAAGCTTTCTTGTAATACTTCGCGTATGACATGATTTGAGTTTCGTTTTATTTGAAATATAATGTGTAACGAACCGTTCAGCGTCACCAGCAGCCACATACTGAAACTAGCGAGGCACCGCGCAAGTCCGAGTAGTAGGGGCACTCGACCGATAAGCCAACGAAATATAAGCCGCACCGATCAGTCGTACCGACACCTTTTCCAACTTGACCTCTTCCTAATAATTACCAGCTGTGGCTATTGACGACCTGGGAACATCCTGAATTCCGCAGTGGCTATTGGCGACCGGAATAAACCGTTGTTGTAATCGTAATAAATCCGCTTCCGCAGTGGCTATTGGCGACCGGAATAAACCGTTGTTGTAATCGTAATAAATCCGCTTCCGCAGTGACTATTGGCAACCGGAGGATTTCCTTCAACTCTTCACAGTGGCTATAGGCGACTGAAGAGATCGTTGTTGTATTCGTTACCGTACCAATCCTGCAGTGGCTATCGGCGACCAGGATATACCCGTCCGTTAGAATTAGTATTTTGTTTTGTTATACCGGATTTATTTATTTAGTATTTATTTACTAGTTATTTATTTATTTCTTTATTTATTTGTATATGTATAGTTATTTGAATAAAACCTGTTTATTTTTACTTATCGTCTCACGAGTATTTTGTGAGTGGCGCCCGAGTCCGATATCACCGTATCACTCTCGCTTTCGTTACAAATCGCAACGTTGACCCTTATTTTCTCTGGCCAGCTACAACCCGGGCAAATATCGTTACAAATGTTTATGAATGTTTCTTACTAGTTCATTTCAAATATGCTCTTTTGGGGTCAAATCTGGTGATTGAGCTGGTGTTTCAATTATTTTTGGGAAATTATTGAGTCATCATAGACGAACATTATGCGCTTTATGCTTAGGATCATTGTCCTGATAAAATTCAGATGAATTTGAAATTCCCAATTTCTCAGCGCTTTGTAGTACATTTTCTTTCAAAATGTGCTGATCCATTGTTTTATCAATAAAAACTACATTGCCAGCATCTTTAAAGACCATACTCATCGCACCATACACCATAGATATACACCATACAAACCACACCATCGCCATCGTATTTAACTGTTGGCACCAAATTGTCTTTATTCATCTCTATATTTGGCTCCCTTCAACCCATAACTCATCCATCTGACCCATGTTAAATTTGCTTTCATCAACCATTTGTTTTTCTTTCTTATAGCGTTCCATAATATTATCTGCAGTAGAAGAAATCTTCTGTTCTATGTTGGAAATATCCCTTACTGATTTTCCGTTTTTCTAAATATGTTTCTTTTCGTACATTTTTAAACTACTGCTAAACAAAAATTATAAAATTGATATTTGTATCACTATCATTTATTATAGTCATAAGCAAAGCGATTTCACGAAACAATCCAGAGGAAACCTACAATAATAAAAGTTTATTTTGTCCGTCCCATGAATTTTGTGACATGCATTTTGGACATAAGCAATATATTTAATTTTAATCTATTGAAATCAGCACAACTTTAAATAACTAGTTATTATTATGATTATTAGGATTCCAATTAAGATACACTCATTTTACTAACAGATTTATTATTATTTTAACATTTTAGCATTTTCCAACGACTGTCCTATGACTTCTGTGAGCCATTGTATATAGGGCGTATCACGATATTTCTCCTATTAATTACGTATTGTTTTTACTTGAGGTATCAATCTTGGGGATTAATTTCGTGCATCAGCCCATAAATCTATCGATCTTGCTAATTCTATGTCTTCCAAAATGTAACATGATTTCCATTGAATGTTTTTATATCAACATATTGATCGCAATATTTTGATAAGCCGTAATCATCACTTAAATCATTTACAAGTAACTCATTTGGTTTAAATAATGACACTTTTGTTGCTCTTAACTTCATTTCAGGTTGATAATTACGTATCGCTATAGCTCTTCTACACAAAGATTCACCGATTGTTCGTAAATGACCCGGTGAAAATTGACCATCCTTCGGTAAAAACGTCTCAATGATATCAAAGCGTTCGGTCAACGACTTACAATTGACAAGTAACTCCTAAAATAATAAATAAATTTACTAAAACCACAAAGTTTATTAAGAAAAAAAAAGAAACATTACCCGATTGCTTAATATAACTTCTTGTTTAATGTAGTATGCCATTAGTAGAGATAGGATTTGGCACCGTAGAGCGTGCCGGCCAAAATCTACTCTCCTGACAAATTCGAGTAGAGCGGAATGTTATTTTCTGTTTTAATCGAGTGTCTTCGTCGCCAACAAAACGAGTTGCTCTATAACGGTAGCAGCAGAATGTTGAAAAACAGTAGACCATTTAAAATATCCGCATGACCGATCGACGTCATTCGTAAAACGCAGACGTTTGATTGTACTGTAAATTTCAATGGAATGGGTTCCCCCTCCTGAATACTCTTATAGTAACTCGTTTGGGTTAATAAACATATGATTTGTACGTAAAGAAATTTAAAATATTTTAATTTAATTTAATATTTTAATTATTATTTCAAACTATAATTTGTAAATAATAATGATTTTTCATCTCCGATAGCTTACAACATACAAGAAGTTATTTTATCAGAATTATAGAACAACTACGCTAATGGTAGGTTCAATGTGTTGAAATACTTATGGCGAAACTGTAGATCCTAACACTAGCCATTAGGTAACTCAGAAAGTTCATTTGAAAGACATCTTCAGTATTGTTGGAGTCAAATTGTTTTGATAGGGTTTGAGTTAAAAGTTCTGGTCCACCATCTAAACATATTAAATTACCCAAAATACCCTTTAGCTTCCAACATTTTAACAACTTCAAGGGCTACACCTGATCCGAGAGAATAAGCCACGAAATAGAAGGGTTCTGATTTTTGTACAATGCTCAAAATATGCTGTTTAGAAAAAAGAACAATGATTAGAATTATAATTGAATAAGATGGAATGTAGAATTACAGGAAATAGATCTGTTGCAATCTCTTCAATTGTATCCTTTGGATTTTCCATTGAGTATTGGACACAAATTGCTTTAGTGTGCAGATTTCTACAGAGTGGTAGAAGGGTTTTTGCAATTCCTTCAATACCTGGGAAAAACAGAACTTTCTTTGATTGCTGATCTGATTTAGTTTCGAGTTCAAGTATTTCTGTTTTCGTAACAATTTCGTCAATAATCTGTGATATTAACATTTCAAATCTTTTAGCACTGACGTTAACTTTTGTTTTAACATCATCATTATCACCTGATGCTTTGTCTTGTAATTCGTATAGTTTTACGAAAGTCATGTTACGTAGGTCTTGTGGACTTAAAATAATTTGAAATTGGAGTTCTAGTGCTTGTTTAATTTCAACACTACTCATCGAATCCATTTCTAATTCAGCTAGCGTTGAATGTAAACTGACAGTTTTCAAATCTTTAATTCCCATTATTGATGCAACAATTTCAACAACATTCCCACTAGCACCGACACCTTTCTTCGCAGCAACGACAATACTCGACACGATTGGATGATTTTGCATCAAGAATGTGTCTAAAACTTCTAAACAACTGGCGATGCGTTGTTGTAAAGTACCGCCAATTTCTAAAATAACATCCTCCTGTTGCATTTCGGCATCAAGGCCAACATCTCCAACGGCTCCCCATTCAATTGCTAAACCTGGATAGCCGCTTTGTTTACGTTTCTCATAGATTCGTTCCATTACGCTGTTTGCCGTTCCATAATTTGTTTGACCAGCATTGCCTCGTCCACAAGTCACTGAAGAAAACACAACGAAATCACGTAATTGAGGACACTTTGTACGGGTTATTTCATCCAAATAATGAGTAGCGTATGCTTTCGGTACAAATGAAGTCTTGAATGAATCTTCAGTTTGATTTTCCAACAGTGCGTCTTGTAAAACAACAGCCAAATTGAATATTGACTCAATTTGGCCCAACTGAGTAGCTTCAGTAATTAATTCTTCACAGCCTAATTTTGTTGCGACATTAGTAGTTGAAATTATCACTTGCACACCATACGAGACTTCCAAATTCTATCGAAATTAACTGCAATTAAATCACTTCTATTCACTTCATTTTGCTGTAAAGTTTTTACCGAATACGAGATGCTTGATAAACAGTTGTTACACCTTTTCGTGATGTTAGAACGAGTTTTCTGGCACCACGCAGCACCAACCAGTCGGCCAACTCTAAACCGAATCCACCCAAACCGCCTAAAATTATGGCTACTTTTCCAGTATTACAACGATACCTAAAAAGTCTTCGCTTGAATCCGAGAAATTAACCAAAATTATGCTTTATCTACCTTGGAAAACCCTCCATTCTTGTAAGTTTAGGTGCAACATCCTTTTCTTCCTCTTCATCGCGTATTTTGATAATAACTTTGCCCATATGTTTACCAGACATCATCAATCTGTAAGCCTGTTCAATTTCGTCTTTATCAAAAATTGTCCTTGTTAATGGTTTTACAGATCCATTAGCTTCGTCCTCCTTAATTAAGCACATTAATTTATTTATTTGCATTGGAGTTGATAGAAAAACTTGGTGTAGCATCACTCCATTGAATGAAGCCTCTTTTTCCAAGAGTAACAAATTTAGTGAATTGTCGCTTTCTAAATCAAATTCACCGATTTCCAAAAATTGCCCACCATGTGCCAAACAACGCACAGACGCCAACAATTTCTCTTCAGCCAACGAATTCAAAACGAAATCAACACCACGTCCGTTTGTTTCACGATAAATCATTCAGACTATAAAAAAGTAATGGATGACAATTAAAATATCTTTTAGTTGACCTTACCGCTTAATTTCGGAAAACGTTTCTTTAGAAATTCTCGTTTCTCTTGTGTACCAACAGTTGTGAAAAATTTACAGTCGTAATGTAAACACAAACTAATTGCAGCTTGCCCAACTCCGCCACTGCCAGAATGAATCAAAATACTATTACCAGGTCTTATTGAAGATCTCTAAAATGAAAATCAATTTATTAATGACGCAAATACTTTAGACATTGTGATTGTGCACTGACAATGAAAAAGGCAAAGAAAAGTGTAGCATAAACCACTGGTACAGTGGCAACATCTTCCATTGTCCAGTGATTAGGTACGGGAAGAAGAAAATAACATTCTGTTGTATAAAGATTCGATAAGGCTCCTTTGTTGGCCAAACCCATGACCCTCTTACCACTGAGAAAAAAAAATGCCATTAATTTTCAATAAATTTGTAAATCAAATCGAAATCATTTGTGCAACTCACGTTGAATCTCTCCCAACAAATTCCATCCCTTGTGAAAACTCTTCACGGTAACGTTCATTATCTTCAGCATGTATTCTGCCTGAAGCAGTCATAACATCTCTAAAGTTGAGTGAAGCGTAATAAATCTGTAAATTAGGGAAATCAGCAGAAATTAATCTGCAAGTAGTATGTCATTGACATACATGAATAAGCTCCTGTTCAAATTCCACCTTTATATCAGACTTTAAAGGTCCTTGAATCCATTTTAAACTCGACAAATCACCTCTGACCAAGGTGTTAGCGATACAATGTTCACATTCTATTTCCTTTAATTCATTCATTTTCAAATGTCGATAAGTACCCCACTGCCCATTTTGATAAACATTAACAGCTAACTCTTTCTGCAGTTGTTCTTTGTAGAATTCAACATTTATTCTGAATTCTGGGGCTTTCGAATCATTAATAAGCACAGCTCGTATTTTGCTTGTCGCAGATTCTTTACGAATGCAATTGATCAAACCTAAAATACCATTTTCGGACTGATTTTGTGAATAAATTACAACATCTTTATTGTTTTTTGACAGGTCTTGTAATTTTGACAGCCATGAAAATATCTCCAAATTGTCCACATTAACAGCAATTGGTAAGTTCAGTGAAGGCATACATCTTCGATACAAAACTAATTTCTCAATATCATTTTCATAAATTGTCAGAATGGTAAGTTGCGGGTGTTTAAATTGTAATGGACTGAAGTCCAATGATTCTCTTGAAAGTAAACAACCATTATCATGGAGTGACGTCACAACTTGATTCAATACCTAAGCATGATAGAAAAACAAATTGAGTAAATTTGATTTGATTTTCTTTTGTTAAATAACAGACCAAAGGACTTTTTGAAAAATTGCTACCAACAATCAAATAACATTCAGTTTCAGCAGCAATACTGCGATTATCTACTTGAATATTCGGCAGATCTAGTTGTTTTTTAGTAAAAAAAAATTGAAACCTCAGCCTGAATCAAAGGTAAATCAATGTTTCGTAAATAATGTTTCGTAAATAATTGGTGCCAATAGTTCAACATCATTTATTGTTTCTTCATCGAGTAATTCCACAGCTTTGAATTTAAGCACTGGTGTGTTTTCTAATGCCAATTGAATGTTAACGCGAACAGCATTCTTTACACTTAAACGTGCCTCAAATGGTACAAATTGGTACGTTTCTAAGACGGGCTCTGCTAAAGGCTTTCGACGGGCAATCCGACTGGCCCTCAAGCCACGAATTTCAATGCCTCCAGATCTAAAATTGAAGACATTTAATAAGTTTTGAATTGATTTGCTTCATCATTTAATGTTAATTACTTAATTATTCCACTATCTCTATTAGCATAAACTGGAATATCTGCCATTTCACTGACCGTTTGTGCAAAAGCAAGATGTCCAGGTGCATCTATCGACAGATGTTGGATGGCAACAGGAACGTAAAGGCCACGTGTGTCCGTTTGTAAGATTCGCATTTGCAGCATGTTGTCCATGAATGTGACCCATCTTTGATTCCAACGAATTTTACCAAACAAGGCGTCAGTGGAACATTCAACAATACTGCGGAATTCTCCTCTGCCGAGTACAATAGAATCAATGTATTAAGAAAAGGATAAGTCTTAACATTAATATGATAGTTACGAATAGTTGTAGCTACGAAGTCGTAATTATTTATAAATGTCTTTACTGCTTAATTTTGGAGAAGTTTGAGTGTCCTTTGACGAAAATGCCAAAGGAATATCAGTTTGATAATTTTCGATTTTGTCGGTTACAAAAATTTGACCTTTTACAACTATAGCATCTCTTTCCAGTACCTGTTAATATCAAATCAATAAATTCAGCTATTACGATTGTCGAAAATTTACTTCAAAATAACCCAAATCGTCCAACGAAACTTCTAGTTCTATTAATTTATCTTTAGACACATTTGTAGCCCTTAAAAAGCGACAATTTTTAAAAACAACTCTTAAAGTATCCATGTATCTTCTCAGTTTTGTTGCTAAACTTTCCCAAACTAAGCACAAATAACCTGTGGCCGGATATAAGACTCTGCCTGTAAATGAGTCAAATGATGTCAAATGATGTTTCGAAATAAAAATGTTTACCATCAATAGTATGGCCAGAAATATAAGAGAAATCTCCAACGCTTATGTCAATTATGTAACAACAATCATTGACTCTTCGCTCTTCAGCTTGATTATCAAACGTTGTAATGAGCCAAGATTTCGAATGATTCCATCTGATGAATGGAGAAATCATTGGAGTCGATCGACTGACTGGATATTTCACTTTTGGATAAATTTGGGCTAAATCCATACTGCATCCCAAATTGTATAACCTAAAAAAATTCTAAATTACGAAATGGAAATTCAGAAGTTCTTGTGAATCAAACACCTTCCCAAATTTTTAAGTAGTAAAATTTTTACCATCAACAATTGTATCATTCGAAAAATTGATTTTGGAAAATTTTTTCTCGAAGTCAGGTGTTTGTCCAGGGCCAATTTCGAAGATTATAGAAGTTTTGTTCAATTTTTCAACAAATTTACACCAATCAACAACAGAACTGATTGACTCTAAGAAGTATTCAGTTGATAGGAGATTACAATTAACATTTGATAACCATCGAATTGGCCGTGGTTGAGTTTTTGGTAAAATTCGAGATAAACTTTCAACTAATTTTGTTCCTAAAATTTGATTTGGAGAGTTTTTATTTGGTATTTTGAAATTTGTTCCTTACTAATTTTGCGGAAATAACCATTTTGGAAATTAAAAGCAACATTCTCAATTTTCTTAAAGAAAACGTTTTCGTTTTTCAAATTGGTGATGAATTTGATCAAAATTTCTCCATTTCCTGTTACTGTTATACCATTTGGATGGATTTGTGTAATTGTAATCTCATCTGGAAGTTGTTTCAGCTGAAGAAAATTAACATTAAAAGTTGGGTATTATTTTTTCAAAGTTATTACTCACGACATCTCTTTTTACACCGATGAAATATGAAACTGTGTCATTTTCGCGAATGCTACAAATATTTAATGCGATTTGATAGACACAATTGACGGTTTCCTCCAATGTTAAACAATTTTCAAAATAGCCACAAATAAATTCACCCAAGCCGATGCCTAAAATGCCTTCAGGTTGAATTTTCAATTCCTTAAGCACATCAGCAAAGCCTATTTGAACCGCTAAATTGCCAATAATTTGATCGAAAGATGCATTTATTGATTTTGTAGTAAAATTTTCAATTAAATTCGTCATCTTAAGCTTCTTAATTGCCAAAATATCTTCAACACGTTGTAATGATTGAGAGAAAATTGGAAATTCTTTTAAATCCTTGTAAATGTTATACCAATTGTTTGAAAAATTGCCAAATATGATATACAAAGCCCTTTGTATACCTCCATTATTGTAAATGCATCTTTCTAATTCTTTATTTTTGGTCAGAACTGAGTAAGAACGATAGAAATGGTTGTCAAAATTTTTGCTAAACACTTGGTGGTATAATCGAACGTACTCTTGATCTAGTTTATTGCTCTCTAAAGCATCCAAAAGTGAATTGCTGCCTTCTTCGGTTCGGCTACTAACACAAACCAGCCTTGGTAAGTTGTCTGTTGGTAATCCTCGATTAATTTTGGCTTTCGTATTCCATTTCAAAATGATTTGAGTATTGCACCACCAAAACCAAAATTGTTAACACTTAAATTTTACCAAAATTATTTTAAAATTTCTCTTTTATTTTTATTTAAAATTTTACAAAAAAGTCCATTATTATTAGGCAGTGGTGTTGATTCTGTAATTACCTTTATACGACCCTTTTCTAAACTTTCAATTCCCGGCCGCATTGCCGTAAAATGAAGATTTGGTGGAATTGCTTCATTTTCCATTGCAATGATAACTTTAACAATCGAAGATAAGCCAGATGATGGTTCACTGTGACCAATATTCGATTTTACTGATCCTATTAATAAAGGAGTTTTACGGTTTTTTGTAAATACAGCATCAATAGCTCTCAATTCTTCAGGATCGCCAACACTCGTACCTACAACAAATTAAATGTAATCAAAAGTTAATGTTTAAGATAGCTACAATACCAGTGCCATGCGCTTCTAAAAATGTCAAATCTTCAGGGTTAATTTGGGACTCTTCAAAGATCTCTCTAAACAGTACTGTTTGCTGTTTTTGTGATGGGAATGTTATGCCTTCCGATTTGAATCCATCACAATTCGTTTTAGAATGGAATATTCTAGCATAAACACGTCTGGAGTCTTTCATTTTTTGCAAAAACAACGTACCAATAGCTTCAGAACGAACATAACCATCTGCATTAACGTCAAAAGGCCTACACATGCCACCTTTACTCAAAACACCAAGTCTAAGAGATGGAACAATAATTAATTTAACTATTGTCGACTCTTACCAATAAATCAAAATTACCGAAAAAACTGCAACGTTTGGGAAGGGCTAAGACAAATATTAACACTTAAAACAAGAGCAGCATTGATCTGCCCACTTTTCAGTGCTCTGTAAGCGCAATCAAAAGCATATGAAGAACTACTACACGCCGTATCAAAATTAAAGGAGGGACTATTCAGTTTTAGAAAGTAACTCACTCTGTGTGCTATCATCGATCTTATTAATCTGTAACAAATTCGTTTGTTTCTGATTTTACTCAAGCAATAATCAAATAAAATTGCTACCCAGTGATAGGGAAGTGCTGCTCCTTTAGAGTTCTGCGAAACCATGTGTCTTCAGTTTCTGAAAAACAACTACCGACAAAAACTCCCGTTCTTGTACCTTCCAATTCAGATGGATGGTAACCAGCATCAATTACAGCTTCAATTACTTTTTCTAATATCATACGTATCATTGGATCCAGTGTTATTGCTTATCTATGATGGATTCCTAGTTAAGCAAAAGTCATTTTGGCTTACAATATTGACGATTTTAGACATTCAAAATTGGGTTTACCAAAAAAATCAGCATCGAATTTATCGATAATGGGAATTTTTCCAGCCCGATTGGGTATTTCTGGATGTCTAAAAGACCATCGACGATCATCCTCCGTTACCATATCGACTTTATTGAACAAATTATCACGAAATTCATAAACATTATCGCTTTCAGGAAATTTCCCAGCAACTCCTTAAGAATACAATTAGAATATATTGAAAATTCATTTTAATTTTGTTTTTACCTGTAATCGTGATTTCTTCACCTGATGGTGGGGTAGCAAAGAAACGGCCTGCTACAGTTTTTGGATCCATATTGATAATAAGGACTTGTTAGTAGTTAGTAGTGTAAAATAAAGTACATTTTTCAAATAGAGTTCACTTTATATATTCTTTGTTTTCACTGGATCTGTAAATTTGAATACAATCAACAGGAATGACCAAAAACTGTTGTCCATCGTCACTGTATGTTGTAAACAAATCATTAAATTAACATTAAAAACAGGATATTTTGTAGGGAATATTACATCATTTATGCTTGTACGATATTTGTGATTTATTTCGCGCTTCAACGTTTTTTTTTTCTACATTCTACCATCAGTAATTTATTTTACTTCAACAATTTTCGACTTTGAATGTTGCTTGAAGCAAATTTGAAAAATCCTATAGAATTTTCAGGTAGTTGCGAAAAAACCAAATTCTTCACTTTAAAGAAATGTTAGTGGGTATAAAATTACTCATTCTGTAATAAATACAATGAAATGAAGTACATATAAATAGATAGGGGAAAGTTAAAGCTACAATTGTAAGAAATAGTACATTAAAAAACAAGTGTCATAAGTCGATAATTATTGCACGAGTCCAAATTTAGAAAACGAGTGAGGTAGCACGAGTTTTCTAAAGGATGAGTGCAATATAGGTACGACTTATGACACGAGTTTATTATACTATTTTTTCTGTTTTGCCTATTTTGTGCCCTTTTTTACGAAAAAAGTTTGTTATGAAATTTAGTGAATTTGGTGGGAGTTGGTGTTACTGATATAACAGTTGAACATTTGAAAATTAATATGTATTTTGTTTAGTATTTTTGACAGTTGTCAATAACAACAAAAACGTAACCAACCTTAAGAAAAAAAAATTTACTACATTTTCCTTTATTTCACAGTGTATCGAAAAGTGCTCATTTCGATACACTAGCGCGTTGAATAATACCGCCATTATTGACGCAAAACAGAAAAAACTTGTTTGAATTCCGTTCTTCGTTTTTCATAAAACAACGTTTAAAGAAATTGAGAAATTTTGCGGCTAAATAACAGCAAATAAGGTGATGTGGATTATGACTGACTAGAAGAAAGGAGGCAGGACAACTAGCATAGCTTCTGATAGCGTTCGAAGGCTATAAAATGGTTGTTAATATTCAGAACGTTTTCAGTCGCAGAAACGTCATTGAAGGTAACAGATTTGTAAACAGTCTGATTAATAAGTTTCCATTTGAGTTGCATATTTCTGGATACAACTATTGTGGTCTAGAGGGCTTAGCAGGAGAGATCAGGGTGTTATTAGACTAAATGAGGCTTGCAGATTGCACGATATTGCCTACGCAGCAAAGAACGATTTAGATCAAAGACACGAAGCAGATAAGTGTTTATTGGACGAGGCAAAACGAAGGCTCCATTCATCTGACTCATCAATCAGTTAGAAAGCTGCAGTATTAGGAGTTGTTGCCACCATGACAGCCGAAATTAAACTTGGGATGGCCTACAAAAGTCAATCATCGAGAAGAGTTCGCCTCAAATCATCAAAAAATTAGAAACGTGGCGGAAAGGTGACCTTCAGTCAACTTGTAAGAACAGCACGAGATGCGGTGAAAGCTAAAAAAGTTAATAGTATTGAAGATTCCTTAGGTGTGGCTCTTAAGGCTGTAAAAAAATTAAAAGGACGCAGAGGTGTAAAGCCTGTCCGAATGATACCAGTAACCTAGAGTGGAAATTTCTGCTAATGAGCAACTCAAAGAAAGCCAAAAACAACAAAATAATAGAAGCCATATCACTTGGCAAAAAAGCTTTACCTTAAACCATATAAGTCAAGACTAGGGCTTTTTTATCACCTCCAAAGCCACCAAAAACCCGTCAATAAAACTCCCCAATAGAGTCCTTATCAATATAGAACTTTCTAAGTATGCTAAACAGTTAAAGATCAAGAATTTTAGAGGCGTCTTCATGAGAGATGCGCTGCCAAAGTCAGGCCCATATATCAATTAGTGTGGAATTGTTAACCTCGACGCTGTGAGCGACACGGGAACTCACTGGACGGCTTACGTGAAATGTTACGATAACGCAACATATTTTGATAGCTATTGTGACTTAATACCACCATTGGAATTAGTAAAATTTCTAAAGTCAGCAGGTCAATGTAGAATTCTCTATAATCATGATAAATTTCAAACATACGATATGTTCATGTGTGGCCATCTTTGCTTGAAGTTTCTCGTGTACTATAATAATTTGTGCTAGAAGCATAGCTAGTCTGTGTTTTCGCTAGACGGCAAACGAACAGATAATGTCATACACATTCACGTTGTCTGGAACAGAGGCAGTTCTAAAAGCTACCTGTTATCCTCCTCTTATATTGGATAATGCAAATTACGTAATTGCACTAATCAACTTAGAAACATACAACTCTATTCTCAATATTGACGCTAGCAATAACACATTGCACTTCTTTGCTGACAATGGTAGTAAAGTGTGTATAGAGATTCCCGGAGACTCCTACGAAATCGATGATATTAGCAATTTCCTTGATAGGGAGCTGACTTTAGGCGTAAAGAGTAAGAAGTCAAGCTATAGGAATATTCGCTTTTTGACAATTAAAGGCAATAACAATACTCTAAAATATGAACTCAAGTGTGCGTTTGATATAGACTTTTCTGAAGATGGTACGTTGGGTGATTTGCTGGAATACAAACGCAAAAAACTAATGACATACGGAAAACATGTATCAGACACTCCATCTAATATTTTGAAGCTAAATACTTTGTGCGTTGAATGTAACATCGTTGCAGGCTCTTTCCGTAACGACAAACAAGTTCACGTTATTCATGAGTGCTTTCCCCTTGTTTCTGCTGGATATCGAATTGTCGAAGCACTATCCAACGTCATCTAGCTACCAATTAGCACCAGCGAAATTAGTGAAATTATTATAAAAATCATAGACCAAGATGGAAAGGTTGAAAGTTTTCGTGGTGAAGTCGAATACTGCACCTTTAAAAGCTCTGAAAACAGCTATGAGCATTGTTTTCAATCAACGTCACTCTATAACACAGCCCAGATATAAAAACCGGTTAAACAAAAACATTGCAATTAGTAGAGACTCTGGTCTCAAGAAGTTAACAGCAAGCAATAGAACGTTTCTCCCATTTATAGGATTTAGAGTTGTTCAAAATGAACCGAGATATTCTCTACGTAAATGAAAAAGTAGTTTTTAATGAAGCGATAACCTATGCAGAGAAACATACACATCAACCTTACGCTTCTACTTCATACAATAGCGATGATGAAATAAGAATACCGATCCAACAACAGGCTTTGTACTCGCTACCATGGTATGGTGACCTCTATATTGAAGGCAAAGTTGTAGCGACGCAAAGAGAGGCTAATGCTCGGCTGGATGGAGTACAATTTATTAATAATGGAGTTTTATTTCTTTTTGATGAAATATGACATGAAATTGATGGGAACGTAATAGATCTCATTAAGAATCCTGGAATGGCAACCGTAATGAAAGGACTTGCTACGTACAACAAAAATTAAAGCATTGCGCTCAAGAATGCAAGATGGTCCTTTGAGCAACCCACAGTAATGGATACAGTCAGTGCCGTGTTAAATGGAGAGCGAAGGGGCACCCGCCCGGGGCGCTCGAATTTAAAGCACGCTAAAATATCTAACTGAACTAATTTTTAATCAATTAATCAGCAGATAACACAAGCTTGATTTTGAAATTAGCGGTAAGTAAAACAGTAATAAACTATTATCAACTTTAGTGGGCGGCAAATTTAAGCTTTGCCTCGGGCGATAATGTTCTTTAACACGGCTCTGGATACAGTAACAGGAATATTCAATGCTATAGTACCTCTAAGGACGTTTTTGGGTTTTTGTCGCGATTTCAGAAAGATAATCTTAAATTTGCAACAGGAACTTGTCCTTCTTAGAAGTACCACCGACATAAATGCTTTGTTGCACGATGAGTGTTCGGAATTAATCACCCTCCATAAACA